>CAMZMU010000117.1:41634176-41780585 GCA_947311845.1 Poa pratensis | reverse complement strand
GGGCCCCGAAGCAGGGTACATCGTGGTGTGCTTTGTGTTCTTGGTTTCTTGGTTTCTAGTTCATGTTCTTGCCGGTTTCTTGCGTGTTCTTGCTTGTGCACTTATTGAGTGCATAAACCTCCCACGGATTCCCCAACGACCATTCGGCCCCATCTTAGCCATACCTATGGCATCTGCCGTGATCCCACCACGACAGTTGGCGCCCACCGTGGGGCAGATTGAGGCGTTGGAGGGAGTTCTTTCCGGGCTTATTGCCAAGATCGGTGAGTTCGCCTTCGTCACCGACAATGCGGGGTGTTTGCCGGCAAGCCCTTCCCCGAGCATGGCTTCACCAATGATGCTTGGCAGCTTCGTCACCTATGTTGCTGTCGAGGTTGTTCGCGAGTACCCGGAGCAGGGTGCTCGTGGACGACGAAACTCCTCTCCTTGTGGCTCTAGGTCGGCGCGTATCACTCGCCCCGAGAGCTGCGTGGAGGGTGATGATGACCCGGTCCGGTTGATGCCGCTGGCAAGGAGATGCCAGCAAAATCCAAGCGGCCGAGGTTGCTAAGGTGAGATCTGCAAAGCCCAGGCTAGAGAAAGAGTTGCCTCGGTACCCCAGAGGTGCAGGGCCGAGGTGCGACCCTAGTGAAATAGGGAGACACTGGCGGACCCAGTAAATCCAGGAGTGGATGTAGTAGTGACTGCGGCCGAGTAGAGGCAGAGCGTGTCCTGTTGCAAAAGGAGGCTGTTAGCAATGATGACAGCTAGAGATGAGTTCATAGAGATATGCGTGAGTACAATGCAGCGAATGGCTTCACCACGGTAGCAGCTGATACAAATAGGGGAGCGAGGTGGCAGAGAGGCAAGGGGCTCAATGATGAGATGAACAGGGAAGCTCTGACTACCACCTCGGACTAGGAGGAGAGTCGAGTGTCGACTGGAAGGCCGGTAATAGTTCCTGCTAAGAACCTCAGAGCTGCCGAGGCAGGCAGGGCCGAGCTATCGGGTTGACTGGAGATGATGCTTGCGTGCGCAGCAGAAGCGAGTCAATGAATTAGTGTATGTAGCTAACCAGCAGAATGTGGCTCTCCGCAGAGCATATGCCGGGGCTGGTGATTCGCAGATGGTTTATTCAGCTAGGCCAGTTAGTCAGGTGTCCAAGGGGCAAGCCTCGTCTCCACTCGTCGGAGGAGACGATCGAGCCCGGAGTGTCACTCGGGTCAGAACAAGCAGTGCAGATGCCAGATGTATGATCCGGTGTTAGCAGGGAAAGCAGAAGGTGGGCCAGGGCAATGCTAGCGAGCTAAGGGAAACCCGGCCAAGGTAATGCAAGCCGAGCTAAGGGTAACTCGGTCAGGGAAATCAGAATGGCGGGCAAGCAGCGTCGGCTGGCGAGGTAAACCACCTCCGCCCCGAAGCATCAGCAAACCCCGGCCGCAGGAGCAGTATCAGCGAGAGCCGGGTATGTTCAGCAACCATCAGAAGTCGGTCAAGGCGTGACCGATATGATGATGGAGACTCGGCCATGGCGCGAGCCGCGATACCACAGAGTGGATGGGCGTTGGGACTCGGATAGGAGCTCGGATGTTAGCTCGGACGATGTTCGTAACAAGCTGGATAGAATCTACTTGTCGAGCAGTGGGAGGGGAAGGCCCTCCTGGTCCGGCGTGTTTCGGATCGGATCATGAGGGAGCCACCACGCCAGTATCTCAGTTCCAGTTAGGTCGGAACACCAAGCCATTACAACGGACTGCACCAAGCCGCAAGATTGGCTGACATTATGTATCCTCGGTGCAAAGCGGGGGGCAATCGCCGAGGGCGGTCCGGTATCTCCCGCACATGTTGGAAGGTCCAGCTCGGATCTTAGCTGAATAATTTGCCGGGTAGTATAGTATCAACTCCTGGATAGACTGGAGCTGGCGTTTAACAGCAACTTTGCTAGTACATACAAGAGGCCAAACCGACCTCAGCTCCTGGCAGCATGTAATCAAGATGATCATGAACTGACCGAGAGAGTTCTTACTCGGTGGAGCAATGTTCGGAATTCTGTGAGGAGTTGTAGAGGCACAGGCCATTTCTGGTTTGCAGATGGTTGACGACACGGCAGATGTGTGGCAGAGGCTCCAAAGAGATATGCCGAAATCTCTAGTAGAGACAATCGGATTGCAGATTCTTATGCTCTTGGTGATCGATTGCAGCCAGCAGTAGAGGCTAGTGGCACGTAACAGAAGGAGGGAGCCGATAAACAACCGGCTCGGACCAAGGTGTAATGACCGCAAGACTTCGGACACAAGAGGAGGGACCGGACTATTCATACACCTCGAACCAAGTTGCTGCAGGTGAACCCGGATCAGCACGGAGTGGAGGTACCAGAGGCCCGAAAATCAGTGGTCCGGCATTTAGTCGAACCCGGAGCCACCCTTGACTTATGAATCGATGATAGATGGTCCTTGCCGTTACCATACGACCCCGCGTAAGCCAGCCAACCATTCGACCCGGCAGTGCAGCTGGAACCACAGAATCAGGGAAGAAGGGGCGAAGGCCGGAGAAACAGAGGAGGACCACCCAGAGATTCAGCGACGGCCTACCCGAATCTGTCCGGAGCAATGTTACCCCGGGTAACCACTGCACCTCCTCCGAGGCCTGCAGCAGCAAGGCCGTGAATGTTGTGAATGTCCGAGGTAATAACAACAATAGTGGTGCCGGACCAAGTCTGCAGTATGAATACCCCGGAAATTGACTACAGAGAGGCTCATGCGAGCTATGTGGTCTTTGTGACCGAGCCAACTGACAATTTGAGTTGGTCCGGCAAACAATGTGAGGTTCACCCGAGCCAACTGTGAATGTCCGAGGTAATTTGCCGGAGTATAGTATCAACTCCTGGAGGTGAATGCAGTAATGCCGGTGGTGCCGACCTATATGAACTGGTCTGAGCAGGAGATCACTTGGAGCAGGAAAGATACTCCTCGGATCATGCCGAGCCCTGGAAAGTATGCCCTGGTGGTAGATCCGACGTTGTGTGGGCCTACAAACAATGTGAGGTTCACCCGAGTTCTGGTGGACAATGGCAGTGCCATCAACATCATGTACCGAGACACAATGGTGAAGTTGGGCATATCGCCGAATTTGTTGATGCCGAGCAGCTGTACTTTTCACGGGATTGTGCCTGGCGTTTCCTGTGCACCCATGGGCAAGATATGGGTGGATGTAGCATTTGGAACCAAGGATAACTGCCGAGTTGAGAGTATCGAGTTCGAGGTGGTGGACTTGGAGAGTGCATACCATGCATTGCTTGGAAGGCCGGCTCTGGCCAATTCATGATTTCCACCCATGTGCATACCTGAAGATGAAAATGCCGGGGCCAATGGGATCATAACCATCTCGGGTGACTACAAGCGAGCCATTCAGTGTGCCTCGGCGGGGTCTAATCTGGCCGAATCTTTGGTGATTGCAGCTGAGAAGAAGAAGCTGCATCAAGTGGTGGCAATGGCGCAGTCAACACAGCTCGGCATGTCCGGACTGATGAGCCCGGACTCAACTGCAGCATTCGAGGTGCCCAAGGAGACCAAGAAGATCCCCATTGACCCGGAACACCCGGAGCGCATGGCCCTCATTGGGACCGGGCTGGGCGAGAAATAGGAAAGCGCGCTCTGTCACTTCCTCCGTGAGAATCGGGATATCTTTGCATGGTCGGCTAAGGACCTGCCTGGTGTTCCGAGGGAGTTGGCAGAGCACTCTTTATTTGTCAGGCCGGAGGTGAAACCGGTGAGGCAACCGACCCGTCGTCTCTCAGACGACCGAAGACAAGTGGTGCTGGACGAGCTGGCTAAGTTGCTTGCAGCCGGGTTCATTATGGAGGTGCTGCATCCGGACTGGATATCCAATCCGGTCTTGGTGGAAAAGAAGAAAGACGAGCCAGCCGTGGTCAAGGTGTGGCGCATGTGCATTGACTTCACTAACCTCAACAAGGCGTGCCCGAAAGATCCGTTTCCATTACCTCGGATTGATCAAGTGATGATTCCACTGCTGGTTGTGAACTGTTGTCTTTTATCGATGCGTACTCTGGTTTTCACCAGATACCACTGAACCCGAAGGATCAAATAAAGACTGCTTTTATTACCCCGTATGGGGCGTATTGCTATCGTGTCATGTGTTTTGGTCTGAGGAATGCCGGGGCAACTTATCAGAGGTGTATGCAGAAATGCCTGCACTCTCAAATGGGCAAAAATGTGCAAGTGTATGTCGATGATATCGTCATCAAAACTAAGGAGAAACGTACTCTCCTCGAGGATCTCGAGGAGACATTTGTGAATTTGAGAAAATATCGGTTGAAACTTAACCCGGACAAGTGCACCTTTGGTGTCCCGGCTGGAAAGTTGCTTGGATTCCTGGTGTCGAGCCGAGGTATCGAGGTTAACCCGGCCAAGATCCGAGCTATTGAAACATGAAATTACCGAAGTGTTTGAAAGATGTGCAGAAATTCACAGGGTGCTAGCCTCGTTGAGCCGATTTGTAAGTAGGTTGGGGGAAAAAGCCTTACCTTTGTACCAGCTCATGAAGAAAAGTACCGGGTTTACATGGACCCCGCAGGCCGACGTGGCGTTCAATGAGCTGAAAAAGATGTTGTCCACCGCTCCGGTGTTGGCATCACCATTGCACAATGAGCCGATGTTACTTTACATTGCGGCCACAAACCGAGTTGTAAGTGTGGCAGTGGTAGTGGAGCGAGACGAAGGTGGCAGGTCGGTGCAGAGACCGGTGTATTACTTGAGCGAGGTGATCTCTACCTCGAAGCAGAATTACCCTCACTACCAGAAGATGACGTATGGTGTCTACCTGGCGGTCAAGAAGTTGAAGCATTATTTCCAGGAGCATCCCATGACGGTGGTGTGCGAAGCTCCAATCTCGGAGATCATCGGGTGCAAAGATGCAACTGGCCGAGTTGCCAAATGGGCGATTGAGGTGTCTCCATATGCACTGCATTATGAGAGAAGGATGCAATCAAATCCCAGGCGCTGCCGGACTTCTTTTGTGATTGGGCCGAGATGCAGTATGAGCCACCCAGGCCGGACTATAATTATTGGAAGATGCATTTTGATGGGTCCAAGACAAAGATCGGGCTGGGGGCCGGAATAGTCCTCACCTCACCGAAGCGAGATCAGCTAAAATATGTGCTGCAGATTCATTTCTCGGCATCAAACAATGTGGCGGAGTATGAGGCCTTAATCCATGGACTCAATGTGGCGAAGGAGATCGGTATCCGGCGTATGGAATGCTTCGGCGATTCCGACCTGGTGGTGCAGCAATCTTCTGGAACTTGGGATGCTCTGGATGCCAACATGGCGTTATATCGGTTCCATGTGCAAAAGATATCCGGGTTCTTTGAAGGGTGTGAATACAAGCATATACCTCGGACAGAAAATAATGCTGCCGACGTGTTGTCAAAGCTCGGTTCATCTAAAGAGGCAGTACCACCTGGAGTAGCCCTGAATCACTTGAGAACTCCTTCAATCAAACCTTCTCCTGAATCCGAATCTATTTTCATCCCGGCTGAGCAAGAGTCCGGACCTGTTCCAATGGAGGTAGACGTCGGATGCGTCTGGTCGGACCCGGGGACTGCGTGGCAGAACTCGGGGACTGCGCACCGAATCTCGGGGACTGCTCGTCGAGACTCGGGGACTGGTCGCAGGATGGTGGAGGAAATAATGGAGGAGATTATGGTGGCCGAACCAATGGAGGTGGACGAGAAACTTTTTCCTTTGCACCCAGTGCCGGAGTGGGCGGAGCAGATCATGAAGTTCATAACAGAGGGAAGCTTGCCAAGTGACACAACCGAGGCTAGGAGAATCCAAAGGAGGGCAAAGGCGTACACCATCATCAACAAGGAGCTCTATAAAAGAAGCGTAACCGAGGTGTTGCAACGTGTGTCGAGCCAGCTGAAGGCAAGGAGATGCTTTTGGAGATCCACCAAGGAGAGTGTGGACATCATTGCAGCACAAGAGCTCTAGTGGCCAAGGTGTTCCGCCATGGGTTCTATTGGCCCACTGCTCTTGCTGATGCAGAGGACATAGTCCGGAGATGTGAAGGATGCCAAAGGTTTGCCAAGCAAACGCATATGCCAGCCTCGGCGCTCAAAACAATTCCTATCACTTGGCCGTTTGCGGTATGGTGTTTGGATATGGTGGGAGAGTTCAAACCAGCCCGAGGTAACATGACGCACATACTGGTGATGGTGGACAAGTTCACCAATGGATCGAGGTGAAACCAATCCGGAAGTTGGATGGTCATTCAGCAGTGACTTTCTTGAAGGAATCATTCTGCGATATGGGTACCCCCATAGCATTATCTCGGACAACGGCACGAACTTTGCTGTTGGAGAATTTGCTCGGTTTTGCATGGACAAGGGAATCCGGCTGGACATAGCCTCGGTGGCACATCCGGAGTCTAATGGACAAGTGGAAAGATCAAATGCCTAGTGTTGGCCGGCATCAAGGCTCGGCTCATTGAACCACTGCTGAAAACCGGGGTGTTGGATAGATGAGATACCAGCAGTACTGTGGGGTCTAAGGACCACACCAAATCGATCAACTGGCTATACGCCATTTTTTATGGTCTATGGGGCAGAAGCTATGCTACCCACTGACATCGAATATGATGCGCCCAGAGTGGCAATGTACACTGAAGCCGAGGCAAAAGAGGCTCGGAGGATGCAGTAGATCTGCTTGAGGAAGCTAGAGAATTGGCCTCATCTCGGTCAGCAATATACCAACAAGGTCTCCGACGTTATCATAGCCGGAATGTCAACCCTCGTGTGTTTCACGAGGGAGATTTGGTGCTGAGGCTGGTGCAGCGCAGTAAAGGTCGGCACAAGTTGTCACCTCCATGGGAGGGACCGTTCATTGTGAGCCGAGCTCTGCTCAATGATTCGTACTATCTTATAGATGCGCAGGAACCAAGGAAAGATGGGCTGGACAACCCCGGATCAGAGGTCAAGCGACCATGGAATGTAGCTCTACTCCGACCTTTCTACTCATGAAGGGCGCAATGTATGTACCTCGGTTAATCCTTAATGAAATGTCGGCACTCCGAGGTTGAAGCTCGGGGACTGCCTCGCTCATGTGCTTGTGTTTTATTTCTGTTTGTCAATTTCGTTCATATGCCGAACTGTTTTGAACCTCGTCTCAAACTTCAAGTAATGTATGCTGTGTAACTAATCTTGTGACTCGACTGACGAACGCCGAAATGGTAGTCAAGAGCAAAGATGAAAAAACGTGGGAAACATGAAAATGGACTCGGGGACTCGGTCCAAAAATATAGTTCGGCATGTGTCGTTTACTAACCCCTGTCTTTACCTTTCATTTATGTCGGATGATTTTGAAACACACCTCGGCATTTGCTAAGTACTGTATGCTATAAACAACAATCTTGTGACTCGACTGTCGAACGCCAAAATGGTAGACAAGAGCAAAGAATGCCAAGTATAGTAAACACGAAAGTGAACTCGGGGACTCGTTCCAAAAGGGTTCGGCATAAATTTTTAGAAAAGCATGGTTCGGATAGCAAGATAATGTAGAGGTAGCAGGCAAACTACTTAAGGTCTATTACATCTGAACCCGGCATACCGGGAATTTAATGTTTTTCTTGAGACAAGTTCAGGCCTCGGAACCAGAGACCTCGGTCGCCGAAGTTGTGGTAGTGGGAATCTCGCTGGAAGAAGCCTCGGGAGCCGAAGTCTCGGGAGGAGGAACCTCGGGCGCAGGAACAACCTTGGTCGCGGAAGCAACCTCGGTTGTTGGAGTGGATGCCGGGGTGTCCGTCACGTCGGGGGAGATCACCTCGGTGGCTACGGCTTTGCCGGACTTGCCCTTGGGGTTCGGAGGTTCGTCGAAGTTGAAGTCATCATCAGAATCTTCAGCCACCTCGGTTGTTTGGCCGGCCTTGCCCTTGGAGCTCTGAGGCTCGTCGAAATCAAATTCCTCGCCGTCAGAGCCTTCTTCACCAGTTCCTTCAGCAGCTTCTTCACCGGACTCTTCTTCCTCGTCCGAGCTCTCTTCATCCTCAGAATAGACGCCCGTCATCGAAGGTCCGGGTGTTTGCATAACTAGCAAAGAGGTCGGCTGCTGCTTGGCGTTTCTCAATGCCATCAGGAGTGGTGTTCCAAGGAGAGCCCTTGCGCAGGGAGGTAACCGTGTGGATCTCGACAGATTCATACCAAGACAGCACGAACACCAGGGCCTTGTCCGCTCCAGCCCGAGCTGATGAGCATCTCCACTCCCGAAGTCTAGCCTCGGCTCCTTTTAGCTTCGTGGCGAGCTCGTCGATGCAAGTGGGAGGCTTAACCTTGGGCCAGAGGGCACGATGGACCTGGATGGCAGCATCTACCAGTTTAGTTCCAATGGCCCTGAGCGGCCTGATCCGAGCATTAAGGGCGACGAGGTGGTCCTGGATATCCCAGCTTTCGCCGAGGGTTTCTGTCTCAGCCCTCTTTGCCCGAGCTGCTAGAACTTCTCGGACAGCTTTGTCCTTGGAGTGCTCAAAATGCTCTGAAGAAGACAAAAAGGCTGTCGCTGAATTAAGACATACGGTGGCACGGGGTGTAGGTCGGCGGAAAATAAGGAAAAGGAGAAAGGAAACTTACTATCCATTTGGTGATTAATCCGAGTGAGCTCGGACAACCAACTTTTCGATGTAGCCGGAGAGCGATCAGTTCGGTTTCGGCCGAGGTGGCGCGGTTCTCCAGGGTCTTGGCAATTTCTTTCTGCTGTTCGGCGGCCTGGTCTTTGACCTTCATAGCGTCCTCCACAGCAGCTTTGGCTTCATTAGCCCGGTTCAGCTCTTGTTGCAGCCGAGCTATTTCGTCCTGGGCTGTCTTCAGCTTGGAGGCATAATCTTTCTCGCTCTGCTCCTTTGCTGATAGAAGAGTCCGGTGAGACTTCTTCAGTTGTTGTGATCCAGCAGGAGGTTCTTGAAGATTTTGGTCCGAGCATTGTTGCACTCCTGAAAAAATAGAGAGATCAGTTCGGCGGAAAGAGATTTGACACGAATATTGAAGATTTACATTTCGAAGAAATCCGAGGTCTTTTTAGCACCCGAGGCCCAATTGAGTCCCGGGGACTCGGCATTGGCCTCGGGGACTCAGCATTGGAGAAATGACAAGTTTTTGAGATTCAAGCCGAGCAATTTTAACTCGGTGGAGTGTCAATTGCTCAACCCGAATCTCGGGGACTGGGAATAGTAGAGTGTTTGTCATTTGGTTTCAAAGGAAGAAAGAGAGTTGCGTAAAGAAACTTACCGATGCCTTCTTGCTGCAATCAAGGACCGCAGTCTGCATGTTGTAATTGGAGCACGCTAGGTCCAGCTGGATGCTCAGAGGTCGGATTAGAGGAGACCTCGGCAGTGTCAGCCGAGTTCCAGTCCATGTCGTAATGCTTCTCCGAGCCTAAGCTGTTCCCGCTCTTGGTCCGGAGTTGCCCGACCTCCCAGCTGCTGATGTTCGGCTGGATGGTAGCAGCAAAAAGAGCTCGGGAGGTGGCGACCTGAGAGCTCGAAGGCGCGTCTTGGTCAAGGTGGACTTCGGCGCAGGGACATGCGGCACCAGTTGGGTGCTCGCAGCCTTGGGTCCCGGTGGCGGTGGCGGCATCGGAGTTTGCTGTGGCTGTTTGGGGGGCTCAACATCTCGAGCTGAATCTTTCTGCTGCTGCTGAAGCTTTTGCTTCTGCAGTTGTTGTTGTTGTTGCTTCTTCTGCTGCTGCTGCTGTTGCGCGCAGCTTGAGACTTGGGGGAGAGCGAGGCTCCAGCACGGTCTTAGCCGGAGTCTTGGCGTGATCTGACTCCGCATCCTTCTGAGGACGCGGAGGAGTCTGATCTTGGCTGGGAGCAGAGTGTCCCAGGCCTGAGTCAGAGCTCGGCGGTGGAAGTTCGGGGAGGCGACACGCACCGGGGAGGAGATGGTCCTCTCCGGGCTGTGGATATCAACGGACTGTTCTGGAGGAGAGGCTCTGGCGGGGCTGCCGAGGTTAACCTCGGCCTCGGTTGTCTTAGATTCAACCACTGGAGGCAGTGGTGAATGTATCGAGCTGTGGCTCTGTTTGATCTGCCGAGCCGGGCTAGACGAAAAAGAAAGATTAAGTTAGAGTATAAAAAACTTAACCTCGGAACAGCGTGAGAAGTAAAAAGGAGCAAGGTGACTTACGCATCTTCCTCCACGGGGCCTCGTTTCTTGTGCCTCGCCGAGATCTTCTTGGCACGCTTGGCTTTGGGCGCTGCAGTCTCCGAGGTCTTAGAAGCCTCGGCATCCGAGGTACCGGGTCCTGAGCGCTTCCGGGAGGCTGCAGACGCTGGATGAAAGTTCTTATATGTCGGAGGAGCATAGGAAATTGGAATAACATTGATAGGTTCCAGAATTTGGCAATCGTCATCGTCATCATCGGGCCAATCCTGGATGGACGATCGAACTGGTGGGCGGTGCATGGGCAATCGCGAGTCTTACCCGAGGTGGCCTTGGGAATAGGGAGGTGATCCTCATGGTCCGGATCTTCAGCCTCGGCGGCGACCGGAATAGGCAGGTCGGGAGTCCACTCCTTAGAAGAAATGGGGCCATCCTCGACTTCCTGTCGAGTGAACTTCTGCAGAGGTGGCGAAGTAAAACCGAGTTAGCACAAGAATCAATACAATGTCGGGGTGAAAATGAAACCGAGGAATATTATACGCCGGGTAAGGTACACTTACTTGAGCTGGAAGGTGATCTCGGTCATAGGGCTTGACACCCCATTTCCACTTATCGGGCATGGTGGTCTTGGCGATGGCCCGGATGCGCCTCTTACTTCGGAGTCGCTGAGTTCATGAGTGCTGTTCCGAGTGGGATCGTAGCGGCCACTCATGTGGCAGATCTTATGGGCCCGCGCTTGTAGAGGGTTAACTCGGCGGGTGATCATGGTGCGCAAGATGTCATCTGCTCCCCAACTTTTCTCCTGGAGTGACATCATGGTTTGATGAATCAGTAACACCTCGGGGCGTCGGGCTCGGGCTCGTAATCCCAGTTGAGTTGGGCAGTGGGGGTTCCGATGGTGAACTCCGGCAAATTGATGAGGTCTTCATTTCCCGGGTTCTTCACGTAGAAGAAGGAGCGTTGCCATTTCGGCAAGAGTCCAGGCCCTGAATCCGAGGAAACTCAGAGGATCGCCGAGGGAAATAGAGGCCGCCCCGCAAGCGGTCATCTCCTTGTCCGCGACCTTCTTGTTCGGGACACTTTGTTTCTTGAGCTGGAAGTACTTGGCCCATGACTCGATGCTAGGCCATAATCCGAGGTAACCCTCGGAAAAAGTTGCGTAGGCCGAGAGTTGGAGGATGGCATTGGCGGGCAAGTGGTGTGGTTGTAGCCCAAAGGTGTCCAAGAAGTCCCGGAAGAATTTCCCGGCCGGGAGTCCGAAACCACAGTGATCCAGGAAGACGACCCGCTCCCCGGATTCCACGTCGGGTTCGATATCTTCTTTCTTCGGAACCCGGCAGATGAGATTGGCCGGGATCCGCCGTGAATCTCGGAGCCACTTAATGTCGACCTCCGTGACATCGGATCCCTCCCAGCCACCTCGTTCTCCAGGTGCTCCTTCCTCGGCGTGATCCGGGGCAGAAGACATGTGGACGCTTTCCTGCAGAAGAGGGAGGTTCAACCGGGGTAAGTACCTCGGATCATTCGGGATAGCCGGGCTAAAGGATTTAGGCGGGAAACACGGATCTACGGAGAACGGTGAAACGCAAAGATCTACCGATGAGCTAAAAAGGAAAGTAAACTCGAGTTCATCAAGGGGCAAAACTAAGAGGATAGTGCTATGGATGTATCTAAAATGAATCTAGATGAGATTAAAGGTACTAAAAGAACTCGAGAGGGATCATCGAGTTCATCAAGATCGTAGGGTTCATCAAGATCCTCGAGTTCATCGAAGGATGAACTCATCCATGGCAATGGAGGGGAAACGAAGAACTCACCGGTGAAGAACTCGAAGATCGAGGCTTGATGGCGAGTCGATGGTGGCGCGAAGGATCGACGGCGGAGTGGCGGCGCAAGGCGCGGTGCGCGTTTCCGGCGAGAAGCTTCGAGACGGCGAGGTCGCAACGGCGAGTGCTCGACGGCGGCGCTAGTTGCAATGGAGGCGAAGCGGCGAGTGAATGGGTAAGAAGATGAAGTCCTGCCCTGGGCCCCTATTTATAACCGCGTGCGGTAACTGCGCACTACCGCGCGGTTACCGGGAGGACGTGGGATCGTGTGCGGGCGAGAGTGCGGTTGCGGCGGTTGTGGCCGCACAATCGACCACATCGTGGGCCACAGGATGGCAACCGCCAGCGCCAGATCTTCTGTGCTGGTCAGCGCGAAAACCGAGGGGTCGTGGGCGGTCAAATTGGTCAAGCACTTGAGTGCGCATGTGCACTGTTGGGTGGGTCCGGCTGACGAAGGCGGCGTGTGGTCAGGACCTGTCTTTCAAAGGTCCGGATTTTAGGGTCCGGGCAGAGATTCTTCGCCACGTGCCCCAGGGAGTCTTGAGGCAAGATTGTGCTGAGTCAAATAGCTCAGAAAGTTCAGATTGCAGGTCAACCATGGATTAGATTATGGTCTATGAGAAGTGACTCGGCAAAACTTTATATAAGGTCGGATTTAGAGGTGGTGCCTTGTTTATTTTTGAACCTGCTACGGCCCTCCATCCGAGGTCATAGGACCGCACCAGTTTCGGGGACTAATGTCGGGGGGCCACCCCGGGTAGGGTCAAGGCTTGGCATAAGATGAGTTTAAAGATGTGCCGAGGTACGGAAAAGGCCGACCTGTCTTGGCCCAGAGGGGTCCGAGGTATCCCGTTGGCATGGGCCGACGTTCATAATCCGAGCTATGATCAGCCGACCTAACTAGCTCGGTGCTATGATTTGTATTGTGAGTGCAGGAGAAGCTATTTGAAGGAAGTAAGGTCCGACCTGGTGAGATCTTAAACGCAAGACCCGAGGTAAGGAGCCCGACACATCCGTGCCGGGCTAACCAAGGCAAGAAGCCATAGGTCGGGCAGGAGTCAATGCTCCTGTCACTTCCTGCCTGACACAAGAGCGTCTGACACGCGCGGCGCCCGGCAGAGGCGTGCTCCGGGTTCTGCGGGGCTGCACGTCTCTGACCGCTGACCACGCGAGATCTGGGGAAAGGCTACGAGGTAGCTCAGCCAGGCCACGTCCTGTCTCTGTCAGAGGGGACATCCTAGCTCTACTGTGGTGATGCAGGGGATGGGCAGGCCATGTCCTGTCCCTGACAGGAGTACGATGATGACCAAAGCAGAGGCATGGCAACAGTGTTCAGCAAGGGGCACAACGGTAACTCGGCTGGCCTATATAATGGGCTTCAACCCCTCCTGCGTGAAGGATCGATCGACCGAGGGTGGGATCAATAAGGAGAGGAACCTCGGAATCCCCGGAGACACCTCGGATCCAAGCTCGGAGTTCCTTTTTCCCCCCTTGTAGCTTCATCTTCTACCTCAAGTTCTCACAATTGTATCATCACACAGCTCGAGGAGCGGCTTGTTCTTGTCACCTTGAGGTATACACCAAGTAGGATAGTGCTGCAGTAGGGGTGTTACCTCCACAAGAGGGCCCCGAAGCAGGGTACATCGTGGTGTGCTTTGTGTTCTTGGTTTCTTGGTTTCTAGTTCATGTTCTTGCGGTTTCTTGCGTGTTCTTGCTTGTGCACTTCTTGAGTGCATAAACCCTCCCCGGATTCCCCCAACGACCATTCGGCCCCATCTTAGCCATACCTATGGCATCTGCCGTGATCCCACCACGACAGGTTCCCAAGTGGCAGCTTGGGACATCTCCGGACAGCTGGCGCTGGGAATGTTTATCTGTAGTCCTCTTAGGCCATAATTTGGATCTTGTTGTTTAGAACAACTTAATTCGCTTCCGCATGATGTACTGTTTGGTCTGTGACCTCTGGTTGTAACATTTGCTATCTTTCTCTATTATAAGAGTTGAACTATAATGCTTCGAGTCGTAGAGTCTGTAATATGCCAGTTGTTCCACAAGTCTTGATTTCTCTATTATGCATTGATAGTTGTGCCTGTGTTATGGCATCACTCGGGGTGTTACGTTGCCGATGATCCATGCCGAGCACGCCTGCCAAAGGTTTTGGCCTGGGAGTGGTAACCCAGTAACCTCCGGTTGTATCGCATGACCGGTGACACACAGCATCTTTGTATAGTTCCGCGGTCAGGGCGCTACATAATGTTTGGCACTCTCGTTTATGTCATGTTAATTTTGGTTTAATGAGTAGACTTTCCAGTTTGAGTTTAATTCCTACTTTCACCATTGCCAAAGGTTCTAAGTGCCACAGCTGTGTGCAATCTAAGCAACCTTGAAAGCCTCACAAGGCAGCCGAGGAGAGAAACTTGGCACCACTAGAACTCGTACATTCGGATTTATGTGAGATGAATGGCGTGTTGACAAAAGGTGATAAGAGATATTTCATGACTTTAATCGATGATGCTACTTGGTTCTGTTATGTATATTTGTTGCACACTAAAGATGAAGCTTTAGACTACTTTAAAATTTATAAAGCTGAAGTAGAAAATCAATTAGAGAGAAAGATCAAACGTCTTAGGTCAGATCGTGGTGGCGAGTATTTCTCCAACGTATTTGACGAATTCTGTGAGGAACATAGTATTATTCATGAGAGGACGCCTTCCTATTCGCCCCAATCAAACGGGGTTGCCGAGAGGAAAAACCGCACGCTGACCGACTTGGTGAACGCCATGTTGGACACTGCTGGTTTATCTAAGGCATGGTGGGGGGAGGCTTTGTTAACTTCGTGTCATGTCCTGAATAGAGTTCCTAACAAGGATAAAGAGAAGACACCTTACGAGGAGTGGTCTGGGAGAAAACCATCACTTTCTTATTTTCGTACTTGGGGATGTTTGGCGAAAGTCAATGTTCCGATTCCTAAGAAACGTAAACTTGGACCGAAGACAGTGGATTGTGTCTTTCTAGGCTATGCTTAGCGGAGCATTTGCTATAGATTTTTAGTGGTTAAATCTGAGATACCTGATATGCATGTCGATACTATTTTGGAATCTCGTGATGCAACATTTTTTGAGAACATGTTTCCGATGAAGGATATGCATAGCATTGCTAGAATTTCTTCTGAGATATTTGCTGAATCTAGTACATCTGTTGATCATTCTGAACAACCACATGTTGAGGAAGTCCTTGAGAAGGATGACAATGAATCAGCTCCCAAGAGGAGCAAGAGACAGAGGACTGAAAAGTCTTTTGGTGATGATTTCATTGTGTACCTTGTGGACAATACTCCCACGTCCATTGCAGAGGCATTTGCATCTCCTGATGCTGATGATTGGAAAGAAGCTGTCCATAATGAGATGGACTCGATTATTTCTAATGGAACTTGGGAATTATCTGAGCGACCCTACGGCTGCAAACCTGTGGGTTGTAAGTGGGTGTTCAAGAAGAAGCTAAGGCCTGATGGTACTATTGAGAAGTACAAGGCACGGCTTGTGGCCAAGGGCTACACCCAGCGTGAAGGCGAAGATTACTTTGACACCTATTCACCTGTTGCTCGACTTACCACCATTCGTGTACTACTTTCCCTGGCTGCCTCCTATGGTCTTATCGTTCATCAAATGAACGTAAAGACAGCTTTCCTTAACGGAGAGTTGGAAGAGGAAATCTATATGGATCAGCCTGATGGGTTTGTGGTAAAAGGTGAAGAGAGAAAGGTGTGCAAATTGTTAAAATCTTTGTATGGGCTGAAGCAAGCACCTAAGCAATGGCATGAGAAGTTTGACAGCACTCTTACGTCTGCAGGCTTTGCCATTAATGAGGCTGACAGGTGTGTGTATTATCGCCATGGTGGGGGCGATAGTGTTATATTATGCTTGTATGTTGACGACATACTTATTTTCGGTACAAGCATGATAGTGATAAATGACGTCAAGTCTTTTCTGTCAAAGAGTTTTGATATGAAAGATCTGGGACAAGCTGATGTGATCCTGAACATTAAGTTGATTAGGGATGAGAGCGGGATTACGTTAACGCAATCACACTATGTTGAGAAGGTATTGAGCCGCTTTGGTTATATAGACAGCAAGCCTTCTCCAACACCCTATGATCCCAGTGTGACACTCAGAAAGAACAAAAAGGAAACGAGAGATCAATTAAGATATTCTCAAGTGATCGGTTCACTCATGTACCTTGCAAGCGCGACGAGACCTGATATCTCTTTTGCTGTGAGCAAGTTGAGCAGGTTCATGTCTAACCCGGGTATTGATTATTGGCATGCACTTGAAAGGGTCATGCACTATCTGAACGGTACAATGAGTTATGTGATTCACTATTCAGGGCACCCTGCGGTGCTTGAGGGATACTGTGATGCGAACTGGATCTCAGATGTTGATGAGCTCTACGCCACAAGTGGATATGCATTTATTCTTGGAGGTGGCGTAGTGTCATGGAGGTCTTGCAAACAGACCATTTTGACGAGGTCAACCATGGAAGCAGAACTTGCTGCTTTAGATACAGCTTCTGTTGAGGCAGAATGGCTGCGTGAGCTCTTGATGGACTTGCCGGTGGTTGAGAAACCATTACCGGCCATCCTTATGAACTGTGACAACCAAACGGTTATCATGAAAGTGAACAGTGCTAAGGATAACGCGAAGTCATCAAGACACGTCAAAAGACGCTTGAAGTCTGTCAGGAAAATGAGAAACTCCGGAGTAATAACTGTTAGTTATATTCAAACAGACAAAAACCTGGCAGATCCCTTTACGAAGGGACTATCACGTAATGTGATAGATAGTACATCGAGGGAGATGGGGTTGAGACCCGTGAGCGTTACACCATAGTGGTAACCCAACCTATGTGATCGGAGATCCCGTGAATTAGGACCTGGGAAGAACAAGCTAGTGGTTTAACAGAGGAGAGTTATTTTATAACCCTCTCCGTGGGAAGATGCATAACTCTCACATTCTGTAAGGCATGTTGGCAATATGCCTTAATGTGTTTCTGTTGGCTATTCGTAGCAAAGGTGCTATCCTACAGAGCGACCTTGAAAGAACACACCTATATGAGTCCGACTGTTAAACGTCGCAGTCTATAAGATTTGGGTGATCTCTAGTATGCTCATGAAGAGACCAGGGAGTATGACGCATATGCTCCACCCGCGGGGTAGGCTACTGGCAGGCACGTACTGGTTATGACTTTGAGTGAAGTCTATTGGCACCAAACTTGCAATTCAAGGTTCGTCCATTGTTCAAGTTGCTGGTAGATGTAGCTTGAAGCTCTTGGCGGAAGTTCAACTTCACAGTCTCTGCTGAAACACTGGTATATAAACAAGAAACGAGGTCTGCCAAAATTTCTAAATGAGAATTTTAGATCTGGTGGGAGATTGTTAAAATTTGGACCCATTTGGGGCAGCCCAATAAGAAATTACTGAAATCTCAAATTGGCCCATGTGCATGGCAGAATTTTGGAGGTGCAAAGTGGTGCTAAAGTTTAGTCCCACATTGCTAGTTCGAGGAGACAAACACCACCTTATATAGTGGAGTGTTGTACCACTTGGTGTGTTAGTTGAGAATAGAAGGCTCTCTCGTGCGCACTCCTCCTCCTCCTCCGCCGCCGTCCATCCGTCTCGTCACGACACGTCGCGGGTTGCGGGAATGAGCCGAGCCGATGCCTATATTTTTGCTGTTCAGGAAAATCGAGTCGCTAGCGTACGCGTACAGCTTAGCCAGTTCGGGTCGCTCCCGGATCGTGGGCTGCTGCACCGACTTGAACGTGTGCGACGTGGCCGGCCCACGTTGTACCCGTTAGGGTTTCCCGAACCGCACTATATATTGCCGTGCACTGCGTGCGCCGTCACACCCCGAACCAATCTAGGTTTTGCCAATCTCGTGCCTTGCGCCGCCACCGTAGTCTACTCCATCCCGTGCGCCGGCGTGCACCGCGAACGGGACAGCAGGTCTCCGGAACCACTTGTCCTTGTGATCCTGTACGGGAGAGGGCGAATAAGGTTTTTGGGAAGCGCCCCGCGCAACTGCTTTCAAATTCTTCATCACGGCTCGACTTCCTGAACGATCTCCGGGTCCGCGGGCGACTCGTCTTCAACGTCGTCTTCTTCGAGCTGCTACCGTCGCCGCTCAAGCTGCTGCTGTCGCTGCTCCAACGACTACTTCATCAAAATTGTTCGGTACGTTCGTCACGTTCCGATGGCTGTGTTTGTAGATGTTTTGCTGTTGTTCATGTTAATTAATACGTCTAGTATTTTCGAGATTAACATGTTACTAGCTCTTGCGATCATGCTTTATATTCTGGAATTAATCATGCAAATTATGCCTAATAATCCAACAAACATAACATAATCAAGCCCACCGTGAGATAATGTACAGCACAATGATGGGACACGGTAAAAGTAATAAACACAACATAATCGAAACCGCCACGAAAGAATGTATGGCATGATGCTGCAAGACAGTGGCGCAACATCAAGTTATTTCGATGATTGGTGTATAAATATATAACAAATGCTGCATGAGTGTGGACAATGGATGTGACACTTCCCATCTCCAAGTTGATGCCCTTCACCACGCACACACATATGACTATTCTGCGGGCACGTTTGGTTCGGTGCCAGCGCCAGCCTTACCAAAACATTTGGACGCCCACGATGCTTTGGTGCTGTTTGGTTGGGCACCAAATATTTGGCGAGCCCAAGCCAGCCCATGCCTAGCATGTACATTTTGACGCCAAATCCTGGGCGAGACGAGGGCGGCCAAATCCTACGCCAAATCTTTGGCAGCCAAAATTTTGGCGTGGCACGTCAGGGCTAGATCCAAACAGCCCCTGCATGACCAAATCCAATCTTCTAAATGAACAGATACTGAAATATCTACAAGGTAATAACTGATCACTATCATCTTCTCTAATCATACTCTAGTAAAGACTTTAATAATCGGTAAACCATTTTTAATTGTACAGAACTACATGTATTAGTGATCACTATTTTCACAGAGAAATAGCTAGACACATTCAAGACCAGTATATATCTGAGAACCTAGATACAGTAGTTAAGTAACAACTAGGGGAATAAGTGCGGTCTTCGCCGCGCCTGTGGACTCTAAAGAATTTTAGTTTTTTTTGGAAGGATTAAATTTGAAATTTAATTTGGAAAGCTCGGGTTTGTTTTTTTTTCTTCTTAATTTTTTTTGCAAATATTAGCAAATTTGAATTTTTGAAATGTGTTTGTTTTCTCTTGCAAAGGTAGTTGGTTTCACATTTGTAAGAACGTTTTTTGTGTGTGGTTATGTTGGCACGTTTATTGTATTTGATTTTTTCCCTGTTTATTAAATGCGTAGATTTGGAAATCGTTCGAAATTTTGAATTGTTCAAAGATGGAATTTGAAAATATGTTGTAGGTAGGTTTTTTTTTGTGTCCGTGCTGACATATTTGCCATTTCTTTTTCTACATATATTTAAAGATGTTGGGTTACATTATTGTGTTTTTTCCCCAAAATTGTATGAATATTGTGGGCATTTAAAAAAAACAAAAAAAAGGAGAAAAAGGAAAAAAAAACTGACAAAGTGGCCCCACTGTGACGTCTGCTGATGTCACAGGGCCAGATCTAGCCCCGGAACGGCGGCGACCTCGCCGGCGGCGCGCCGGCGTGTTCTGGCACGCGGGGCTGCCCGCATCCGACGCGGCGGCTCGCGGCCGACCCGTACGTGGCGGCGCCGCCTCGGTTTGGTCGCCGGAGCGGCCGCGCCGTCGCGCGGACACGGCGGAGGACGGCGGGCACGGTGGCGGCGTCTCCGGCGCGGCCAGAGTTCCCCGGGACGCGATCCGCGGCGAGGAGCTAGAGGGCGCGCCGGCGGACCTCGGCATGGCCTCCAATGGGTCCGGTAAGCGGCGGAATGGCGGCGATGTGCGCCGGCGCCGGCGGCGACCACGGCGTCGCGCGGGAGGGAGAGGGAGCCCGCGGACGATTTTGCAGAAAAGACCTTGGCCTTTACAGAAATTGTGTTTAGGTCCACCCGTAGTGCCAAAGCGTGGACCGCGCGCGAATTGCCGAAAAGTGTGAGGTTTTTTTTGCAAAAGGGTGCGGTGACTGGGTGGGCGACCGGCTGGGAGCGGGGCAACCGGAGGGTGACCGGGCCACGTGTCGCATGCCGATTGGTAGTTAATCGCTAGCTACAGTAAACCGGGGGAATGGGCCGACGTGGGCAAATCGTGGCCGTCCGTCACGCGGATCGGACGGCCATGGATAGGAGGCGACGTGGACGAATGAGGGGGGGCGGATTCTGCGCCCTTTTATATATAGTAGTATATTGGTGATTACCTTAAAGCCAGTGCACTCTCCTGTTCTTCAAGCAGGATCAGGATGCATAGCAAAATGCTGCAAAATTACTGAAATTAATCAGGACTTTCAGTAAAAAAATCTTGTCTAATATCATTTGTCACACTCAATTGAGCCATACCAGAATGCATACCACGAGTAGCGTACGGACTCATAGCCGCAGTGGCACAGGATAGTCTTGAAGAACTCATACACCGGCATACGCATACCATACCCATGTAGCCCTCTGAAATCAAACAAGCAGATTGGCAAGGCACGAAGGAAACATGAAATTCTGCAAAAAAATGAGCACAAAGGGAAGGATGTATACAAGGATGACGGAACACTTACGACACAAGTAAATTCAGGTATTGGCCTAATATCATGAACCAGCTATAAATTCTTGCGACGGAGCCTCCTGAAAACAGTATTTGGAAAAACTGGTAACACACAGAAGCGCTTGTTATCATCTATATGCACTTGTTTCTTCTGAGACGATGACCCTGAAATCCCAAAAGGCAAAACACTGAACTACTTCGTGTTTATATAGAGAAAATATAAGTAGGCGAGATGGCTTGTTCTACTAGGATTAGACTTTGTATTGTATACACGGTCAGATTCCGAAACCATAGCCGTGTCGATCTGGGAAAAAATTCTACCTTTACTCGCGGGGTTGCTCCAGTGCTCCCCGTTGCTCGCGGCCACCTGGAGCCCTCTTCGCCTCGATCCGGTGCGTGCCCGCGCCGCTCCTCTCCTCCTAGTGCGGCGCTCGCCACCGCCCAGGATGCGTCGTCGCTCGACCAGGTTAGCCGCGCGCCGGCGCCGAGCCCGCCGCTCTTTGCTCGACCAGGATTGTTACCTCCCGACGGGTCGTGTCCCAATCCGCCGCGAGTAAAATCCATCAAAAAGGTCACTCGACTTGAGCTCATATACACGAGTTACGGTGACTGAATATGCGGGACGTGTATCATCGGAGGTCACTGGAGACTGTATAGCGCCGTATTTGTTGACGTGGCACTGCATCGACCCCACATGTCAGGCCCAGCTGTGTTTCATCTTGCACAAAACCCCCAAATTTTAGATTTCCTTCCAAACATAGGCCCCTCCTCAGTCCCGAGCCTTGCTGTGACTACGTCCACGCACGTTCTCGAATCGGCGCCGTGCGTCATCGTCCCGAGCGCCTTTCCAGGCACTCTAGGAGGACGTCCCGAGCCTGCTCGCGCACGTACAGCAGGTGCGTGGCTGTGACGCGGGCCGTCGCAGAAGGAGCGGCGTGATCGTTCCCGACGCCGATGTTCGCGCATGCCGCCGCCGTCGCTATGGCCGTGGCTCACCAGCAGGCAGCAAGTACGAGCACGCGTGCGCGTCGCTCCGGCCACGCTCGTCGTCTTCTTCCGGCGTTGTGACTTGTGCGGCCTCCGACAGTGGACAGAAGAGATGCCGCGGTCTCAGCGCGAGGCAGGGGAGGGGACGCACGCCGTTGGGCCAGCGCGAGGAAGGGGACGGGCGGCGCCACCCCAGCGGGATGCAGGGGACGGGGCACAGGGCGCGGGTCGAGTTGGGGATTGGGACCACGAGGGGCGGACATGCTTCTGCCGACCTCCGCTGTGCTCTCTGGCCGCGCCGCCGGGCAGTGACTCCCGAGATGGAGGCGTATCCCAGCGCGGCGGCGCCTGGCTCTGCGTGGCATCCCTCGCTGGCGGCGACTCTCGACGCGGAGGCACATCCCAGGGCGACGGCTTCTCCTTGGCACACCCAGCCACGAGCTGGAGTTGCACGGGCGCGACGGAGACGGGCGGGGTTAGAGAGGTTGGGGACGAGAAGATTGGAGATGGTAGGGGCGTCGGCTTGGGTGCCGCTGCCATGGCCGGCCGTGGCGGAAGCTAGATTGACGCGGGCGTCGTGAGCGCGGACACGTGCGAGCACAATCCGGGCCTAACCTCTCTCTTGCGTGCTAGCTGGCGCCGGCTCTGGCCGATATGCGGCCATGCCTGTGTGCATCCATGTGAGCCACGGACGCGAGCACGCACTCGCCTCATGCAGCACCCGCCCCGCCTGGCTTGTGCTGCCGATGGAGCTCACCGGCGTGTGTTCCGACTTCCAATTGCGGGGGTAGGGGACTCTCGCCTACGTGGGGAGACATGAGGCGCGCCCGATTTGGGGAGCGGTGGAGTCTAGTGAGGTAGACAGAGGAGGAAGAAGGTGAATTGGCGACACTGACCAGTGGGCCCGACTCGGCTGATTAGAGCAGTCACAGTGTGGCCAAAGCAAAAATGGTCACGTAGGTATCATTTGGCAGGGGTGCCAAAAATTTACTTTGTCCACAACGTTGCCATAGCATTTTCCTTCCTCTCTACTCTCTCTCCTGCTACAGTAGTTTGAGGGTCTCCCGTGCAGCCCCGGGCCAAGTCGAGGCCTCCCCTGGCGGCGATGCTGCCCGGAGATAGCTGAGACGAGGCGCCGGCCTCCGTAGTGTAGATACTAGGTTTGTAGCTTGTCCCCTAGTGGCGCTTGGGAGTAGGGTACCAGGTTTTGCCGGCCGAATCTGGTACATCTCGATCTGGGGTTCCTTTGCCGTTCTGCTCCAGTGGCGGGGGCTGTGGCGAGTGAAGGTCTGCAGGTTGGGGATCTCCGTCAATAAGCTGGCTTCCTCAAGCTTTTCCGTGGCGCGTCCGAGCCGCGTCGTGGGAGGGCTGGGCTTCATCCTCTTTCCTGCTGGCTCGGGTGGTCCGAGCTCAATCGAAGAGGAGGTGAACCTGGCGGCTTGCTGAATAAGCTCGAAGTGCCCTCTCTTTTGGGGGTTGTTGCGGTGGAGCTCCGGATCTCTGCGCCTCTTCACGATCTCGCCGCCATGGTGGCGGAAGGTGGTGGAAGATGCTGTGATCTTTCGCTCCACGGGGAGTTCTTGCTGCAGTTTGGAGATAACCACATGGTGGCCGTTGTTTGCCGCCATGATCTTTGGCTGGCTGGGCAGCCGCTCCAGATGCCATTGAAGGCATCGTTTCTACCTCCATGGCGGAGGCTCTTTGAAGGATTCTCGGCGGCGCGCATCGTGCTTCCCCTCCCAAGTGGTTTCGTCCCCGGTGAGTGGAAGTATGGCCGGCAGTGGAGTCCTGATCCTAACGGTGGTGAAGAAGAAGCTGGAGGACTTGATCGCGTTTCATGTTTGTACCCAAAGGTCCTCTTTGCTTATTTACAGGATTGTGCTGTAATTCATTTACTTGTAAGGTCCTGTATGCAAATTTGTACCCCCACCGATGAGATAATGCAGCTTTAGGCCCTTCTGGGCCTTTCCCCTGTTCAAAAAAAAAACGTTGCCATAGCCAATTACTCATTGAAGTGGGCCCATACTTGAATATAAAAAATAATAACTCAACCTGAGCTCATGGAGGTGCATGTATAAAGTTGGAGAGAGTAAGGAGTAAAGTTGGAGAGAGAGTGTTTTGGCACCGGCTCTTCTAGGTGCATCCACGCCAAATTATTTGGCTTTGGCATCTTCATTTGACAACCCTACAACGTTGAAAAGTGGTGCCAAAAGCCAAATGTGTTATTTGTCATCAAGATTTGGCATACATTGTGGCTGCCCTTAAAGGTCCAATCTGTGTGTATGTAGACATCGAATAGAAAAGAAGGATTGATGGGTCTTTTTACAATTATTTCACTGCCGGAGACTGGTCAACGCAGTGCTATGTCAGTAAATACGTCCCTATACAGGCTCCGGTGACCATCGATGACTCACGCGTGCATATTCAGTGACTGTAAGTTGCGTATACCTATGTACGGTGATGACGGCGAGTAACGAGGTCAAGTTCAATGACGGCCAACTGCTTTTTGCCGCCCTAGAGCCCTCGTCGCGTTGGACTAGTCAGGCTCGGCCCCTCCAGTCCGGCCAGGTCACGCCCGTACCGACCCAAAACTGGTCCTAGTGGGCCGCTCGGTGGCATTTTGACGTGTGGTTCACAAGTTTTGTTTGGGCTTGACGATAAGAGGCGAGTTACGGGCCCATAAGTCATACAAGTCAAAAATTTAACATGACACTTAATTAATGAGGATATAGACAAAACAAATTAGCTAGTTACCATCGCATAACGATTTCCAAGAGAAATGAGAATACAAGGTAATAAATGAGACCATCTATGACTATCTTTATATTACTTTGCACTATTAAGGTATCTATACCTTTTATAAAACAAAACCCCACTAACACGTATAGTTATCCACATCATCCATTCTGTTAGCCAACCAAATGTCATGTCATCCCACTAACATTAATTAATATCAATATTTTATTGCATGCAACATATCCACGTCATCTACTTTTTCATCATCCAATATTCCACGTCAACTATTTTTATTCATAAAATACAAAAAAGAAATCACGTCAAATAATTTAATCTTTCAACAATTGTGATCAACTGAATCTTCCATATTTCTACAAACATCTTTATATTTTACGGGTCTTATATGTCTTTATTTACACAATAAAATTATTAACGAGATTTCCACCGCAACGCGCGGGGTATCTTCGACTTCGACCAATTCAGATGGCCATAATTGATAATATTTTTATGCGTTGGTTGAAATGATAGGAAAGCCATCTCGCCATTTTTGTTTATGTGTCATATTCATGTGCCAATTTTAACTTATATGTCTTGATAGAACAAGATTTACCCCTACCGTGGGACACACACTAGGAGGTCCAACTACACAGCCTATCCAATGACATGTTGGACCGACCTACATAGGAACCGCCAGCCTGACATGCGGGGAGGATAACCAGCTGTACCCAATTTCCTGACATGTGAGGCCTGCCCGGCATGTGGAACCTACCACCGACCTCATGGCAAATAATCCGAACAAAAATAGAAATCTGGGTTTCGACTTTCGAACCCGAGAACCTCTAGAATTAAAACTGACCTTGGCTCCAAATTAAAATTATGGGAGAACCTTCGTTGGTATTCACAGGTCTGTGGTTTAATATCTTTGTCGTTCTACGACTGCCTTCAGAGAAGTACAAGATCGTGTCATGGAAGAAGAAAGAGTTTGAAGATTTCGAAGATTTGCTCGTTCCTTTTAGACTTTATTTTTGTAATTGTTGTAGTCAGCTTATGTATCTCTACCATGTACTATTCGCTACTATAATATATCTGGTATTGATTGTCAAAAAAAAAAGACTGACCTCTAGAACCACGCCGCCACCTGTTTCTTGTTAATCTCTCAGCACAACTACCACACCAGTAGAAGAAAATAACTGCGAGGCTAACCCCATCCGATGACAAGTGGGTCCCACAAAACACGACATGAGCCAACCTGTCCATCCATCCACCGCAACCCAAACGGTCACATAACGACGCGTGGAAAAGCTAACTTGCACCACCCGCGGCTAACGAAGCCAACTGCAACACGCAAGCAGCAAAGCGACGGGGCCCATAAACAGCGAGACACGCCGGCGAAGGACCAGAATCAGCCACAGAAAACCCGGTAAATAGCCTCAATGAAGCTCGTGGCCAACGGCCTTACAACCTTAGTTAATTGGATGGTGATGGAGACAAACGCAGTTCAGTTGGTTCACTAATTTAAACATCATACAATTTTAGATTGACAAGGTTTTTATTTTCATGTAAGTGTGTCTACTAAAAGGATTGCCTCACGCTGCTTATGCACTTGCAATCAGATTCATGGTTGTTTATCATAGTGAATTTTGTCGAAGCATTCTTTGCGATGGATTAACCATTAGTAATATCATATGTATACAAAACTAATGAGATTTATGCTTGATAAGAATGATTGCATATGATGTGTGCCTGATTACAGTTTGTTGAGATTGTATCTACCATGCATGTTCACAATTTCTTAATGATATCGAATGGTTTTATAAAAATTGTGGATTCAGATGAGTTCGAAATTCAGCTTGCACTAAAGGTAAGGTTTCTCTCTAGAACCCGTACAAATTGTTAGAGATTACCCTAATGGAAGGCTCGTCAATGGAACTCATAACAAATTCTTGAGAGTGCCAAAATCTTCCAGTTCATTTGTTACATGTGAGAATGGAGCTCAAAAGATGAGAAATAACATTTTCTAGTAGGTTATCCCTCTCTAGAATGATGTTTTTAACAATGTTGGAGTTGCACGCTTTTTGTGGGTTGTCCATGTAACTACTTACTGGATCAACATGTTGGTCCTTCCTCCTCATTGTGGAGCAGAGCAACGGACTCTTATGGATTCTGGCTGCACTTGGTTCATGACGGTCGTTCGGTCTATATTCAACCAGGATAGCCGGCAACATGCTAGGAGATTACAACATGTGTAGCTTTGTTGCTCTATCTGTTTTTTGCTGGCTGGTACATATGTGTAGCCATTTTGGCTAATCCTTAATTTGTACAACTTTCTCAACTTTGAAAACTGTACAATAAAAAAGATATGTGCATCACTCTAGAGGCCGGGCTTTGCTTCCCTTTTCGAAAAAACTTAGGTTTTTTCAACCCGATCAAAATTCATAAGTTTGGTTCTCCATAAATATAAATCCGAAAATAGTGACCCTAATTTTTTTGTGGGTGACTACCGAAGATGCGCTCTAAGGCCTCGTTTGGTAAGAGTGTATCAGAGAGTATTTGGGTGTATTTTCCCAAGGGGATTGGGTGAAAACACTCTTGTCACCCAAAACACTTCGTCACACCACGATCCCCTTCCTAATCAATACTCTCCATTGTTTTATCCGTTTGGAAGGCAGGAATAATTCAATAGACTCGTTGCGCTGAAACCACCCTTGTGTACATTTTTCACACAATCAAGGCAGTGGTACGCGGGACCCAGCTTTGCTCTCTCTCTCTCCCCCGTTTCCAATCTCACTTTCCACATCTTTTTTGTTCACGCGGGCAAGAACCACAAGAACATAGTTGCTCTCAAATTCTTCATCCACGGATCAATGGAAAAGGAAGCGGATGAAGTGCACAATTGCCTTTCTGCTTCTAATTAGTATGATTAGCAGGGTGGTCCGATAGATCCACTGCTCCTTCCAATGTATCACTCTGAATTCGCAGCGTTCGCCATGGCCGGGTCAATGAGCTCGGGCTGGCTCAATTTCGGCTGCCATGGCCGCGAGCCCGCGACCCTGAGTTACCATCACCAGTCATGGCATGATTTTTTGGTCTGATGGTGCCTGTCGTGGCCGCGACCATCATCGAGGTGGGGATTGGGGGCGACCCGGCCTTCAGATGCGGAGTGTACAACGGCCGGCCGCGTCCGTGGTCTCTCTGCTGTCGGGTGACCTCGCGGAGACGCCGACGAAGCGGCGCACGGCGCAGTGCTGGAGCTCGCACGCGGAACGCAGTCCTCGTCGTCGTGGCGCTGGTCAGTGCGAGCGGCAGCGCAGGCAGAGTGGACGCGCTGAGCGGCGAGGCTGTGATGCGGGCGAACGCCGGCGAGCGGTAGGAAAGAAATCGGGCAGAGAAGAAATCAGTTGCGACACTAGCGCGGCGGAGACGACTGAAAAACGCGAGGTGACCCAGGTGTCTCGAATCCACTTCTACCCGACGTGGATTCACGTGGTTTCTAGGGTTTGCTGGGTTTCTGCCCAACCAAAACCGGGCCACCAAACAGTCCAAGAGTGTTTCGGAGGGTATTTTTTTTGGCTGGGAAAAGACATAGAAATCCACCTCAAAACCGGCCTGCCAAACAAGGCCTAACAGAACAATTTGTGGCCACTGGAGACGTGTATGAGTGTTGAGTACACCCTACGTTACTCCGATAAAGTCTATTTTTTCCTATATTTGAAGTGATTGCATGACTTATCTTCTGAATTAACAGCAAAGAGAATGGAAAATCAGAAGACCCTAGCTGTGACAGAAGAGTATGAAGTCAGTTGCAATCTTGATAAACCACAAATTCGGCAGCGGTTTTGTTGGAATTCCAGCCGGCGGCTCAAAGGCGTGAGCTGAACCATACCGATTGCTCTGCTTCCATAGTCCAAACCAATTGCTCTGCTCCTCCGAAACATCTCTCATCTCCCACCTTCTGTCCTCCTCAGTCCTCACCTCGCACTCGTAACTCTGCTGCTCCTCCTGCTGCTGCTCTTCTAGCCCACCAGCCCGGCCGTCTCCTCGCTTTCTTCCACCTGGTGGTGGGAAAGGAGGAGAGGAAAGGGATCGCCTCTTCTCTTCTCGTCTGTACGGATCGGCGCGGTCCTGGGCTCCTAGCAATGCCGGCGAGCTGCCAGGATTGGATCCACGAGCACTGTGCAAGCGCGCAACTTGGCGGCGCTCGTGTCGTAGAGGCCGGAGATTCCTCTGCTCGTTTGGCCCTGTGAGACCTTCTTCTCGTCTCCTTCCCCTTGATGGTCACCGCTGCAGGATCCTTGCTATGGTAGGACGGCACAGGTGAGAACAGTTTCTTGCTCTGTCCCTTGGTGAAATTTGGAATATCCTATCAAGACAGTATTTGTTTTCCAATTACACACTGGATCGATTTTGCTGAAAAGTTTTCATCTCCTCTTGTGGGATGGGGAATTTGTACCTGTACACACAGATCTTGACTTTCGTTTCTTTGGAGAAGAATTGCGACGATATTAACTGCTTGTTGCATTTTGTTTGCAGGCAGGGCAAATCGATGTGCTGTTTGTAGGGCTCTGAATGAATGAACCCTGCAGGAATCGCCAATGGTAAGAGCAGCGCAGCCGAGGATCCCCTTCCTGTGGATCCTCCTGTTCCTCCTCTCGCTGCTGCTGCCGCTGTCATCATCGGCCGATTTCAGCCACTGCGGCGGCTGCGACGACGGCGCCGACGGCAGCCTGTGGAGCACGGAGAACATCCTACAGTGCCAAAAGGCCAGCGACTTCCTGATCGCCACGGCCTACTTCTCCATCCCGCTGGAGCTGCTCTACTTCGCCACCTGCTCCGACCTCTTCCCGCTCAAATGGATCGTGCTGCAGTTCGGCGCCTTCATCGTGCTCTGCGGCCTGACGCACCTCGTCAACGTCTTCACCTACGGGCCGCACTCCTTCCACGTCGTCCTCGCGCTCACCGTCGGCAAGTTCCTGACCGCGCTCGTCTCCTTCGCCACGGCCATCACGCTGCTGACGCTGATCCCGCAGCTGCTGAGGGTGAAGGTAAGGGAGGACTTTCTGAGGATCAAGGCCCGGGAGCTGGACCGAGAGGTGGGGAAGATGAAGAGGCGGGAGGAGGCTGGCTGGCATGTGCGGATGCTCACGCAGGAGATCCGCAAGTCGCTCGACAGGCACACCGTCCTGTACACCACCATGGTCGAGCTCGCCAAGACGCTGGACCTGCAGAACTGCGCCGTGTGGATGCCCAACGAGGGCAGGACTGAGATGATCCTGACGCATCATTTGAGAGAAAGGGAGATCACCCAGTCGCACAGTGGCTCCATTGATATCGGTGACCCGGACGTGGTGGAAATCAAGGCGACGAGGGGCGCCAAGGTTCTTGGGGAGGAGTCGGCGCTCGGGATCGCAAGCAGGTGCAATCCTGCTGAAGCAGGGGCTGCTGTAGCTGCGGTACGGATGCCAATGTTAAGTGTGTCCAATTTCAAAGGAGGCACTCCAGAAATGGTGAAAACAAGCTATGCGATTCTAGTTCTGGTGTTACCTCAAGATGGTTTTACTCGAGGGTGGGGCGAGCAGGAATTGGAGATTGTTGAAGTGGTCGCTGATCAAGTGGCAGTTGCGCTTTCGCACGCTGCAGTCCTGGAGGAGTCTCAGTTGATGCGGGAGAAGCTTGCTCAGCAACATAGGGACTTACTGAGGGCAAAGCATGAAACTGTGATGGCGACTGAAGCTAGGAATTCCTTTCAGAGTGCCATGTATGACGGAATGCGTAGACCAATGCACTCAGTCCTTGGGCTTGTCTCAATGATGCAACAAGAGAGTATGAATCCGGAGCAAAGGCTTGTGATGGATGCCATTGTCAAGACGACTAGTGTTGCCTCAACGTTGATGAATGATGTCATGCAGACATCGACGATGGAACGTGAGCATTTATCTTTGGTAAGGAGGCCATTCAGCCTCCATTCCTTGATTAAGGAAGCAGTCAGTGTTGTAAGATGTCTATCTGGTTCCAAAGGAGTTGATTTTGAATTTCACGTTGAGAATTCTTTGCCCGAAAGGGTCGTTGGTGACGAGAAGAGGGTTTTCCATATTGTCTTGCACATGGTAGGTACTCTAATACACCAGTGTAGTGCAGGCTGCCTCTCTTTGTATGTGAATAGTTACAACGAGATGGAAGAGAGGCATAATCAGGATTGGATGCTGCGCAAAGCAAACTTATCTGCCGGCTATGTATGTGTGAAGTTTGAGATTAGGATTAGAAAATCCAGGGACAGTCTTTTGGGTTCATCATCCAGCCAAATAAGTCAAGGGCCGAATGCTAACAGTTCAGAGATGGGCCTTAGCTTTAACATGTGCAAGAAGATTGTGCAGGTACGTGGAAAAAGTCCTGATCATTCTTTATCTGATAGGAAGCAAACTGCGTTTACATTATTCTTTACATTGCTCACAATTATTGTTTCTCTCCTATTACCGACAAAAAAAATTGTATTAGTTCATACAGTTGTTTACCATTCAAGCTAGCATGTATGAAACTTTGAATCGCTCAGCATTTTTGTACCAGCCAACTTTATGTGCAATGCTATGAATCTTCAGCACCTCAAAATGGTTTGAACTGGGAAAAAAATATTTTCGTTGCAGTGATGCTTTAGTAAAATAATCATCTTGTGCTACTTGTTTGTGTGGTTTGAACTCTTAGTTGATGCGATTGGCTGCGGAGGCTTGCGATGCATGTTCTCTATAAATAAATATTATTGAGCTTGTGAATCGAATTCTTAAACAAATCAAATGGTAACACTGGGGGTTCTATCAGCACTATGTTAAATCAATCATGCAAGTTACCATTATGTTTTTTGCTTGATGCGTAACCTAAATAATTCTTTTCGCTGATGTGAACCTTTTTGTTCTGCCGCAGATGATGAATGGTAATATTTGGTCAGTCTCAGATCCAGAAGGCCTCAGAGAAACTGTGATGCTCGCTCTCCAGTTCCAAGTGCAACACGTGACACCCGTCTCTGGAGCATCCTCAGACCTCTACCGGTCATCAGCAATCCCCAACTTTAACGGACTCCACGTCCTTCTTGTGGACGGTGACAACACCAACCGAGCCGTCACTCACAAGCTCCTGGAGAAGCTCGGTTGCCGAGTCTTCTCAGTCAGTTCTGGCATGCAATGCATGACCTCCTTCGCCGGCGGCGAGTCATCCTTCCAGTTGGTGATCCTTGACCTCACCATGCACACGATGGACGGGTTCGAGGTAGCTCTCGCGATCCGGAAGTTCAGGAGCAACAGTTGGCCGCCGCTAATCGTTGCCCTCGCAGCGAGCGCCGACGACAATGTCCGGGACCGGTGCCAGCGGTCGGGAATAAACGGCCTGCTCCAGAAACCTGTCACTCTAGCGGCTTTGGGCGATGAACTGTATAGAGTCCTTCAGCACAACTGAACGAGCCCGACGGTTCTCGTTTCTCTCCAGTCACTTGGCTACTAGATTATTATGCTAGGTTAGGTCCATACTGATCACAAAATATGCGCATTAAAGGAAATGTACAGGAAGATGAAAACAGCCCACTTTTTTGCTGCTTGGTTCCTTTGGTTGAAAGAAGGTGGGAGATTTTGAAGAGATCAAAAGGTTAGATTTTTAGTCATAATCATTTGTAAACCCTCTTTTAGATTATTGATCATTTACGAGGTGAATCACTCAAGGGTAGTCTTAGATTTGGTAGCTGCACTTATGATGTGGATGGGATGAATTCAGTGAATGCAAAAAGTAGGTACTATACTATTGATGCTGACTTCCCATCTTGTTGAAAGAAAGAAGTACAAAACTCACAAGTATGCAGAGGCTGTAGACAGTGTTGATGCTGACCTTTTCAGTTTCTATCTTCTACAAAGAGAGATTAGGGAAAAGAACTTGCATAAGTATACTATGAAGAAGTCTTAGATTTCAGAATTATGTTCTGTAAAAACATCTGGCAACTCTCCAGAGCTGTTCATCAATAACCAAATGTGAATAACCTGTATCTAGACATCATGGTCAAATGCCCAAATTTGGTGCCGATTCTTTTATCCATGCAACGCAAGTGGTTGCTAGAGTATTTTTTCCAGTTCAGGTCCCATTGTAGGATCCAAAGCACATGGCTGATTCTGATATGATAAAATCACAATAATTTTCTGTTTTTCTTTGGGACAATCCACTTGGGGAAAAAACGAGGTGATACAGACGACAGGTTCCTCCTTTAGAATGAAATTTCTCCGCTCCTTGGTAATGGTACGGACATTTTGATCACCTTATTATTCAATTCTATGGTATACTTTTGACTATAAATAAACTCACATGTCATAGATAGGCATCATTGAGCCTCAAAGAGTTCCATGTACCTGGACTGAAGACGATGGCTCATCATTTCCTATTGGTAATGATCGTTTTTTTAGAATAATACTTGGACAAAGATACTTACGTGATATAGAAGAATTAGCTTTCCAAAAAAAATGGTAATTTTGCAGAAGAATTCAACTTGTCACCCGAGAACCCACCAAACTATATGGTCAGTTTTCTGAAAAAAAAATTGCGGTCAGTTGTAGAACGAGTCTAGTGTATAAATAAGAAAATAGGCAGTTGAAAAACGAATAAGCTCTTTTCTGCTGGTCCCAAATAAGCCCATTTCTTTGGAGTGTCCAAATAAAGCAAACCAAGTCCTTCAACAGGATAATGATAATAATAATTATTATTATTTCCTCTTGGTAATAATTATTTGAGAATAATACTTGGACAAAGATGCTTGGGTGAAGGTTTTGGCAAATTGGACGCCCTAAACATGACAAAGTTAACCACCTACTTGCACTTTATTAGATGACATGTACAGGAAAAAAAGCGAGACTGACTATGTCCATTTCAAGAAGAAGGAAATCTTTTTCTTCTTTAATGGCGGATTGTACGATATATTCATCTGATCCACATTCCTAACAGAGATGCATCATATATTCATCTGATCCACATTCCTAACAGAGATTAACACCCCAAATCAACACGTACTACGCAACACCACCTGGAATCGATATAAACACCAACCAAGTCCTCCTACAATTAATTTTGGCCGTGGCAACCATATGCCAATCGAGCTCTTTGTCATCGATGGCAACAACTGATTTAACAACACTGCCGCCCTTGTCGTTGATATCCATAGGAAGCAGATGACATATAAGTTTTTGATCTTCAACAAGTTCAAGGGGGAGTGCACAACAACACACATGGCAAATTAATGAACTTCAAACTCTGCAATTCATGTTGATATAACTTGAATCAACCAATGGATGCTGGGACTGAATTCAGAACCACTCAGGTAAAAAGCCACGCTGATTAAACGAATGACAACGGCACTGGTTTCACAGGTCTGAAGTCTCAACATTCCATATCCTATAAATTGGCTGTAGCTAACTAAACATTGTACAAGTAACTAACTTTGTGACTTCACCTTCTCCTTTTTTTGTTGATAGTGTGGACAAGTTCATCTTTTCACTCTCGCTCTAACACCACACATAACAGAACCAGATTCAAATTTACTATGGAGTACTGTTTTTTATGTAGTTAGATTGGACATATTTCCATTGGACTGAGCATCCAGTAGGCGGTCCTACCTTCATCCATTCATCTTTTTTTGAAAGGGGAGCGAAGCCCCGGCCTCTGCATCAATCAATGTACACAACCTTTTATTGAAGGTTTCAGCAGTGCACAGTATTACAATCACGGAGCACATAAGGTCAACACATAAATCAACTAAATGAATAAAGCAGAACAAAACTATCTAGCCATTGTCGAGTCTGCTAGTGTGCCGCCACCCAGCTCGGATGATAGAATCCTGAGCGACCATCCTGTCTGCATCCAGACGCCATGAAGTTCCTCTGGTCTGGCGGTAGAGGGTATGCCCATGACATAATCCAGTTGTTTGCCGTATGAAAAACATGCAGGAAATTAGCATCGCCAACTTTGTTAAAAACAAGATTGTTACGACAGGTCCACATAGCCCAACACAAAGCTGACACCACAATTCGGATTCTAGCCTTGGTTTTCTTATCAATGTCATTCAACCAATTCCTAAACATATTAGTGATTGGTTGGAGGAGGTAAATCAAAAGTAAAGTGAACAATGCGCCACACCATCTTAGCAAAAGGACAAGATCAAAACATATGTTCAATAGATTCCTCTAATTCACAAAAAACAACATTTTTTCGATCCTGTCCACCTTAGCTTAGCCAAATTATTTTTAGTGAGTAATACCTTCCTATGAAGGAACAATATTTTTTTTAGTATTCAAGGGTATTTTTAGCTTCCTAAGATATTTCATCCATTCATCTATTAATAGATGGATGATCTCATCTGAACCCATGCAAAAAAAAAAAAAAAAAAAAAAGCACCTTTCTCACAATACTTGTACACATGGAAGAAACAGATCAATCAGAAGCCTGACATTCTAAGTTGTTGCCACTCCATAGTCCATACAGTAGTCGAAGTGGACGCTGCTCGCGCAGTCCAGCAGCGCGTTCTTCTGCTAATCGTTCCGGCATATGTAGTTCAGGCTGACGAGCAGCCCACAGATCACCGCCTCCGTCTTCTCCGGTCGGCGAAGTACAACGTCTCATATGATGATTGGGTAGGTTGTGTTGATGAGGCTTTGCAATTTATTTTGGGTCTAATTTCCACTAGAAAACAAGCAACAGTCTCGGGTTAAGAACAAAGGCATGCCACAACTGAGGTAATCTGGATAGACTTGGTAAGTGGTAACTGAACTTGGGGTGTGATAATATGGGAGCCACATATATCTTGCCAATCTTGTATTCCATGCAAGAGCCAAACTTTAAGAAAGAGAGAGAGAAACAAGATTTTGAAGTTACAATTCATTCCTTCTAAAGACCACGGGGTATAGGGTTACACCAATGCTTTGGCTACTCCACAACTTGAAGAATCCACACACAATCTCAAACTAAATAAGGTCTCAATTGAGGAGGGGTGTTACCAACTTAGCGTAAGTATTAGGTGTGTGTTTGTTAGTCCCTAAAAAAAAATGTGCGTTTGTTAGCGTTTGTAACACAAACATGAACATCAAGTTGTACAATGATCTGATATGTACTATAAATATCATATCAATCTTAGCTGGTGTGTATCCGTTGTAATTCCCTTGCCAGCTTGGGCTATATAAACACGTCACAGACTACCCTTATGTTACTAATTTCCAAACACCTAGGTTTATAGTATTGCTTTGCCTTGATTGGTCATAGGATCATCGAGTACATGATGAAACCGGTGAAAGTGCACAATACACGGTAAGGTAAATGTATCATGAACGGAAAAAAGTAAAATCATCCAACACAAGTATTTGTAATGATACTAGACTTTCTATAATTATTATCTTATCGATCAGTGGCCAGCACTATGGAGTTGGGTTCAGCTGAACCCAACGAAATTTTGTAAATTCTCTAGTAAATCATTGGTTGTGAAAGAAAAAATAGTAATGAATCCATGGACTATGTGAAGATGAACCCATCAAATATTTTGGCTAGCTTTGCCCCTGTTATCGATCCTTCGTCATATATAGACTTCTTACACAGGCTTGCAAATTCATAGGCATACATATAATGGCATAGAAGATACCGAGATAGTTCTTCTATTCAAACAACACAATACACAACTTTGGAAGATTTTTCAGCCGGTGTTAGAGAATGCATTCCTACCGACGTCGCCGTCCATATTGCTACTCGATTTCGTATCATTATGATCTTACCAAGTCCTTAGAGACGTGTGTGCGTGTGCGTGTGTGCGCGCGTGTGTGTGATTGCACATGCTCGTCAATGTCATAAACATAAATACAATATAATGAAAATCAGAGATGTCAAAAATGGATCTTATATTCCATGAAATACCAAAATGGATTTTATTGTTCGTGTTTTCTTTGGAAATTTAACAGTGGGTGCTACAAAAGAAGGGTATTGCGATGCTAAAAATATTCTGTCAAGAGTGGGATTTGAACCCACGCCCTTTCGGACCAGTACCTGAAACTGGCGCCTTAGACCAACTCGGCCATCTTGACTTATGATCAGAAAATGAACGCTCGTTATTTATTACTTTACGTGAGTATATGTACAAGCTTGTTCCACTGACTCTACTGGTGGGGCCGTGGGAGTGCTATTGGCTTGAATCGCCTCGTCGTCACGAACTCGCCATCGACCATCGCTTGTCGTGAGGCCACCTATGCCAATGGCAGTTGGAACTTGGAAACTAGACGATTCCCCGCGCGTTGCAGCGGGAAATTAATAGCAAAATATTTTGCATGTCAAAGAAAAATGGATCACTGAATTTAAGTTGCAAGATCTGCTCGGAACAATTAAAATGGTGTGTTATCCAATATATATTACTAAACAGTGGTAGATAGAAGAATGAATCAATACACCACCACTCCGTAATGCTCAACATGGGTACATAGGAAAATGAATTATCAATTACCGTGACTCACTAATCCGATTTTTTTCCAGAGATTCAGAGAGAAGTAAATTTATATGACTCATCACTAAGTGGATGTAGACTCACAAAAATGTTACCAGAATATTGTTTTGATATTCTAAATTCTTACAGAAAAAATAGACGTGGAAGTTGGTCACTGGAAATGAATGTGCATATACAAATCTGGCAGTTTCATTTTCCGGAAGTTGAAAGAATATTGCAAAGTTGCAAAGTTCAGTTAAGAAAAAATATGGTACATACAAATTGCATAGCTGCACTACGTGAGCAGTTTCTGAAATTTGCAACTGTTAATTCCTTCCGCTGTATATATACCCATATTGTAGCAGCGAGATAGCATTACATTATATCTGTACGGCTTCAAAAGTAGTGAAGATTAGTAGAAGCGTCGGCCTATTGTAGAACGAACATTTGCAGAGACACCTGCAAGTATATATCAGAATATTAAGGAGAATTGAAAATCAACTTCAGTGGAGATGGGATAAGCAATAGTTAGCAGCAGTACTCCGGTAAACAACATCTACTCCTGCAAGTAAAAAGAATCCATATCCTGTGAAATAAATTGAAAACCAACTTCAGTGGAGATTGGATAAACAATAGTTAGCTGTAGTACTCCGGGAAACGACATCTACTCCTGGAAGTAAAAAGTAATCCATCTTCTTTGAAATAATTTGAAAACCAACTTCAATGGAGATGGAATAAACAATAGTTAGCCGTAGTACTCTGGGAAACAACATCTACTCCTGCAAATAAAAAAGAATCCATCTCCTGTGAAACAACGTTCTCTTTTTCTGAACCAAAAATTGAAAAACACTATTCCAATTTCCATCATGAGAAAAGGTAGAATGCACTCACCTGTGCGTACTCCATCTTTGAAGAAAATATAATCCAGAAATACTTCAGCGTTACCGTACGTACAATTAATAAAGGAGTGGGATAATTGAGATTCGAGATAGGAACTGCCATGGTATCGTTGCTTCCTGTCAACGTCATAGACGCCGATGGTGGCGGAGCCTCCAACCAAGCTTATGTACATGTTTATCATGGAGAAAGCCTCATGGGAGGGAAATCAAGCAAAAGAGTTGCCTCTTCTCATCCCAAACGCTAGCCAAAGGCCAAAACAGATATATAAAGGTGTAGCATGAGGGAGTTAATGGCACCCGCGGTCACACAACTCGACGCCAATGTGCACTTAAGTCACACTTCTCCAGAACGTGATTATTTGGTCACACAATTCGACAAGTGCGTGCACGCAGGTCACTGACCCCACTTGTCAGTCCGTTTTGGAAGGTAATTTTTCAGAAAACCCCCGTCCAAAACGGACTGACAAGTGGGGTCAGTGACCTGCGTGCACGCACTTGTCGAGTTGTGTGACCAAATAATCACGTTCTGGAGAAGTGTGACTTAAGTGCACATCGACAACGAGTTGTGTGACCGCTGGTGCCATTAACTCAGCATGAGGTGCACAATGGGAAGGGAATAGGAGCGGAGTAGACTGCTAACGGATGGTGAATTTCTTGGGATGAAGCCACAGTCGTCTTCTACTCTTCTGTAACAGATGCCTGCATGCGACTCATCAATTCTTGAAGGAGACCAGGAGCAATATAGTTGCGTACGTATGTATTTCATCCAGGAAGTGGAAAACGTAGGATATGAAGCGGTGGCCAATGACGTTAGGTATACTACACATAAGATAAAAGAGGAAGGTAAAGGGTTGTCGGACTGCAAATATTTATGCTTAAAATAAGAAGACAAATAATGACGTGGCAGGCTGGATGGTCTAGAAAAGTGATGTGGCAAGCTGATGAGGTGGATAGGCTGCATGTTGAGAGAATTATCCTTAGTGGGTTGCTCCCATTTAGATACTATAGATACCGCTCCCCCGGCAAGGATGTACAAAGTTGCTACGGTGATTCGATGACAGTAGCAAACACCATGCATCACGGTAAGGGTGCAGGTGTACGCGGGCGTCCGCAGGCCCGCATCAGCCGCGCCGCAAAATAACGCTTCGTGGCTTTTCGGACAGACTGCAATCAATATGTGGGCTTCGCAGACGCGTCCTGCTTTATCCTGCTTGGCCCGCATAAACATGCTACTGAGCTGTAGATAGCGCTGAAGAAGCGTTCTTCGCAAACTTCCTTCATCTCCTCCTGCTCCGTCGGCGAATTCGCTCGTCGGCACCCTAAATCAGGCCTGCCCCACTCCTTCCCTTTGGAACCTGCACCACCACATTGCCCTTCTCGTCGACTTCCCTTACCGGCCTACGCCACTCCGGCCAGCCAGGGTGTTCCGTGCCTGCCCTCGGATGGATGAGGAGGAGGAGGAGATGAAGGGGATCAGGGGAAGGATGATGAGCAGGTCAAGCCGGACGGAGAGCAGGTCAAAATGCCGGCGGGCGGCCAGATCCATATATTCCACTTTCTTCTTCGATTTGAGATTTTCTTGTTGCCCCTTGTTTCAGCGTCAGGCTCAAGCAGCTGGAGTAGCTGAAGTGGGCAAAACACGGCTGGTTGAAGCTGCTGAAGAGGCAAAACGCGTCAGGCTGTAGCAGAGCGGGCAGACCTGCTAATCCTGCATTGACTGCAAAGCCCGCTCAATTTTATTTGGCAGGAAACCACTTATCCTGCGTAATCATGTCGCGGACACGGCGGATCGTTGCAGGAGCTCTGCAGACAGGCCCACTTGCAACCTGACATCACGGTGGCAGACCAAAGCGCCAAGAGCGCAAGCAGGTTAGCTCGCGCTCCGGCTGAGCTGCAGGTCTTCTGGGCCAGATCTGCTGCGCCCCGGCAACTTCTCCTCTTCCCGTCGTGCTCCATCGGTCGGAGCCGAAGACGGGGAAGATGGTCCTTGCAGGCATCTCCATAAATAAGGTCCCTTTTGGCAAGGTTTGACTGCGGTGGTCGAGGATCGAGTGTGCTCTCTTTTGCTCGTCGTGGAGGCGAGGCAAGAGGGAACCTCGGCGCCTGCGGCTGCTGGTGGCCGAGTCTGCCGCGGGGGAGCAGCGCTGCTTCTCTTTGGAGGTTCATCATGGCGGCATCTTCTTCGCCGTCGTCGCCCATGGTCGAAAGGCTACCCGTCCAGCCTCTGGCGTCGGTGACGGTGACCCCCGGCCGGCGTTCCAAGGTCTTCATCAACCTCCAGGCTGCCATGCCACTTCGGAGGCCCTTTGGCTTCGGTGCAGTTCGCTCCCGCCTCCTCGTCCCAAGTGGCTTCGTCCCCGGTGACGTTGAGGTTGGCTACGTCGAGCCCTGCTGCGGTGGAGTTGGAGCGGGACCTGATTGCCTTTTCGTTTTACACTCTAAGGTCCTTTATGCAATATGTAAGGGCCGGCGTGTAACTCTTTGTTTCTTTAGGGCCCTTCTTGTAAAACGTACTTCCACCGTTGAATACTGTATATGTGAAACTCTCGGTCCTTCGGGACCGTTCCCCTGTTCCAAAAAAAAAAGGTTAGCTCGCGCTTGCTTGCCCGCTAGAGGTAGGGGACAATGGGACACGGAAGCTATACATTCTTACTCATGCACGAGATGGACGCCAAAACACACCGTGAACTGAGATTATTATATAATCCATCTGTTCACAATTATAAAATGTTTCACCTTTTCTCAAACGCATGTATTTATACGCGTTTCAGCATGTAGATTAACTCATTTTGATACACAATGAAATGTTTAAAACATCTATCTATATATAAAAGGCGTCCGCTTCAGCGCTCTGTGAAGCTGCCCACGTCGACCCGCACTGTAGATGCGCGCTTCTACAGTGCGCGGCCGTCTCCGCGCCGTCGATCGCCGATTCGATGGCCCACAATTTTCGGAAAGTTCAGGGACCTTTTCGCAATGACGCGGTCATCGCCGTCCCGAACGCCAGAGGGACTTATTTGCAATTATCGGAGAGTCCAGGTATCTTTCCGTAACGGCGTGGTCATCGTCGTTCCAACCGTCGTAGGGACTTATTTGCAATTATCGGACAACTCAAGGACCTTTTCACAACGACGCGGTCATCGCCGTGATCAAGAGAAACTTATTTGCAATTATCGGACAATCTAGGGACCTTTTCGCAACGACGCGGTCATCGCCGTTGATGACGTCATCACGACGTAACAGTGGGCCCGGCCTGTCAGGATTTTTTCCTTTCCGGGAACATTTTCAGAAAATGTTAAATCCCTGACAGGTGGGACCGGTTTATTTAAACAATTTCCAGAAAAATGAAAAACGTTCAAAAATCAATATCTCTGAATATATCCATCGGAAAAATATGAATAATATATCAAAACGATCATAAAAATACATGCTAACTACTTATGCTAAAAAAAACTAACATGGAGATAATTCAAATACATGTTCTCTAATTACATTTAAATATTCACAGCAAAATACAAACATATTAGAACATTCCAATTTACTATATATTTGGATATTCTCTAAAATACATAAAAAATGCTCAGAGAAAATAAATGCTAACTATTTATGGCAAAATACAAACATATTTGAACATTTCAATTTGGCCAATATTTGGATGCAATATAAATGAACTTTCCCTAATTGTGGAATCAAATCCAAAAAAAAAATGTATTTCCACTAAATATTAATGAGAAAATAGAAACATAGCTGAACATTTCAATTTACTAAAAAATTAGAGATACTCTAGAATATATCAACATGCTCAGAAAAATAAATACTATCGCCCTCCTCTTCAGCGATCGCTCAGGCCGGCAACGTCGCCGCGCACTGTAGAAGCAAATATTTCTCTCGAATCTTCAAATTCGTTTTATTTTTGGCTGCGCAAAATAGACAAATTCTGATGGATTTCAAAATTTTGAATCACAACAGGCACGGCAAGTCCGGCCACTACTGACGTCATCACGACTTCACCGTGGGTCCGGCTTGCCAGACTTTTTCCTTTTCCAATTTTTTTTAAAATTCCTAGATTTTCTGACAAGTGGGCTCAACTTAATTAAACAATTTCCAAAAATACTAAATACTGGAAAATCAATAAACTTAAATATGTCCACCTGAAAAATATGAAAACATGATCACAAAAATAAATGCTGACAGTTTATGGCATATGATCAAATTTCAAATTTTAATATTTCAAACTTTCAAATGCCTTTAAAATCTGATCATTTTACAAACGTAAAGAGAAATCAAATCTGAAAAACTTACCAATTTGAACATTTTTCGAAATCTGAACAATTTTTAAATGTAAGCTCTCTTTGCATTTCAATAATTTTCAAATTTGCACAATTTTCTTACAAAGTATATTATCCATTAAAACAAAAAACATACAATACATTAAATTTCTTACAAAGTATATTACCCATTAAAACAAAAAACGTACAATACATTAAATTTACCACGAAGGGCGCGGCGTGCCGACGCGCCGATTTCAACTAGTCTTATAATTATGAATGGAGAAGGTACCTCGTTACCAAGCAGATATGATGATAAATAAATAAATAAATAAAATGTTACCCACCCAGCTCTCTTACCTAAGAGCAAGAATACAAAGAATCGAACTTGTACATTCTGGTACAGAACAACATCTATCCTGTCGAACATTACTATATTTATGGCTCCTCTGCACAAAAGCCAGCGTCAGCTGATGCGTGTTATAATGTATCGGCCTTTCTCTAAATCATATATAATCTTTGTCTTGGGCTTCCTCCATCTCAACACGAAAAATACTCCGCATGCAAAGAACGCTCCCAGCACGGCAAGCAGGGGCGTATGGTTATGTACCCTTCTTGCGGCGGCACCTGATGGCCCTAGAATTGTACTTTTCGTGTTTGTAATGAAAGCTCCTAGGGCCCATTCAACCTGAGTGTCTCCTACCTGATTTGAATACTCGATCCTGCTCAGACAAAAATTTAAGTACCAGGTGTATAAGATTAGTCAAGGGTAAATTTCACTGAAGAAGAATGATGGTGTCCTTGATATGCTTGCCTCTTGTCATCCAGTGGTATACCAAGACCGTCGTGAAGTAGAGCTACGATGTATGCCGCCGAGAAGCAATACCGTGAAAAATCTTCATCTGAATGATTGAGATACTCTTGTCTCAGTGTTGACAAGTCCGTGTTGCAAAGTTGCTCTCCAGCGAGCGCAAAATCAGATAGTGATGAAGACTGCTCTAGTCCAAAGAACTAGCAGATTCAATGTATACAAGTCAGACATGTCCTAAGAATATGATGGTATGTGCAAGAGATGAAAGAGGAGAACATGCTGTGGACCTTTGATGTAAAATAGAAATTTTCAGTTGCCAGGAAATGTCCGCGCAGCTCAGGTACAAAAGTAGAGCCCAGGTGGCATTGCTGATACTGGCACTTTTCTGCATTTAGGACACAGAAGTTTAGGGTATACAACTCAATATGGCTATAGAATGTAAATACGTGGCAGGGAAATCTAGCTTTCAGACAAAAGTGGTGCTAACTACAAACCGGCCAGGTTTAATTGACTTTCTTATAAAGTCAGGATAAAGAACAAGCTGAGCAAAGTATTCAATGTGCCAAGATCTGCAAAAGAATATGAGGTTACTGGAGCTAATAACCTCCATCTATCTTGACATCAATCATTACAGGGAAATCCCCTTATTCTCAACTATAACTTTCAGTTCAGCATGACGGTGCTAATTTTTCTATCTTCAGCTGGTGGTACTTTTAAGCACAGGAACAGTAAAGAAAAGAAAATCTATATACAACTAAATAACCATAAACACTGATAAAGAAACGGGGTCTAAGTGTCCGCATGCATTTCTTACCCTTTCCTTCTTGCATCATCATCAATGAAGAAGATCTACATTCTTTAAAGTTTCCGCTTCCATTATCAACATATTGATTTTCTAAATTTGATCGTGAAGCACCATTTGTCTTCCCCGTTACTTTTCTTTTGTGAGAATATCCTTTAGGAGCACAAGGATCAACACGCGTACCGTTTTTGGAAGATTCTGCAATCGCGCAAATCATAATGAAAAACTACAGTACTTGTACTTGCAAGAGAGTACTCTATTTATATATTTTTTAAACCTGATCAGAGGAATTAAAAAAAATCTGTTTATCCCATCTGATTTCGTTCATAGTAAAAATAAGATAACAAAGGATAGAACACCATAAAAAAACTTTTGCTTTGAACTAAAATCCTGGGACACTTGTACCTTGGTAGCAAACCCTAGCTACAGTAAGTAGTTATTGGCATTCTTTGGACTAAGTAAGGATTCTGTGTTTAATATTCCGATCTGCAGGATATATTTTCAGGGACTTTATGTGCTCGTATCCATCAGATACTGCATTGCCCAGTTATTATTGCAGGGTTTGGAAAATATCTAGATTGACTGCTTTCATATTGATAGGAAAAGAAAGTACAAATACCTCTTGACCTCACTATTTCACGCAATAAGTCTTGTGCTGCATTCTGTGAAAATAAATGTCCGAATGTCAATCTAAATCAGTTGCACGATATCACAAGATCAGAAATACATTAGTGTCCAGGGTCCTGCCATCGCCTTATTGCAGATCTCTATTATAGTGCTAGGATACGTGGTATGTGTTCGCATTAAATGCTCACCGTTAGCATAAAAAAGAAATAAGAAACTTTAGTTCATAACATTTTTGGAGGTGAATTAATTGAGGTGCAAATAAAAGCATTGAGCATGCAGCTCCAATCTACTTATATCTCACTAAATGACCTTGCAGGTATTGTGATAGATGTTTCTTTTAAAACCTTCTCACACTGCATAGACATTATTTTGAAAATCTGAGACTTATCGAAACTTGTTCAAGACTGCCTTCGGAAACTTTAAGCTTAACGAGGCAGCACTTTGGCGGCTGGCTGAAGCTAAGGAGCTCACGAAGCTGCCATGGCATGCTCGTCCTCCCGGCATTCGACAACCGATTGCTGCAGTTGACCCTCTTTGTTTTTAATCTTTTTTGTTTTCTCTTGCCACTTTGTTAGGATAGTTGCAGTTCTTTGGCTTTGTTTCTTGTTCTCTGTACAGATGTTTGTTTTTTTGTTGCAGGCTCGCAGCCTTGTTTGTTGTGTTGTCCTTTCTGCCTTGGCATTTTTAATGCAAAACGACACGCATTAAGATGCATGTTCAAAAAATAAATCAAGCTTAATACCAATGCACTAAAAACATGTTTCTGAAACTTTGGTTTTCAAAATTTAGAACTCTTAAGGAACTCTTTAAAATTTGAGACTTGGAAAATTGCTTTTAAAACTTGAAACCTCCATTAAGCTTGAGATAGGAAATCTGAAACTCTATATCCGAGTTCCGGAGGATGAGACTTTAGGCATGAAGCATGACTCTCATATTTACTTAAGTGTTATGAGCATACTTGATTCATCTGTGGGGATGCTATTTGATGAGTTTACATTTACCCGTGCTCCAGATATGAAAGACAACCTGGTAGTTATCAGTGTCAATAATAAACTGTAGCTTTCTCTTAGTGAAACAAAATGTGGTTGGTTGCTGTTGGAACGAATCTCAGAGTCACGCAGTGATATGGGTGACATGTAGACCCCTGGGAACTAAATTCACTCTCTACCAAGATTGACCAGAAAAAGGAGGATTCAATGGATACAAATAACTCACTTGTCCAAAGTTCAGAAAGCTGTTGGTATAAAGAGTGTATGCTGTTTCACCAAAAGTAAAATTAGTTGATAGTTCCGGAGGAAGTACTTCATCGGAAACAAATGTCAGCTGAAACAAAACAGCAGGAATTACATTAGCAGGAAACTGCAATTTCTTGTAATACAACCAGAACATAACCCATTACGTGTATATATATATTCTATTCTTTAGGAATTTTACCTACAGAGCTCTTCCTTATGGTTCAAAGGAATTTTGTAGGATTTTTCCTCAGGAATTTTTCCTATGTAGCTTGTTTGGTTTGCAGGATTAGAACCCATAGGTATGTTCCTATGGTCTACTGTATGCAATTATAAATGAAATTTTCCATCGAGTTCAACCTAAGGGATTTTTTTTTCTTGTTTCAATGACAACCGTGGTGTATACACAATCCTTCAGAAAAGTCATGTGTTTTTCCTGCGGCGCAACCAAACAACATCTATTGCACATCGTGTGTTTCCAAATCCTGTGGGATTCAACATGTCATGATATCATAATCCTACATATTTCCTATTCCTCTGTTTTGGAAATCTTACGAACCAAAGAGGCCCTGAAGCCATTTACACCATATCAAGTAAGTGACAAAGTGACTATTTTCAGATGTTAGGTGCAACTACAATATTATTATTACGTATTAGCATGCATCAAGGTTAAATTAAACAAGTCCAACACAAGGGAAAAGGAAAACAAAATCTGTGTGTGTGTTCATCAGAGAACCTGAGCTGAAGCGCCCCCAAGTTCAATTATTCCAATTGTTTTGTGAGGATCCCCTCCAAGTGTGCCCAGAGCATAGTTTGCCGCAACCCAAGCATAGACGCCTTCGTCAGAACCTATAAGAAAGGTAGCGGCAGAAGTAAGAACCCAATTTGAACACATTCCAGGTAAAGCCATCAACAGATTCACAGTTCCACACTGCCCAATTATCTAGCTTGTTGATGATATCGTAGAGCATCTCCAACAGTCGATGTCAGAAACTTCTTAGAGGTTTACTACGTCAGCATTTTGGTGATGTAGAGGAGTCGGGAGGTGGGAGAGTAAAGTCGTTTCTTGGGGAAGAAATGATCATGTTGCTAGTACCACAACGAGTAAGAAATGATCATGCTGTCAGAGGCTTACTTGTTTGCTTCAAAATAGTGAAGTCCAATCGTCATCAAGCCCAGATGATTTATTGTCTTAGTAATAAAGTGAAGAAAACTGGAGAGCTTGTTTCTTTGCATAAGGTATTAAGGTTTGGTTTTCTCTCTTCGTAAGTAACAAGCTACTATGAAATAACCTACTGGAGATGCTTTTACTAAACCAAAACAAAAATAGTCTTGGAACCAAAGGACACTTCTCGTAGCAGAACAAAAGCCTGAACAGTAAAGTTATTTACACCTCAGCTATAAAGGCAACAAATGTACCAAATCAAACTGCATATCCAGTACAAATGTAAACAGGTCACTTCCGAATTGAGCACATCCATCAGGTTAACAAGCAAACAACAATCAGTGGTGTCTTTGCATCCGACCCGAAATGATATCACTATACAACATTTCCGATTCATCATCAGATCAAAATGCTAATGCAGGTTATTTTGGTCAGACACCAATGGAACTGGAACGGGATAACTTGGGTCCAGTCTAAAATAAAATGGGCAGAAATTGACAGTACCTGGAATCACCTTGGCCCATGAGTCCTCGAACCGGAAGCCAGAGGCCCGGAGCACGTCCCTGCAGGACGCCAATATCGCCTCCTGTACGCGCTCCTCCAGCAGCCTCAGCCCGGCGGTGGCCATCAGCCGCACATCCGTTGCCGCAGCTCCTCCCTCGCCCCCTACCTTCTCCCTGGCGAATTCCAACAGCGGCCGCAGCGATTCCCCGGCGCGACTCATGTCGGCGGCGAAGGAGGAGAGCCCCGGGGAGACGCGCATCACCGCGGAGCGCGCCAGATCCGGGCGGCCGTCGGGTCCCACGGCGAAGACATGTGCCCGGGTGCCGGTGCTGCCGCCGTCTATGATCACGGAGAAGCGCGGGGAGGCGGCGGGATGCGTTGGGGAGGAGAGGTGGTGGACGAGCGCGGAGACGACGATGGCGAGGAGGGCGGAGGCAAGGCAGAGGCCGCAGAGGCGGCAGCGGCCGCGGCGTGGGCGCGGGGAGGGGGGTTTGGTGGGTTCCGGCATGATGTGACGCGGAGGTGTCAGGCCGCCACCGACGCCGCCGTGACTTGTCGTCGACGGCGAGAGAGGTGGCGACGACGAATTTTATTTACTTATTTATTTATTTAGTTTTTTGGGAGAATTAGATCCATACCATTAAAAGATCCGATCTTTAGAAAAATACCACCAAAAGTTTACGAGTTAGAAAAATACCATCCAAAGTCTGCTCCGTGATTGCTTTCTACCACAACCGTGAACTCGTCGTTAATTCTGAACGAATCGATGATCGAACTGAAACACAACCCGGCTACTTAACCCGAACACAGCGAACACACGCACGGCTCAAAAAGAAGAAGAAAAAATACGCACGCTCGTCCATGGTACGCGCTCCCAACTGTCCCTCCGTAGCGGCGAATGCCTTCCCCATGGCCGCCAATCCCCTCCCCATCTCGGGCCTGCTGCTATTCGACCTCCTGCTGGAGAAGTGCGGCTACCAGGCATCTTCTCCACCGAGTAGCCACGTCCGCCATGATCGGGAGCTACTGGAGCTCGACGCGGTGTCGCCGTGGTCGTCGCCAGGGTAGCCTGGGACTAGGAATGGAACATGGCCTTCATCCGCGTCAAGTTCACCGAAGGAATTGGGGCGAGGACGCCTGGAGCCAACGCCTACTTCCTCGACGTCCTCTTCGGCCGTCGGCGAGGATCTTCAAATTCCGGCGCCATGGATCTTCTCCGAGCATGGGCGACTCCACCAAGAACTTCTCTGCGAGCAGACGCGTCTCTTACCTCTTTTTCCCTTCAGTTCCGCGCTCGTTTCCGTGGTCACCGTCATCTGTTTCCTACCGCTCTGTCCGCCATGGCTGCAGGCGAGCTGAGCGCATGCTAGTTCGAGCAAGGTAACGTCCAGTTCACGGGTGTGGTAGAAGGCAATAACGGAGCTGTCTTTGGATGGTATTTTCTAACTCTTAAACTTTCAGTGGTATTTTTCTAAAGATCGGATCTTTTAATGGTATGGATCTAATTCTCCCTAGTTTTTTACATTGTGCCTTTTTTTCAAATTGCGTGGGAGTGTCGTCTATATAGGACGCGGGCTGGTGCTTCGAAGGGGCAGGTGAAGGCGTAATCTCTAGTTTACGTATATCAGCAGAGTAAACATATTTCAGATGACTGACCGTTGTCCCCCCTCTCTCTCTTAACACAGCCCCTTGAGAGTCGCCCGTGTACGCCACCGCCCAGGCCATCCCCGGATCTGCTCCAGCGGCGCTGCCGGCCGGAGTAGAGATGGGAGAAGAGCTCGTGGCACCTCTGTAGATAGTAGATCTAGGATTTGTTTTACTGCAACTTGGCCCTTTGTGGCGTTTTGGCGTATGCCGTCTTTTCCTTCTAGGTGCCTGGTCGGGTCGTCTCCGAGCGGCGACCACGACCTGGAGAAGCTCCTGTCCGGTGTCCTTCCATGGTGGTGGGCGCGGTGGGAGAGGGAATCCGAAGGTACGTGCTTGAATAAGCTCGAAGAGCCCTCTTCTTGGGGGTTTGGTTCGTGCATAGCCGCGTTGTCTTCTTTGCCTTCTGCTTCGGGTCGCCATGGAGGTGATAGAGCAGAGGCTGAGCTGGCTGGTGCGGGCTCGGGGAATTGAAGATGATGCTCGTCTGCGGAGAAGACACGCGAAGGACAAGTTAGCCAGAGCGATTTGTGGCCGACGGAGGCCTCTCCGCGCTGCGGTGTGTGGAAGGCACTGCAGTTCTTTCTTCCTCCAGGCCAAGATGCCAAATCGGAGGATTTTCGATCTCAGCATGGCGTTCATCGCCGACGGCGACCCAAGTGGCGTAGTCCCCGGTGTTGTTTATGGCGGCCATGCCTCGAGGTCAAGCAACCAGAGCAGTCACGGCGGAGAAGAAGGGCCTGATCGAGATTTTACTTTTTATTCTAAGGTCTTTCTTGTAAAGTTTTTGGGCCTTGTGGTATTTCTTCAATCTTCCAGGGGCCTGTATGTAAGTTTACCCGCCAATTAATGAAAGCTTCTGGGGCCTTCGGGCCTCTTCCCCGTTCAAAAAAAAAAAAAATTCAGATGACTGAGTTATGTAAGAACTTGGACGTGCATTCCCTTAAACCAATAAGACAGACAGGTGCTTAGTACATACCACATGGCTCCGCAGCACAGCTGCAGCTTCTATGCAAAAAGAACAAAGATTCAATTGGGACGTGAGCAGCAAATAAGCAGGAAACAAAAAGATCAAGATCGTGTTCTAAGTTTGTAACTAGAGCTTGAGTTCGAGGTTCAGTTCTTCTTTGGCACTGGGGTCGTCATCTTCTTCGTCGTCGGAGTCGAGGAGGTCCACAAACGCAACCTTAGGTCTCCTCTTCATCTGGCCGTGCGCCTGCGCTCGACGGCGGTGATCCTTCTCGGGAACAGGGGCCGCCACATTCTGGTCAGCCTGATGATGGTTCTGATGGCGTGGCACGGCGTGGCCGTTCGATGCCTGTAGCTGCTGCAGGTACCTGCTGATGACATACACAGCGACGATCGAGAGGATGCATGAGTGAAAAAGGGGAAAATCTCCATCTCTCGACGATCGAGAGGATGCATGGGTGTCAATCACGTGATGATTAACAGTCTGATGTGTGTATACCTGCTGGCCAGAGCGTAATGCTGGGCGCCGTAATAGTGAGGATAGTAATCTCTTGGCACGGCTCCATTTCCGACCTGTAAATGTAAGTACGCCAGCTGGTTAATTAGTTCCCTGGTAACAGATTTCAACAGGATATCGAAGTACTAATGTGTTCGTCCTCCTTGGGTAGCTATAATGTAAGAAATATTTCTCTGAAATCCCACAACAAAGGAAGAAGATGAATGTCGGTGCGTACACGCGCGTATCCGAAACTACGAGTAAACCGGGCGATTAAGCAGGTGAATGCGGCAGCACCAGGCACATACATATGGATTGAATCGCACGCCGGGGACCAGCAGGGACGCAGGCAGCGGCGGTGGAGGCGGCGCCGAGAACGACGGGAACACGTAGAAATTCTCCACCGTCTCGAGCTGCGCCCTGATACTCTCCAGCGCCGCCACGCCGAGCCCCCGCCTCGGCTCCCGTTTCGCCGGCGGCATGTCGGCATTCTTCCTCTTCTTCCCCGGCGCCAGCCCTTCCCCGCCGCCAGTCGCCATGGCCGATCGATCCTCCCTCGATCTACAACACATACCGACGTCCGCACGCGGGCGGGCGCTCGTATTTAAACGGAGGCGCACGGCATGCAAAACCCTGATCGGGAAAGTGAGCTGTTATCTCAGCATTGACGCTGGAGCGATCGATCACGATACGCACACAGGAATTCGCAGTCTGCCATATATACCTCCAACCGGATCTCCTGGCTCAGATGCGGCAAGTGCGAATGGGATGCCGCCAAGATTTTGCCCGTTAACGCTCGTCCCCTATAATTGGGAAGCAAATCTTCTCTGGGTTGCACGCACTAATTGTCGCGATCTTCCTGTGACAGCAGCACGCTAGCTAGGATAGAATTTACGTACGCGCCCGGTGTTTCCCTACATTAACGTCGGGAGATTTGTAAGTAACAAATTAACACGTTGGAATATTATTATTTTTTGAGAGAAGAACGCGTGCGCTTTATTAATCAACCAAGCATAATGTCAATACTAGGGGACTTAGCGCGGCAAATGCCGCGCGTGTGTGGTGGAATTCAATTTTGGAAATGTCGATATGTAAAAGTTGTGAAGATTTGAATTTTTTTGAAATGCGAAAAAAGTTTATGTTTTAAAATTGTTCAGATTTTGAAATTTAATCAAATTGGGAAGTTATTTAGGTTTGAATTCTTTTCACGTTTGTAAAATGAGTAGATTTGAAAGGCATTTAATTTTTTGAAATATTCAAATGTGTATGCCATGCACGTGTGGTAAATTTCAAATTTGGAAATGTTCAGATTTGTAAATTGTGCAGGCTTAAAAATTGTTGGAATGCAAATAAAGTTTAATGTTAAAAATTGTTTATACTTCGAAATTTTGTATTTTTTGTGATAATTTTGATATATTTTTTTCTTTCCTGAGGCATACGCTGTGCTTGTGTGGTAAATTTCAATTTTGGAAATGTACGCATTTTGAAATGTTTTGGAGTTTTAAACTATTCATATTTGAATTTTGATCGTATGATATAAGTAGTTAGTAATTCTTTTTTGTAATATGTTTGAGTTTTGTTTTAAATATTTAATTTAACTCAACAATCAGGAATAATGCATCATATGAGCATTTTTATTAAGTTTAATTAAAATTCAATCCATATTTAGAGGAAATGAATTTGCATTTTCTCCAAATATTTGTTGAATCAGGTACTTTTTAAATTTAAGTACATAATTAGAGAGTTTTAAGTTATATTATCTATAAATATGGTAGCCTAATTGGAATGATATAGTATGGGTTTATTTTGCCATAATTTTCATATATGTAGCACTATAATCAGAGGAATTGTATTATGGTTATCTACAAATATTAACCAATTTGAGAATTAACTTAAATTTGAAAGTGTACGCATTCACAATTATTTTTAGGTTTGAAAATTATTGGAATTCAAAAAATGTTTATGTTTAAAAAGTGTTCAGTTTTCAAAAATTGTGCATATTGGAAAGTTATTAAGATTTGAATTATTGTCACGTTTGTAAAATGATTAGATGCGAAAGACTTTTAAAATTCTAAAGTGTTGAAATTTGGAATTTGAATTAGAATTTTTCAATATGGTTGTAATTTAATTTTGAGAACGTCCACTTCAAAAACTGTTCAAATTTTGGAAATGGTGACATTTAAAAATTGTGAAGAGTCGAAAATTGTTGAAATGCAAAGAAAGTTTACGTTCAGAAATTGTTCATATTTCGGAAATAGTTTAGAAGAAGAAATACCGTGGTGTGAAAAATTCAAATTTGAAAATGTCCGTACTCTAAAGTTGTTCAGATCTAGATCTGTTGGAACTGGAAAAAAGTTTGTATTTATAAATTTATCGAATTTGAAAAATTGTTAAAATTGGGAAGCTATTTATATTTGAATTATATTTATGTCTATGAAATGCTTAGTTTTGAAAGGCATTCAAAATTTGGAAGTATTCAAATTTGAAATTTGGTCGTATGCCATAAGCAGTGAGCATTTTTGTGTGTGTTCATGTTGGTATATTTGTCACATTTGTAAATACCGTGGTGTAAAAAATTTAAATTTGGAAATATCCACATTCAAAAGTTGTTCAGATTTTAATGTATCGATTTTTTTTAAAAAGAAGTTTACATTTGTAAATTGTTGAAATTTTAAAATAGTTAATAGTGAGAAGTTATTCGTATGTGATTTCTTCTTTACATTTTTTAAATGCTCAGATTTGAAATGCATTTAAAATTTTAAAATATTCAAATTTTGGAATTTGATCATATGCCATAAATAAGCAACATTTTTTTTGTGTTCATGTTGATATATTTGTTATATTTTCCCGACCAGATGGTAAAATTTAAATTTGAAATTGTCTACATTTAAAAAATGTGCAGTTTTGGAAATTATTGAAATGCAAATGAAAAATGGCCAGGTTTGGAAGTCGTTTTTAATTTAAAAAATATTCAAATTTGAAATTGGAGCGCATGGCATAAATAGTTTGCATTTTTTTATGTGGTTATTTTGATATATATTTTTTCCGGTGGATAGTTTTAAAGTTATTGGATTTGTAACATTATTCAGTTTCTGAAATTCGAATAAATTGGTAGGGCCCACCTGTCATGGAAATATTATTTTCTGAAAATATCTGCAAAAGAGAAGACCCTGCAGCTGGGTCCCACGCTGACGTCGCAGTGACGTCAGCAATGGCGTGGACTGGTACTGCCGCGGCGGCGTGGAGCACGGCGGCGTCGCGCCACCGCGAGATAGGACATGCGTATGGGCTCGCTGGAGGCGCGTGGATGCGGGGTGCCCGGAAGCGGCGCCACCGCCTCTTCTGGGTCGCCGGAGCGTCGCCGGCAGCCTGCGAACACGGCGGCGGCTTGCGAGAACGGCGGCATCGATTCCGGCGAGGTCGCGGCGTTCCGGCACGCGGCTTTTGGCGAGGAGGGAGAGCGTGCGACGGCGAAGGCCGCCATGTGAGTCGATTTGAATGGGGAGAGGCGGAGCGGCGGGGGTACGCGTCGGCGGCGCCGGCGAGCTCGGGCTTGCGTGGGGAGAGGGAAAGAGGAAGAGTGAGTTGTGCTCACGTTTTTACACGGAGGTCCCTGCCGTTTCCGGAATTTGCGTATCAGTCCTTTGCTGGGGGTTTCTGTAAAATTCTGCGTCAAAATTCGTGCGAGAGGGGTGATCGGCTGGCTACCGGCGCGACCGGACGGTGACTGGATGATGTGTCGCCTCCTGATTGGTAGAAAATCACGGGTACTGTAGCTGGAAACAGTGACGCGCGTTGGGAGTGGCGTGGATGATTCCTGACCGTCGGATGGCGCGGATCGGACGGTGCAGAAAAGGGGGCGACGTGGCTCCGCGGAGGGGGTGGATCTTTCCCGCTTTTATATATTGATCTACAAATAGTCTCCCGAATATACACGCCAAGGCCACACCACACCGACCTACTAGAAAATTCAAAGGAACGAGCTAACTAATAATGTGTTGTAAAGTTTTGCAAACGACTAACATGACGAACAGAACACGCCGTAAAGGAGGCCACGAGGATCTTGACGTCTTGATCACAAAGCCACAACTCGAGCGGTCACTTTCCTTAGCGTTGATAGACAATCAAATGTTATAATGAAATTCAAAAGAAAGAGCCCGTCGGATTGCTATTGCTTGGACAAGTTTGGGGCATGTGATATCTAATCGCCATATAGGAGCTCATAAATCCTCCCGCATGGTCACGATCAACTATCCGAGTACTCATGCAACAAGAGGACGCAAAGAAGGTTGCGTCAATAATGATCACACAACATACCTTCCGGCAGCGTAGACCAGGAAACTATAGGAGAAGTCCCACGCCTGTGTTTGGATCTGTTGTTGCCAAACTGCATACAAATCATCTCAATGTAAGCCTTGATCTTAGTGGCAATGATGGATGGATGTATAGTAGCTCCTTCATGAATCTTCTTCCGAGTACCACACAAATGCCAACAGGTCACTGTTAGCACATCACCTACAAGCTTCACTACTGGAAAATACATCTCCGCCGGGTGGTCAAAACACTCGGCGAAGGCTTCGCCGAGTGCGGCACTCGGCGACACACACTCGGCAAAATTTGCCTCTTCGCCGAGTGCTTTTTGTCGGGGACACGGCGAAGAATTCGCCGAGTGCCTTTTCATCTACCTAGCAACGAAAAGGTGATCACGGCCGTCCCGTTCGCAAACGGCTGTTACATCTTTGTCGAGCCTAAAGCTTGACACTCGGCAAACAGGTTAAAATGGAATAAAAAAAATGCCGCCGGCCGCCGGAGAACGGCGACGGTGAACATGCCGCGGTAGGCAGCGGCGTCGATGCAGAGCTCTGTGTTCTGGTATCACTCATTGCCGCCGTCGACGATGATGTCGTCGTCGTCGAGGTAGGGCGCGAGAGGGCGTCGATGGTGGCGTCAACGACGCGGCCAGCCTGGACGAAGGGCACGACCGTGCGGGGGTTGGAGTAGAGGCGCGGCGGCCGAGGCGGTGAAGCAATCTTCCGGCCTCGCAAATCCGGAAGCTGCAGAGGATAGCCGCCTCGCCCCCGACACGGTGCGCCGCCGTCGCCCCGTCGGTTTGCCGTCCGAGTCGCGTTGCCGGAGCTTTTTCAATACCATCGACGGTTCTGTGATATAATCACTACTTGTGTATCTTAAAAAAAAATTTGTATAAAAATCAGAGCAAACTATCACACACTTACGGTTCAAATTTGAATTACTTTTGAAAAAAAACATAAAGTCATTTAAATAGGCGAAATTAGGTACAAAGTGAGAAAAATCCTAATATTTATGGATTGTGCATAAAATATGGTGTACTTTGTGTGATAATTGTATTGGTCCAATTTTGAATCATATTTGTGTACTTGCTTCACAAAAAAAGTCATTTTGGACACTTAGAAAATGAAAAATGATATTTTCAAAAAGAATTTAGAAACTCAGTTTGGCAACGTTGTTTCCCATAACAAAATACACCAATGTGTAAAATATGGACAATTTATCACAAACTATGACATGGGAATGGCAATAATTTGGTCATTTGGCTTGAAAACTATACATGTTTACAGACGATAGACCTTTTTGTGAAAGAGTTTTTTGAAAATTTTGTCAAAACTCAAGTTTATCATTTATCCTAGCAACTAGTACACATAAAAGGACTCCATGCCAAAGGATTGCTTTTTTGAGTAATTTTTTTTTTCAGTTTATTTGACTTTTTTTAAAAATGGCCAAGATGGCTATTCATTGAAAGGGGTCACATTTTCAAAACCATCGACGGTTCTGTGATATAATCTTGTGTACCTTACAATGATTTTTGTAAAAAAATCAGAGCAAACTATCACATACTTGTAGTTCAAATTTGAATTACTTTCGTGAAATCGGCATAAAGTCATTTAAATAGGCAAAATTAGATAGAAAGAGAGAAAATTCCTAATTTTTTGAATTATCCATCAAATATAGACTACTTTGTGTGATAATTGTATTGGTGCAATTTTGCACCATATTTTTTGTACTTGCTTCACAAAAAAAAGTCATTTTTGACATTTAGAAAATGGAAAATCGTTTTTTTTGGTAGTTAGGTGGGAGTCCGTCACGGCTCCGTCGGGCGGGCTGTCAGAACAAACATGGGCCCACAATTTTTCCGAGTGGTGTTCTTTGCCGAGTGTTTTTTGCATTTTTCGCCAAGTGTCCTACCTTTGCCGAGTGTTTTTCTTGGCTAACTAGGCAAAGTGTATGTTCGCCGAGCGGTGTCATCTTTGCAGAGTGTTTTGCGTGCATACACGGCATATCGCTTCTTCACCGAGTGTCCCGCGTTTTAGCACTAGGCACTGGCGGAGCCACGGCAAGCTAGCCGGGTGCACATGACACCGGCTAGAAACATTTTTCTTTGCAAAATCATATTTTTTTTCACCATGTGTGCACCCGCTAAAATTATTTTTTATGTGTTGTGACACCCTCCGTGACCCCTGGTTCCAGATGTTGTAGCTCCGCCACTGGCACTAGGCAAAGCCTGTGACACCCGGCAAAGAGGAATTTTCCAGTAGTGCTTCAATCATCTGGATAGGAACTCAAGCAGACACAATTTAGGAGAGTTGAACCCCTTCTGGTTCAAGTTGTTGTCAAAGATTTCCTTTATCACGTCCCAAACTTGTTGAGCAAACTGGCAGAACAGGAGTACATGCTCAGCAGTTTCATCGACGGGACAGTGGATGCATGCGAAGCAGGGATTTGGCTCGACACGGTTGCACTCCACTTGGTAGACAGTCATGCGCCAAGCGCCAGAGTATAATCCACATCTTCCCCGGAGCCTCAGTACCCCCCCCCCCCCCCCCCCCCCAAAAAAATCCCACTCCCAGACGCACTACGACCACATGCGCTTGATCAACATGTGCAAGATTACAAGACAAGCAAACAGAATAGACACCATGTCTAGTATGAGGCCATGAAACAGAATTCTTGCTCCGAGCCAAAACATATGTCACAAGACCCAACATTGAAACGGCAGGCTCGAGCAGAGCCCTGCTTTGAATTAACAAAGCCATCAACCGGCCAGGGAATTACACAAGGCCACACGAACAACCACGCACACCACACACACCGGCAGATACAAGGGCCACACCAAACAGCTTACAACTCAACACAAGCAAGCACAAGCTTGCAAAAGCGAAGACCGCCACACTCGGGAGGCAAGGGCCAGGAGCAGGCGAGGCACGGCGAGGCACTGCCTTGAAGCAGGGCGGGGGTCTTGATCGGAGCACGCACACTAGGCTGAAGACACCAGGACACCAACTTTGTCGTGGTGGTGTCACGGCAGATGCCATAGGATGGCTTAAGTTGTGGGCTCGCTAGGACGTTGGGGGATCCGGGGAGGGTTTGCGCGCTCACGAAGCACGCATGAAGAACAACCAAGAACTCGCAAGAACAAACAAGAACAAGCAGAACCAAGAAGAAGCAAAGAACACCACGATGTACCCTGCTTCGGGGCCCTCTTGTGGAGGTAACACCCCTACTGCAGCACTAGCCTACTCTCTTTATATCTCAAGTGTTTACAAGTACAGAGCGCTCCTTGAGCTGTATGAAGAACAATGGTGAAAGCTCTAGGAAGAAAATGGAGCTTGGGGGGAAATGATGCTCGTTGTATTCACCGTGCCTTGCACTGGAGGATGTGGTAGTTTACTTATACACTAACCGGATTACCATAATGCCCCTGGCCGCAGATGGTAATGGCAAGGACAAGGGAACAGGACAAACACTGGCCACTGTCACTCAGCCCAGCTCACCCTCTGTCCACCACAGGTCTGTCTTTACCTCTTTGAGCTTAAGGCCGCGTAGACCACAGAGGCCTAGCCACTGCTCCTTTCCCGAATTAGCCGAGTCAGCGCCTAGGGCCTTGCGATCCGGAAAACCTGTGGCTCGACCTTGCTGTCCTCTGAACCTCGGTCAGTAGAACTGCAGGTCCCGTGACCTTACTGACATTACTTGGCCCCCGTGCCATATCCGGATCACCTTATCCGGGTCCTTCCTGACCAACCCGGCTAACTTAGCCGATACTTCTTAATCTGATCCGGTTTGGCTTTACTGGATCCCCTTTGTTTCTTCCCACACTTTAGCTCGATAGAGAGCTAACCGAATTTCCAAGAGATTCGGCCCAGGTGATCCGGCTGAATATTGATCCGGCCAGCCTTTTAGAGTTCTCAACACCACATCTTTGCCCTACCCGGGGGCAGCCCCCCGACAGTAGTCCCCGAAGCTGGTGCGGTCCTACAGCCTCGGCTGAAGGGCCGTAGCAGGTTCAAAACCAACACCATTAACCGAATTGCATTAACTCATCTCCGAATTTCCCGGGACGCTTGGCAGGAAATCTCTACGCAAAGCCGCGTAATCCGGGTCTCTGATTTGACATGTCACTGTCAGCACATTATCCGGATCCACCGGGTACTCAAGTGAGTTTGACCAAACGACCGCGTCTCCTCGATTTCTTCGTTGACCTGCACACCCGATCCGCACGACCGCTTCCAATTCTGTGGCCCAACATGTGTTTGGAATACACCGCCACAGCAGCGACCACAGAGTTTCTGGGTACAATTGATCTGGCCACGCTCCGGAAACCGTGCGGTAGTGCGCCAGTTACTGGTGAGCAGCTATAAATAGGGGCGCAGGGGGTTTTCTCTCCTTCTCCCCCACACCTCCATCGCGAAACCTCCAACCGCGCCATTGCCGCCGCCGCATTCTTGCCCTTGCGACCTTGCCACGCCGGAGAAGGTTCGCCGGAGCTGCGCATCGCGCCCTGCACCGCCGTTCCATCACCGAGCCTCTCCTCGCCGTAGGCAACCGTGAGTTCTTCTTCCTCCGGCCATGGCCGCCGCGACCAAGTTCGTACCCACGAGGAACTTACGCCTGTTTCTTTTTGTAGATTCATTCCCATATAAATCCATGGTTATGCCTTAGCACACTCCGTAGATCCCCTTTCTAGTTTTCCTACTAGATTGCCTTAGATTAGCTTGCCACCGTTTGAACAGTTCTACTAGCCTTTTCACTTGAATTCTTTTTCTTTTTTACCGCTACGGTAGATCTTGTGTAACCCTAGACTTTTGCGGAAGGTGTTTGTGATTGCCATCCGAATCACCTTCTCTGCTGAACCCGGCTAGTTTCATCTTAGCCGAATCACTTTAGACCTGGTTCGATTATACCATTATCCGATTCATTTTGACTCGGCCCTATCCGACCTCTTGCAGGATTGATCCGGATATGGCGAAGCTTCCTCCCGGCAGATGGGAGGGTTCTGATGTGACAAAGGACGATCTGGAATGGCTATTAAGCACCCGGCGTATAACCTCTCAAGTTATATGCCGCAAACCGGGGAAGGAACTCGCACCGGTCACCGAACCTGGTGAACGTGTGGTGTTTCTAGCGCACTTTGAGCGCGGATTCGGATTGCCGGCGAGTGATTTCTTCCGGGCTTTCCTAGATTTCTTTGGCTTACAGCCTCATCACCTCCCGGCTAATGCCTTCGTTTCTCTATCGGCCTTTACTTCCTTTTGCGAGGGCTATCTCGGTGTCTGGCCGACTGTCGATATATGGGCAAAGTATTTTCACCTCCGCAAGCAGACTATTCCAGGCACCAAGCCGAAGCTGATGACTGCTTGTGGTTCGGTTAGCATTACGCCGAGGACGGGATCCATCTTTCCCCGTATCACTGGCCTAGACACTGTCAAGAAGTGGCAAAGGACTTTCTTTTATGTGAAGAGTGCTGAAGGCCATGATGCCTTCAATCTGCCCGAGTTCAAGATCGAGCCACCCACAGCCGAATTAAACTTCGGATATAATCCGGCTGAAACTATTGCAGAGCTCCAGACAATACATGAAACTCTGGAGGACCTTGTGGAGAAGGGCCTGGAATCGGACGATCTCCTCCGGACCTTTATCTCCCGCCGGGTCAATCCTCTTCAAAGACGTGAACACAAGATATGCCACATGAGTGGTCTGCTAGATCCTACCCGGATCAGCAAGCATGACCTTAACCGAGCTTCCATCAGGAGACGAGTAAATGCGATTGCCTATACGGAGATGTCGGATAAGTGGCGGTGGGGCGTAAAGCCGTTTCACCGGAATGCACTTCCACCACAGGTTCGTTCACCATCTTCCGAATTCATCCATACTTCATCAAAATGCCATCGGACTAATCCGGATTTACCTTGACTCTTATGTAGCTGTTTGACCGCCAAGCTACTGAAGATGGAGATCTCTCCACCAAGGTATGGGGAGCGGATCGCAGCCCGTTGCGCGAGGGCGAAGAGGATGCGGATACGGATGATTATCTGCCGATTCCGCGCGCCAAGCCAATCCGCAAGGGTAAGCAAACAACTATTCACAACGAAGATGAGGATGATGATTGCCGGATCCTAGATCCCATTGATGCTATTCCGATTTCATGGTCACCACCTTGTGTTCCAGCCAAAGAAGATACTCAAGGGACATCTCGGAAACACGCTGATGCGCCCGGATCTGATGCCCCTAAAGCAAAAAGAATCAAGAAGGCTGGATCCAAGCCGAATCGGCTCAAGCCCATGCCTACCACGAAGGGGTAATGCCAACTTAGCTTTATTTGCTTTCTTCCTTTACTAACCGAGTTATCTTCATCCGGATTAACTGTTCACTTTGTTTAATGTAGTGACGTCATCGTCACCGAGCAAACTCACTCATCCATTTCTTCTCCCATTCCTCCACTGGATTCGGCTGTGGAGAACCAATCTCCTGAGAGGGCGGTCCTCTCTCCAGCGCGTACTACAACTGCCAATACTCCCCAGCCGACTCCCGTATCAGAGCCAGTTATTGACTTGGAGAGTGAGGAAACCCTGGTTCCTATCCGAGACTCAACTTGGCCACGCCCTCTGAAGGAGCTGGAGAAGGAAAAGGCTAAGACATCGGCTCAGCCCTTGCCTAAGCCGGATTCTCGCCCTACACCGGCAGCTCAAGCCCTGCTGAATCAAGAGCAGCAGAAGAAGAAAAAGCAGAAGCAGCAACAGCAACAACAAATTTCCGAGAAGCAGCAAAAGGAGCAATATCCGAAGCAGACCCCGGGTGCGTCACCTTCACCCAAGCCGACTCAAGGTGCCCCTGGCACAACTCCAACCACCTCGGATAAGCAGGTGGCTGCTAGCAAGAAAGTTCCTGCCGCCCCATCAGCGATTCGATTCGGCCAGGCCCTGTCGAATCCCCGCCCTCCGAGCAGCGATAAGCTCGAGTCCGCCAAGCAATTCATTGAAGCTTGGAATGATGCTGACCTCGCCAAAGACTTCTCTACTTCAGCGCCACATCCGGCTGGGCCTAGTCGGATGTTTCAATCTCTACACTCCGTGCAGACCTCGGTTGTTGAAGCTAACCGGGTCTTCGAGGTAACTTTACCGAATCCTGCTTTTACTTTATCATTATCAATCTGCACTATTCCCAGTCCCCGAGATTCGGGTCGAACGACTGATACTCCTCCGAGTAAGAAAGTCATTCGGCTTGAATCTATAAAACTTGATCATGAATGTTGTCTTAACCGAGGAAACCGTGGGACTTCCAGTCCCCGAGTCTCTTTTCCAACTGATTCGGTTAATCTCGGGCCAGTCCCCGAGATTCTTTTGACGCCATTTGCATGTTTTCTTTCAGGAAACCATGACCGCTCGCAGCAAGCTCTTTAAGCAGCTCGCCCATCAGCACCAGAAGCTCCAAACTTCCTTCGATGGGCTCTGTCTTGAAATGGACAATAAAGAAGAAGAGCAGAAGCGCGCTTTAGAGGAGCAAAAGTCAGAGGTGGCTCGGCTCCAGCGAGAGCTTAACCGGGTTGAAAAAGTGAAGGAGAAGGTCAAAGGTGAGCGGGATGCGCTGCGGAATGAAAAAGACACTATCCAGAAGGAGCGAGATGTTTGCAAAGCCGGCCTTGCGGAGCGGGCCAAACTGGACAAGCAAATTCAAACGGCCATTGCCGAATCTGAAGCCGAAGTTAAAGCGGCGAAAGAAGAATTGAGTGCTCACAAAGCAGCCAGTGCGAAATGGCTGTCTGGACTTGCAAGCCTCAATGATGACATGGACCGTAAGTTTTGCCGAATCTCTTCTTTTCCTTCTGCTCTTATCCGACATATATTTTTGTGTTCCTTCTCGCTTAATTCGGTATTAACTTATTTGTTTGTAGGAGAGTTTACCAGCATCCGGCTTCAAGCCGCCAAAGCTGTGAGAGACGCCCGAGCTGAGAGAGCCAAATTAACCGGTGCTCCCTTACCAGAGACATGGGACATTGAAGATCACATTACTGCACTCAAGGCTCGGATTGCCCCTTTGAAGGATTCCCACATTGATCTGCTCAATGCAAGCCTCAAGGCTCACCGAATCTTATTTCCTGAATCTCGGCAAGTCCGGTCTGCGGAGGAGCTAATCAAAGATCTGGATCAAACGAAGAGCCGGTTACAGCAATGGAGATCTTCATCTGCCCGTGCCGGTGCTGATGCCGCCTTGATCTTCATCATGTCTTGGTATGAACTAATCGATCTCGCCAAAGTGCGCTCCCTTCGCGAGGAAGCTGCCAACTTTATGGCGGAATTTGCAAACACCAAACATCTTGATCTGGAGGCTCCGGTCTACTCTGACGGGGAAGAGACTGAAGAAGAGGAATCGGACGATGCCTCCGCTGAAGAATATGCCGATTCTGAGGGCGAGTCTGATGATTCGGCTAACTCTGCCGAACCTGCTCCTATCAAGTCCATCAAGATCCCAGCCGCTGACTCGGCTAAGAATACCGAAGCAACTCCGGCCCAGACTTCGGAGATATCAGCAACTGATTCGGCAGAGATTACCAAACAAGCTTCAGCTGATCCGGATACTTCCGAATCTGCCCAGCCTTCAAGCTCTCCACGCAAGGTTACCCCTGAAGTTCCTCCATCTTCTGAGTCCATTCCAGCGACGGAACCCCCTGCAACCGAATCTACTCCAACCGAAACTCCTGTAACCGAAGCTCGCGCGCCCGAGGCTCCTGCAACCGAAGCTGTGTAACCGAACCCGCTACAACCAAGTCTGCTGCTTCCTGAAGTGACTTAGTGAAAAAACGTTAAATCCCCGGTATGCCGGGAGCAGATGTAATAAACAATTTAAGTTCTTCCGAGACTACTCTTATTTAGCTTAATGCGATCCGGACGAGGTTTATGTTGGATCATTTTAAACCGAGTCCCCGAGTCTGTTTTCTTGTTTACTATTTTTGCCGAATCTTTGCTCTTGTCTACCTTTTAGGTGTTTGACAGTCGAGTCACAAGATAGGAATCATAGCATACAATACTTGAAACATGCGAGTTATGGTTTAGAATCATCTAACATAAACAAAAAATAAATAACAGGGGTTAGTAAACGACATCTGCCGAATCGGTTTTGGACCGAGTCCCCGAGTCCATTTTCATGTTTCCCATATTCCTCATCTCTGCTCTTGACTACCATTTTGGTGTTTGTCAGTCGAGTCACGAGATCAACAACACAGCATACATTACTTGAATTTTGGGACGAGGTTCAAAGCAATTCGACACATGAACGGTATGGACAAAACAGTAATAAGAAACACATGCATAAGGACGAAGCAGTCCCCGAGTCCAGACTCGGATTGCTGCAATTTCATTTATGATAAACTGAAATACATACATTGCGCCCCTTAGGAGTAAAAGGGTCGAAGCAGAGCTACATTCCAGGGTCTCTTAGTTTCTTGTCCGGGTCTGTCCAGGCCATCCTTCCTTGGTTCCTGTGCATCTACAAGGTAGTACGAGTCATTGTGCATAGCCCTGCTCACAATGAATGGTCCCTCCCATGGAGGTGACAACTTGTGTCGGCCTTTGCTGCGCTGCACCAGCCTTAGTACAAGATCTCCCTCATGAAACACTCGAGGGCTGATCTTTCGACTATGATATCGTCGGAGATTCTGCTGGTATATTGCTGTCCGAGATAGAGCCAATTCTCTTGCTTCCTCTAGCAGATCCACTGCATCTTCCCGGGCCTCTTTTGCCTCGGTTTCAGTATACATTGCCACCCTTGGTGCATCATGTTCTATGTCAGTGGGTAGCACAGCTTCTGCCCCATAAACCAGAAAAAATGGCGTATAGCCAGTTGACCGATTCGGCGTGGTCCTTAGACCCCACAGTACTGATGGTATCTCGTCTATCCAGCATCCCGGAGTTTTCAGCAATGGTTCAATGAGACGAGCCTTGATGCCGGCCAACACCAGGGCATTTGATCTTTCCACTTGCCCATTAGACTCCGGATGTGCCACCGAGGCTATATCTAGCCGGATTCCCTTATCCATGCAAAACCGAGCAAACTCTCCGACAGCAAAGTTTGTGCCGTTATCCGAGATGATGCTATGAGGGTATCCGTATCTCAAAATAATTTCTTTCAGGAAAGTTACAGCCGAACGACCATCTACTTCCGGATTGGTTTCACCTCTATCCACTTGGTGAACTTATCCACCATCACCAGCATATGTGTCATGTTACCCCTAGCCGGCTTGAAATCTCCCACCATATCTAAACACCACACAGCAAACGGCCAAGTGATAGGAATTGTTTTGAGCGCCGATGCGGGTAAGTGTGTCTGCTTGGCAAACCTTTGGCATCCTTCACATTTTCGGACTATGTCCTCTGCATCCGCGTGAGCAGTGGGCCAGTAAAATCCATGCCGGAACACCTTAGCCACCAGGGCTCTTGTACTGCAATGATGTCCACATTCTCCTTGATGTATCTCCAGGAGCATCTCCTTGCCCTCGGCTGGCTCCACACAACGCTGTAGCACCTCGGTTGCACTCCTCTTGTATAACTCCTTGTTGATGATGGTGTAAGCCTTGGACCTCCTCTGCACTCGCCTAGCTTCGGTTTCATCATTTGGCAAACTCCCCTCCGACATGAACTTCATGATTTCTTCAGCCCATTCCGGTACTGGATGCAAAGGGAATAAGTGCTCATCTACTTCCACTGGTTCGGCCGCCATTATTTCTTCTATCAGCTTCTGCCCATTCCCTAAGATTCGGTTAGCACCTTCTTCTCTGCTCCTCTTTCCTAAGATCCGGTTAGCAGTCCCCGGGTCTCGCCATGCAGTCCCCGGGTCTTCCCCAATGTACCGACATCAACATTCATAGGGACAGCCTCAGATTCTTGCTTTGGGATAAAAATTGACTCGGAATCAGGCGAAGGTTTGATTGAAGGGACCCTTAGGTGATTCAAGGATATCCGGGTGGAATTGCATCCCTAGACGACCCGAGTTTTGACAGGACATCAGCAGCTTCGTTCTCCAACCGAGGTATGTGCTTGTACTCGCAGCCTTCAAAAAATCCTGAAATTTTCTGGACATGAAACCGATACAGTGCCATATTGGCATCAAGAGCATCCCAATTTCCAGAAGATTGCTGCACCACTAAATCCGAATCACCAAAACATTCTATTCGGCGGATGCCGATGTCCCTAGCCACATTAAGCCCATGGATCAGTGCCTCATATTCGGCCACATTGTTTGAGCTGAGAAATGAATCTGCAACACATATCGCAATTGATCTTGCTTCGGTGACGTGAGTACCACCCCAGCACCTAATCCGATTTTGGTTTTGGAGCCATCAAAGTGCAACTTCCAGTAATTGTAATCCGGCTTGGGTGGCTCATACTGCATCTCGGCCCAGTCACAAAGGAAATCCGGTAAAGCCTGAGACTTGATAGCATCCCTTCTCTCATAATGCGGGGTGTAAGGAGATACTTCTATTGCCCATTGGCAACCCGGCCAGTCGCATCTTTGCACCCAATGATCTCCGCGATTGGAGCTTCACATACCACGGTAATCGGGTGTTCTTGGAAATAATGTTTCAACTTTTTGGCCGCCAGGTATACACCGTATGTCATCTTCTGGTAGTGAGGATAATTTTGCTTTGAGGTTGAGATCACCTCACTTAAATAGTACACCGGTCTCTGCACGGATTTACCCTCCTCTTCTCGCTCTACCACTATGACCACACTTACGACCCGGTTAGTGGCCGCAATGTAAAGTAGCATTGGCTCATTCGGCAAAGGTGACGCCAGAATTGGTGCAGTGGACAACATCTTTTTTAATTCGTTGAAAGCCGAATCTGCCTGCGGGGTCCACGTGAACCCGGTGCTCTTTTTCATCAACTGATACAAGGGCAAGGCTTTTTCTCCTAGCCGACTCACAAACCGACTCAACGAGGCTAAACACCCGGTGAATTTTTGTACATCTTTTAGACATTTAGGCAATTTCATTCTTTCTATGGCTCGGATCTTAGCCGGATTCACCTCAATACCTCGGCTCGATACAAGGAAACCGAGCAACTTTCCAGCCGGGACACCAAAGGTGCATTTATCCGGATTCAATTTCAACCGATATTTTCTCAAGTTCACAAATGTTTCCTCGAGATCCTCGAGGAGAGTGTGTTTTTCTTTAGTTTTGATGACGATATCATCGACATACACCTGCACATTTTGCCCATTTGGGAGTGTAAGCATTTCTGCATACATCTCTGATAAGTTGCACCGGCATTTCTCAAACCGAAACACATGACACGATAGCAATACGCCCCGTACGGGGTAATAAAAGCAGTCTTTATTTGATCTTTAGGGTTCAGTGGTATCTGGTGAAAACCAGAGTACGCATCAATAAAAGACAACAACTCACACCCAGCAGTAGAATCGATCACTTGATCAATCCGAGGTAAAGGAAATGGATCCTTCGGGCACGCCTTGTTTAGGTTGGTGAAATCGATGCACATGCGCCACACCTTGACCACCGCTGGTTCGTCCTTCTTCTTCTCTACCAGAACCGGATTGGATATCCAGTCTGGATGCAACACCTCCATAATGAATCCGGCTGCAAGCAACTTAGCCAGCTCATCCAGCACCACTTTTCTTCGATCATCTGAGAGACGCCGAGTCGGTTGCCTCACCGGTTTTACATCCGGCCTGACAAATAAAGAGTGCTCTGCCAACTCCCTCGGAACACCAGGCAGGTCCTTAGCCGACCATGCAAAGATATCCCGATTCTCACGGAGGAAGTGACAGAGCGCGCTTTCCTATTTCTCATCCAACCCGGCACCAATGATGGCCATGCGCTCCGGGTTCTCCGGGTCAATGGGGATCTTCTTTGTCTCCTTGGGCATCTCAAATGTTGCACCTCCATCCGGATTGGTCATAGCCAGCACACCGAGCTGAGCTGACTTCGCCATTGCCACCACCTCATGCATCTTGCTCTTCTCAGCTTGGATCACCAATGATTCGGCTAAGGTGGAACCGATCGTGGCACACTGTATGGCCTTTTTGTAATCTCCCGCAACAGTGATAATACCATTCGGGCCAGGCATCTTTATCTTGAGGTAGGCCACATGAGTGGATATCATGAACTTGGCTAACGCAGGCCGGCCAAGCAGAGCATGGTATGGGCTCTCCAAATCTACCACCTCGAACTCGAGACTCTCAAGCCGGTGATTGTCCTTGGTACCAAACAGCACATCTACCCAGATCTTACCCATTGGGGAACAAGACACCCCGGGTACTATACCATGGAAGGTACAACTGCTCTGCTGCAACTGATTCGGCGAAATACCCAACTTGACCATTGTGTCCCGATACATGATGTTTATGGCACTGCCATTGTCAATCAAGACTCGGCTAAACCTCACGTTAAGCTTGGGTCCAACCAAAGTCGGATCCACCACCAGTGCATAGTTTCCTGGACTTGGCATAATTCTGGGGTTATCAGCCCTGCTCCAAGTGATCTCCTGCTCGGACCAATTCAGGTATTTTGGGACTGCTGGCATGACTGCATTCACCTCCTTCGCCCTTCGCAGCTGACTTTTCTTGTCAGTTGGCTCGGTCACAAAAACCACATAACTTTGATGAGCCTCCTTGTACTCATTACCGGGGTATCCACCTTGCCGACTCGGACCAGCACCATTGTCGTTGCCTCCCATGTTTACCAGGTTAACCGGCTTTGTGGCTGCCGGTCTTGGAGCTCCTGCGTTCACCGGGATTGTATTGGCTCCGGTTAAAGGCATATTCGGCCTGAAATTCGGTCTAGGAGCACCTCTCTGAGGTGGTCCTCTTGACCCTCCGCCTGAATGCGATGATGCCAGCTACAATTCCGAGTTGAATGATTGGCCGGCTTGCGTGGGTCTGTTGTGTGATAACAGCAAGGCCCGTCTAATCTTGACTCAAAAGTTAGAGGAGGACTCGATCCATCCCACACTTTCTTTGGCCAGCACCTTGATTCGGCCTCCAAGCTGGACCCTCTGTCTTTTGTCTCTGACCATCTCCTGCTCCAGGATGGTCCATATTCACTGCAGCAACCTGATCTGAACCGTATCTATAATCCGGATCTCTTCTTTTGTAACCGAATTCATGTCGGTCACTGGGCCTCAATGGTCCTACTCGGTTGTTAACCGGTTGCCTCCTGCTTGTTCCCACTGCATCCAATGCTGGCTGTGTCGGATCACCAAGAGCATACGTATCTGCTATCCGGATCGTTTCCGCCAGTGTCTTGGGCATATCCCTCTGGAGCTTCTGCCAGAGCGGGGTGCCATGTCGGCAACCCTGCGCAAACCAAGAAATTGCCTGCTCCTCCACGACACCTTCGCAAGAGTTGCGAATGTTGCTCCACCGAGTCAAGAATTCTCGGTCTGTTTCCCGTTCTTCCTGCTTGCACGCAGCCAGGAGCTGAGGTCGGTTAGGCCTCTTGTAGTGCTGGAGAAATTACTGTAAAATGCCTCCTCCAAGTCCACCCAAGAGTTGATACTACCCGGTGGTAAGTTATTCAGCCAAATCCGGGCTGGCCCTTCCAACATGTGCGGGAGATACCGGACCGCCCATCGGCGATTGCCCCCCGCAATGTGCACTGATGATACATAGTCTATCAGCCAATCCTGTGGCTTTGTGCTGCCATTATACGGCTTTGTGCTTCGGCCAAGCTGAAACAACGGCACGCTCGGCTCGTTCATGATCCGAGGTCCAAAGCATGGAGGACCCGGTGGGCCTTGCTCTTCTAGCTTCTCGGACTGGTAAATTCTATCCAACTTGAGACGCTGATCATCCGGATCCAATGCCCGAGGTCCCAGTCTTGATGCAAGTGCATTATCATACGTCTGGTATCCGGCTCGCGCCATAGCCGAATTTCCGTCATCATAGCGGTAGCCCGCCTGGCCACCACTTGCTGTTGCGCTCGCACAATCACTTGCTGCCCCGGAGGACGAGGTGGTTGACCTCGGCCAGCCGAATTGCCCCTTCCAGCTCCCGGGTAGCCTTGTCCACCACTGTTTCTGCTTTGGCCACCTCTTCCTTGAGCGGCTAGCTGCTTGCCGGCATACTCAGCATCATAGGTCTGCAGCTGCTTGCTCTTACCCGAGTTCACGCTCTGGGCCCGGTCAACTCCGACGTGCGGGGATGACGCCTGCCCCTTGGATCTCTGGCTAACAGCCTTAACCGACACTACTACCCGAGAAACACCTGCATCCGGATTAGCTTTCCGGTAAGCCTCATTCTGCCGGTTACACACATCTACTAGCTCATTGACTCTCTCTGCCTGCCTTCGCCAAGCGTCCCCGGTTAGTGTACTCAACTCGGCTCGCGCTGCCGCTGCAGCCCTAAGATTCTTAGCCGGGGAGCTATACACCGGCTTGCCTGTGCCAGATCTATGACTAGTAGCCTTACTTGAGCTCGATCCTGCAGCTCTAGCTAACTCGTCATTGAGGTCCTTACCCCGGTTACGCAACTCGGCTTTCTTGCGCGAGCGATGCACTACAGGAGTAAAGCCATCAGTGATACCATTGGCAGCATTGTACTCTCTCATATCTCTATCAAAGGCTTGCCTAGACTCCACCACTAACCGGGCTTCTTTTTGCAACCTCAGGCGCTCTGCCTCTAGCTGAGCTACAGTGAGCTCTACATTTGCCCCAGGTGCCACTGGCCGAGATAACTTCTCCAGGACATCCTCTAAGGGAGCCTCCCTACTTGACATGCCAAGCGGGCCAACCGGATCCGGTTTCTCCTTTGGGAACTTGCCGTCCGAGTCGGCTTGTCAACCAGATCAACTGGCGTGGCCAGCTCCTCGGGCATGCTCTTGCTGGCATCTCCTTTGCCAGCCGCAGCACTTGTTCCAACCACCATTACCTCCACGCTACTCCCGGGGCGAGCGCTACGCCGTCCGAGAGCTGCGCGGAAAGAGGGAGGATCCTCAGCCACGAGCACCTGCGCCGGGTACTCGCGGACAGGCTCGGTGGCGACGTAGGTGACGAAGCTGCCGAGCGTCATGAGGAAGCCGTCAGCGGGGAAGGGCTTGTTGGCGAAGCACCCCGCGTTGTCGCTGATGAAGTTGAACTTGCCGATCTTGCAAACGAGCCCAGAGAGGACCCGCTCGCCGGAGCCAGTGACGGAGCCCGTCCGGAAGGAAACCCCAGCCAACGCCACTGCTGCCCCACGGTGGGCGCCAACTGTCGTGGTGGTGTCACGGCAGATGCCATAGGATGGCTTAAGTTGTGGGCTCGCTAGGACGTTGGGGGATCCGGGGAGGGTTTGCGCGCTCACGAAGCACGCATGAAGAACAACCAAGAACTCGCAAGAACAAACAAGAACAAGCAGAACCAAGAAGAAGCAAAGAACACCACGATGTACCCTGCTTCGGGGCCCTCTTGTGGAGGTAACACCCCTACTGCAGCACTAGCCTACTCTCTTTATATCTCAAGTGTTTACAAGTACAGAGCGCTCCTTGAGCTGTATGAAGAACAATGGTGAAAGCTCTAGGAAGAAGATGGAGCTTGGGGGGAAATGATGCTCGTTGTATTCACCGTCCCTTGCACTGGAGGATGTGGTAGCTTACTTATACACTAACCGGATTACCATAATGCCCCTGGCCGCAGATGGTAATGGCAAGGACAAGGGGAACAGGACAAACACTGGCCACTGTCACTCAGCCCAGCTCACCCTCTGTCCACCACAGGTCTGTCTTTACCTCTTTGAGCTTAAGGCCGCGTAGACCACAGAGGCCTAGCCACTGCTCCTGTCCCGAATTAGCCGAGTCAGCGCCTAGGGCCTTGCGATCCGGAAAACCTGTGGCTCGACCTTGCTGTCCTCTGAACCTCGGTCAGTAGAACTGCAGGTCCCGTGACCTTACTGACATTACTTGGCCCCCGTGCCATATCCGGATCACCTTATCCGGGTCCTTCCTGACCAACCCGGCTAACTTAGCCGATACTTCTTAATCTGATCCGGTTTGGCTTTACTGGATCCCCTTTGTTTCTTCCCACACTTTAGCTCGATAGAGAGCTAACCGAATTTCCAAGAGATTCGGCCCAGGTGATCCGGCTGAATATTGATCCGGCCAGCCTTTTAGAGTTCTCAACACCACATCTTTGCCCTACCTGGGGGCAGCCCCCCGACAAACTTGGTCTCATGCCGAAGAGGGACCCTTCCCTCTCGCCTGGCTCGAAGGCGTCGAACCATCGGACATGAAAAGCTCACCCGAGAGCTGAAGAGGTGCCGGACTCGAGCCTTGAAGCAGCCCCAGAACACGACCACCAAGGGAGGGAGAGCACACCACGCCAGCCACCCCGTCGAAGAGCTTGACCAACCGGGAGCAACAGGAAAGCCGCCGAACACGAACTGCAGAGGAAGGACAGTTGGAAGCCGCCCAAAGCTCGCACCTTTGTCTGCTCTCACCCGAACCCAGTCTCCCCAGGCAGTGCCTCCAAGAAGACGACGGCGCGCAACCAGTGGCGAAGCTACAACAAATGACTCCAGGGTGCACAACTCTACAACGGGCATGGCAGTGTATAAATTTTCTTATGAACAATATACCAAATTTTAAAGGGTGCACCAGTTTTAACCATATAATTCTCCAAAAGACATGAGACAATCAAATATGTATACTAACAGAGAAGTGGTGACAACATTGGTAATATAGATGGATAATTCATTGAGATTTGATAATATTAGTTAACTAAGGTAAAATAGGAAATGAAAGATGACACTGGCTAACAAAATATGTCCTAATCCACCGCTAGTAGCAGCACTGCAGCTTGACAAAACACACCATCGAGTTGTCCACCAACCTATAAAATAGAAAATATAATAGAATATTGAGAAAGTCCAGCAAGAAATGAAAATAGAAGAATGAACAAATTAAATTAATCCAGTGGACAGGTTACCTTCATGTTTTAGAATTTGCGACCTCTCAATTTCATGAAACGATCAACCACTGGTCCATTAGTGACTTTCTTCATTTCCTCTTTCTCCACATAACAAATAAGATCATCACTCAAACTTTCGTCATTGAGGCGATTGCGTAAATAAGTTTTCAGAATCTTCATTCCTGAAAAGACCCTCTCAACTTGGGCAGTGGCAACTGGCAGTAATAATACTAGCTTCAGAAGCCGGTAAACCAAAGGATAGCATAAGTGTTTTCTTGTTTCAACCAATGTTCGGGAAAGCTCAACAATTGTTTGTAAATTGGAGAATCTCTCATCAGATTGCACATCTGCAATATAGAGGCAAAGATGATGACTAAGGTCCCTGAGGTCTCCTGAATCAAAGTCCTTGGGGGTATAGTTTGGCCAAACTCATCAAATTCTCGGAATTAAAATGATGGAATGAGTCTTTTGGACTTAAAGATGTGGACCAAACAAGCAGGTTAGAGGTTGTCTCGTTGAATCGACCATCATGCTCTTGAACTAGCCAATCAAGAACGTCATTGAAACAGTCCACTTGAAAATGGTGCTTGTTGGTAATTCTAGTTCTTTTCCTTTTATTCTTGGGGTTAACATAGTCTTCTTCCATTTCCAACTTGGCTAGATCATGTTTATCACAAAATGCAAACACTTTATCAAGGAGAGGTTGCCATCCGTGTTCCCTAAGCTCAACCAAGTGACTTCTTGTTGATTTCACACAATGGATAGCAATTGTTGATTTCACACAATGGAAAGTACACTAAAAGACCCAATGCTTGATCTCTATTTGTTCTATCCTTGTCCTCCTCTTCCACAAATTTTAACACTTTGACAATTGTTGGGAACAAGTCGACCAAGCTCTGAAGTGTTTTACAATGAGAGCTCCAACGAGTGTCCCCTGGCCCTTTAAGGGATTGCACTTGGTTTAGTCCTTTCCCGGTTTCAAGCTGCCCACAACCTAAGGCCTTACTCAATTCTTCGAGATTAATATCTCGGATCATGTCCCTTCGCTTAGCGGATCCACCCACCACATTCAGCAAGGTGGAAATAATTCCAAAGAAATTACTAACGCGTCAGTGGTTCCTTACTACAGCCACAAAAACTAGCTGAAGCTGGTGAGCAAAACAATGGACATAGTAAGCCGTGCTACTTTCTCTCAAGATCAATGATTTCAATCCATTGAATTCACCTCGCATGTTACTAGCACCATCATAACCTTGACCTCTAACTTTCTTGTAGCTCGGCTTGTATGTTGCAAATAGAGAATCAATAGCTGACTTGAGGTAGGCAGAAGTTGTCTCTTTGACATGAACAACACCAACAAAGCTCTCTTTCACTATTCTACAGCTATCAACATAGCGCAACACCACAGCCATCTGTTCTTTCCATGAGACATCTCTAGACTCATCAACAAGCAAGCAGAACACACCATATCCAATTTCTTGAAGAATAGACTTCAATATTTCCTTTGCAAAACAACTAGCAATATCTTTCTGGACTTCAGGACACAACATAACAGATTTGCTTGCACCATCAACACTAAGAGCCCTGCGTAATTCCAGATCATGCTCTGCTAATAAAGCATGGGTTTCTTTGAAGTTACCTTTGTTTAAAGAAGTCTTCAACTCGTCATGACCACGAAACGACAAGCCTTGTTTCAGCAACAATCTAGCAACATCAACTGAGCCATTTACACGAGTAAAATAAGCAATCTTGGCAGCCTCACTTGATCTTTGCAAAGCTATATCAATGTGTTGATCTCGTTTTAATAAAGCATCACAATCTTTCATTGCCCGGTTGTGAACACTGTCAATACCACCAACATGTTCTTTTAGTCTATCAACCTTGTTCCAACTATTCCAGCCTTTGACAACAAATGCATCATAACCAGCCCCTTTCTCACTGCGGCCCTAAACAAGAAGCAGCAAAAGCAATATGCTTTATCCTTGGACTCACTATACTCGATCCAGCTCGCATAATCGTCAAACCATGCTGAACTAAACCTTCTGTTCTTGCCCACAATCATTCTAAACAGAAAATCATAAGTGCGAGGTTGGCAAGGCCCATTAGCTAAGTATTTTCTTCTTACCACATCCTTTTGATTAGGACGGTACTGATCTATACATTTTCTTTTGCCGGGATCGAACTGAATTTCCTCTTCCCAATTCATTTCCGGTGGAGGCAAAGGGCCTGATGGAGCTTTTGTTTTTACCACATAACGATCCATGATTAAACTGAATCTCCTCTGCAATTTTATAAATGCCAATGAATTACATTACAGATAGCTGATTATAGATACGCAAATCAGTTCATCAAGAAAACATTGATATACAGTATAAACAGCTGGGTTCATGAAACCTAAGTAAATCGAAATTTCTGATTTGCGTGATAAATTGCACAACTAACACACTGGAACAACTAGAGAAGTAAATTACAAGATCCAAATGTCTAAGAATAATACCTGATGTTTTTTACCGCGGAAAATGAACTAATGAAGGGATTGCGATTTGCGGCCTTGCGGTTGCAGGCACAGACGGACAGGGGAGGGGATCAGCTTCTGGCGTCGCTGACGAGCGGCCGAGGCGCCGAGGCGTGCGTCAGCCGGCCAGTTCGGCCTCGACGAGGAGCCTGGCGCCGGGGGACGGTGGAGGAGGGGTATGATCGGAATATGAGCACCGCTGCCGCCTGCCGCCTATGGCTAGCTAGCTCGCTTCGTGCAGGCGTGCAGCCAGGTTGATCGATCGATTTCTTTAATTCTTTCTATGCTGCACAAACGTGTTGGGCTTTCTCCTCTTGGGCTTCACGGGTGCACAGGTCATGGGCTCAGGGGTGCACGTACGGTGGAAATTTGCTGATACGTAAAGAAAAATCAGATTGACCCGGTGTCCTGTGCACCCGGGTGAGCCAACGTAGCTCCACCGGTGCGCGCAGCACGTCAACGCTGCCCAATCAGAAGATTTTGGGCTTTCACCCGGGAGATGGGTCGGGGGTGGGCAGCAGGGACCCCAGCTACGCCTCCATGGAGGAAGGCCGGCGCCCAAAGGCGTCGACGTCGCTGGGCCGGACCAGCCAGCCTAGGATTTCCCCGGTCCCGAGCTGCCTACCAGACACCCAGACGACCGGAGCCGGCGGGAGAGAGAGAGACAGTGGAGAGCAACGGGAGAGGAGCTCCGCGTCACAGCCGCATCCGCCGCCGCCCCACCTCCCGCGAGGTAGAGGAAGACGGCCGGAGTCACCCGCAGCGATGCCTGCCGAGGACGCCGCTGCCTCGCTTGAAGGGTCGCAGCCCAAATCCGGAGTCCTCCGCCACGGACGAAGATGAGTGCGCGGAGCGACAAGATCCGCGCCGCCACCTTCCTCAGCGGCCGTGCGGCTTCCCGGCGGTGGCCTCAGGTGGCGGCGAGGGAAGGGGACTGGGGAGGAGGAGGCCGGCGGCGGCGCTAGGGTTGGGCGCCGCCCGAGTCGCCCCAGATGGAGCGACGCGGGGCCGGGGTCACCGTCTCCTAATCTTGAGACGGGCGAGGTCTTCGGATCCAGCAGCAGGACGCAATACTATACAGACCACAAGACCCAACATTCATTATTACAATAAAACGTTATGCTATTAGACATAGCAAGTTTAACAAAAAGTACTAAGAGGCTAAAACATAACGACGTGTCTCTGTTGTTTTTTAGGATGCCCCAAACTGTCATCTGGGAACTCCAATCTAGTCGCCGACGTTGATCATTATACACATACGTACCTGCGTCGGCTACATTTTTTGCATAAAAATATCAACGAAGCAAAGCTACGTACGAGGATACTGCGCAAGATAGGTGGAGCTACGAGCTCAATGCTGGGTAGCGAGGCTTTCAGTGTAGTTGTTTTGCATAAATCCAGATGCTTTCTCACATGAAGGTTGTGGTTCGAGGCAAAAAAAATAGACTACCGATCGGAATACCCAGCATGTGTTATGGGTAAAACTTATTGTGAGAAGAACAATTTTAAACATATTTCGATTTAAAAATCGAACCCTAAAAAATAAATTCTACTTGACAGAGTAAAATCGAATGAAAAGTCTCCTTTTGTGACACGTGTCGAGCGACATAATGTTCATGGTTTAAAGGCAGAGTAGGACAATATGAGTAATTTTTTCTTTTTTATATAAGGGTTGTCGAGTCATGTGCTGCGTGGAGACTCACTTTGTGTGGCTGATATGTGGGACAATCTGAGTCATGTCGGTTCCTTTTTTTCACTTTCGAGCAAGAGTCGTGCCCATTTGGTTTCTTTTGTTTTTGAGAAAAAAAAACCCGAAAACATCCGTTTGGTGGATTTTTAGGTAAAACCCATCATGACTAACTTTATTAAAACTCAAATAATAGTTATATTACCCACCATCAACCTAAGAACATTACTCGGTGGATCATCCAACCACAGGCCGGCTGGATTCACTCTACCAAATTGAGCTAGCTCATGAGCATAATACGTGCACGAACGAACGACAGAGCAGGCGATCACAAACACCACGTAAATCAACAGCACAGCCGAAATCAAATCGATCAATGATTCTGGGCTGCTACACGTACCTGATGTTATCTTGTTGTGATTAAATGAAAGTTAAAGTTAAAGGTTAACTTCGGAGTGTACATTGATCGTTGTTGAGTCGGACAGCAGCCTGACATTTGCAACCTCACCCGATTATAGTTAAAAATTACTAGCTGGCGCTTGTAGGTTTTTCTCTCTCCCTATTTAGAAGGGTTTTCCACATTAAAATCTTGTTTCCTCTGGTTTGATCTCTTTTATTCATGGATCGTGCTATTAAAGCCACGTGCCCCAGATTAACTTTCCGTACGTACGGAAAGAATATGGTAATCGAGTCATGCATGCAGCCATGTAGATACTTTTGGTTTTTAAACTTTAAAACGATTTATCTCTTAAACCGTAAATTAAAATTCAGATCCGTTATCATCTTCGAAACAAGATCTCATCTTGATATGTTTTGATAACTTTGTTTCTGATCCTAATTACCAGATTATTATAGTCACTTAGTCACCAGTTATTGTCAAGTCGGTTAATAGATTAAAATCAAATGGTTGCCTGGCTATTTGAACTTCTCTTCTCATCAACGTAATCCTTTCGTGACGATAATTCCATATTTTACGTGTTTAGAGTGGATCAAATACTCACACTTTGGACGTGTAGATCATGGTTATGACAAAAAAACATGTAAAATTAAACCTGATAACTAGGCATTATTTGGGTGATAATTGTAAACTACTCCCTGTGTTGCAAATTAGATGACTTGCTACTCTAGATACATCCACATATTGTGGATATAAAGTCATCTAATTTAGAATAGAGGGAGTAGTAATATGGCAACTACAATATTCTAACCTGGCAACTGACAATGAAAAATAAAGTTCGTCGAAATATATTAAGATGTGATCTTGTATTGTATTAAGGTACTCGTTGAGAGGAACCTAGCGGTGAAAACAGATGACAATTTGATCAACGGTTTGCTGCATTACTGAACGGATTTTGGTTATATCGCACGTCTCCTATAACTAGGTTTACGGCGTATTCATGGTTTATTTGCCCATATAACACCTGAAGATCACGAGCCGCGTAACTAGAACCGCCACCGAAATCAATCGGTCAATCCGACCCTGCTAGGCCGACATGGCCGTGCCGCACCTCGACGACGGCATCGTCTCCGAGATCCTATGCCGGCTACCCACTAAGGCCGCCTACTGTCTCGCCGCCGTCTGCCGGCAGTGGCGCGCGGTTCTCTGGCAGCCCACGTTCCTCTGCCGTCACCTCTCCCCGCGGGCTCTCCCCGATCGTCCCTACGCGCTCATTGTGCAGCCTCTGGGCGAGGTTGGATTCACCGACCTCATGCTCGTCGCAACTGACCCCACCGAGCGTGTTCCCGTCAATATCCCTCTCAAACCAGAGTACACGGCCCCCGGAACGATCGCTTCGCCCCACAACATCCGGCTATGGAGATCAGCTTTGCCGCAGACCCATCGTTGGAAGTGAAAGTGGAAGACTATGCTGTCTTCTTCGAGCGCACAGTCCAGACGCTCAACGTCTCCGTCGTCGCGTCGCACGGCAGTCTGCTGCTATGCCGCAGCCCGAGCCGCTACTACGTGTGCGACCCGGCCGCCAACCGCTGGCTCGCGCTCCCGCCGGCCACCGTCTTGCCGTCCAGCGCCGGCCTCCACTACGATGTCGTCGACGCATCCACTGGGCGGCTCGTATTCACTGTCGTGCTTCTCCTCCGTCGGAGGCGGCGCCGCGTGCTCGTGCAGACCTTCTCGTCCACGACCGCCAGGTGGGCATCGATGGAGCTCGCAGCGTCTGGCGTCGCCCGCTGCCTGCCCGCTAAGTCCCCCGGCATCCACGATGGCACGTGCTTCTACTGGCACACCCGGCGCTGGGGCGGTGGACAGAGCCGCATCCTCCGCTACGACACCGCCCGCTGCCACGCCTCCGTGCTGCGCGAGCCGCCGCTGGCGAAGGATGCCAAGCGCCGCGTGAGCCGGTCGCTGGGGTCGGTTGGCGGCCGGCTCCGCCTATGCGCGTTCGACATCCTAGCGGACGGCTACAAGGACGACATGGAAGCCGTTTGCGGCGTGTGGCTTATGGACGCGGCGTCGGGGTGGCGTCGCGTGCAGGCGGTCGTGGTGGAAGTATCGATCTTAGTGCTGATCGGTGTGGAGGCGCCGGTAGATTTCGCCAGCGCGTGCGGCGAGTTCATCCTTCTAAAGAAGTTGAACTACCTCCTACGGTACGATCTCGAGAGCGGAAGCAAGTTGGACCTTGTTGACCTCCCAATCGGTTGCCACCTCTACTTCCGCTACAATGTGTTCCCCTTCTTCAAGTGAATTTCATTAATTAACGTGGTTTTACTTGTGAAACTCTATTGGTTTTTTGGAACTGTGTACCAGTTGATCTTTAATCGGTTAATCTATAATGAAGACGTGCCCTATCAACCAGTTCCATCCGACGCATGCGAAATTAGCATTTATCTCCATCTATAAAGTTGTCAGAACAAGCATCCACTATGTGAGGAATCTTTTATGATTTGCAAATTCAAAATGAATTATTTATTAAACTATTAATCTAATTGATGATCCGTTTTCCTGTTGGACTCGTCTTGATGAGTACTTTAAAAGCAGACCCTATCTTAATATGTTTGACGAAGTTTTTTTTTCCGCCAGTTGCCAGGTTATAATGTTATAGTTAGCATATTACTAGTTAACAATTGTCATCCAAATAATACATAGTTACTATATAATTTTTACATACTCTTTTGTCATATTTATGATATACATGTTTAGAAAGTGAGGATTTGATCCACTATAAACACGTTAAATATGGAATGGATTACATTACGTAGGAGTGAAGTTCAAAAACAAGGCAACCACTTGATTTTAACCTGGTGACCAAATTGATAATACCTGGTTACCAAGTGACTATAGTCTGGTAGCTAGGGCCAGGGAAAAAAATGTCAAAACATATCAAGATGGGATCTAGTTTTGAAGATCTCGTCGCGATAAAGCCAACCGTGAAAACGGATCTGAATTTTGATTTGTGGTTTAAGAGATAAAACTTTTTAAAGTTTGAAAACAAAAAGAATCTACTTTGATACATGCATACATGCGTGGGCAATTACCATGCCCACGGAAAGCTAATTGCCCACGGAAGCTAATCTGGGGCACGTATCCGGACCTACGATTCTTCCTTGATGAAAACTGTAAATTGTATCAAACGCGGCAGGAAAAAACAATGAAATATTTTTTTTTTCTCACAAGGAGAGAAGCACTCAATATTTACATGCCTTACTTCTCTCTATTTGGTCTAATAAAGTACATGTACATAATAAAGTCTGCACAGAGACTAGTTCAAAATCTAAATGTTTGGTCTGGTAAAGTACATGTACACGATCTCTCGGTTTCTTGGGTGGATCCATCCTTTCTCACATGCCATCTGAGTCTACAACATATTTAGCCACCCATTTCTGCACAATCTTTATGAACCGCCCCTTTACAATACAGCGGAGTTACAGCCTTAGAAATCCAATGGTGGCGTTTCCTGGTGAATGGCAGAACATTTCAATGCTTCATCATGAGCTGAATTAACTAGACCAGAACAATTACATTGATGAATTACACCCAATATGAGCAGAACCTAATCCACTATTCCACTTGTATTTCATTCAGACGCCACTACAATTTACCTCTGACAGTCCTAAGTAATCATGTTAAGATGAAATAGTGGGAGCAAGCCTGTCTACGGAAACATCTATAAAGCTCTCTAGTAATACACTGATAGTTTTAACAGGTATAGAGTTATAGACCAATTTGTAATCACATTAACAATAGTGACCAAATCCTTTCCATCAAGAACATAAACAATAATCGACTCAGTAACAGTAATAATAAAATACATTAGTGGTATGAGGAAAATAAGCTACAAAATGGCGAAAATCGCTATTGGCTCTTGAGCTCACTAGAGCCCTTTTCAAAATAAAAACTGAAAACCACATTTTCATATCTCAAAAAAATCTGGAAAACAAAACCATACAAGCACATCTACACATCTATTATGTACGACACAAGTTTCATAGAAATATGTCATTATCCGAGATCTACATGAAGAAATTTGAGGATCAAAACAACTTTTTTTTTTCATTTTTAGAGCCACTAATATTTTATTTTATTTTATAACCCAAAATTTCAATTTTTCCACGAAACTTTGCAGATTTGTATATCATATAAATATGTACAAACATACCCAGAGGCATAATCTTTTGAAACCTTTATATACTTTTTTTCCCTAAAATGAGCCTGGGTTCCAAATCGACGTGACTACTCTGCAACAATTTTGAATATCAACACAATTTGGACCTTATCCGGGAGTAATTATTATGATCTCACCTTGTGCAGCAAGTCGTGGGCAATGTAGTCCCAAGGAAGAGATACTGACATCAAACAACACTTTAGAGGAAGAAGCTCATCATCCAACCGTTTGTTGGCAGATGCAGCCTCGTAGGCATGCTTTGCTAGCTTTGACGCAGCAGAAGCCGCCCTATGAACAAGAACCCGGAAGTTATCTCCAGGATCTTTCTTTGATCTCTCATGGCTCTGATCTAGTTTAGTAAAAAGGAAAATAGATTCAGTTTGACAAGTCGACAGCTTGCAGTTGAGCTAGAGCAAAACAAAAGTGCACGGGAGTATTTGAGCGTTGTGGAGTGGAAACTAATATTCAGTAGGTCATCAAGTATCTTTGTTGCAACTTTTTATAAATTCTATAAAGTTGGTAATTGTTCAAAATGAAATTCTTTAATGCAAATTGTAAGCTAGCATTGGACCAAAGAGTTGTATAGTTTGCATAGAATAGACAGAGCATAGAAGACCTGCAATCCCAGAAACAGCAACTTCAACTTCCCCGCGTCCTTCAGGGCCCCTCATGAAAAGTTTATCAGGTTTAGTACTGTCTTGACCAAGTGAGAGGAAGCTCCCGAATTTGGATCTGCCAGCTAAAACATTCGGACAAGCATACGTGAGAAAAATATAAATCTATAAAAAAATTAAACAGGAGTCACCTTCTAGGTTGAGTAAAGTGTTGACGAAGAAATAGTGTTACTAAAGACCAACCTCATACTTAGTGCAGAGCAAGAAAACAACTTGATGGGAAAGTAAATAGAGTAAATGGATGAAAGACTAACCATCATAAGCTTCACGAACATTTTGGTAGCTGACATAGCCTGAGAAGAGAGTTCTCTGCAGTATAAATCTAGTAAACTCCACGAGCCAAATCAGCAGGAAGAAGGCTGAGGTATGCACTACTTTGGTTTAAATATAAAGTGTAAACTGGATTTTGGAGAGGCAAAGCACGGAGTAATATGGATTTCTTCCTAAAGAGACACGTATGAGGCGAATACTGCATACAATCAGAAGTGTCTCCTACTCCTAGAAGCAGATAGCTTCTGAAGCATAACTAGGTTTCAAGCAGAAAGTAATGCAGGTGTGCAGAGAGTAGTTCAAATATAGATTAATAAAACAACAAAGAGAAGAGGGTGCCGGCTGTGGAGTGGTAAATGTTTCCAGTGCTTATAAGCAGCCCTTGGCCTTACCGTGAGCAGGGTTGCCACGCAGGTCAGAACAAAATGGACGGAAAACTGAGGAGAAAAGAGACAAGTGGATGGGGGTTGGCTCTTGGCAGGCTGAGGAGCTGTTTCGTGCAACAGAGCTGAGACGATGCTTGGATAGTCCAATGACTGGATTTTGTAAAAATAGTTGAACTATAATTGAAGAAAAGATGTCTGAACAACCACCTGAACTACGGGGTGTATAGTTCATATAGAAATATTATCTGAAGCGGTGAACCTAAAACTGTTACAGAACAATCATCATATAGAAAGAAAGTAAACCTTCGGTGGGTTCTTTGCAATGCTCCCAGAGTTGGCCCCGGATTGTATGTTAGAATCGGCATTGTCTGATTCAGTTTCTTCAGGAAATGCTGCCCCATCATGTGCATTGAGAATCACACAATAGCAGTGCTCTGGGTCTGACAAAACCTGCACAAATTTAGAAGATCACTTTACTCTTAGGGCCAACTTAGAAAGTATATGGTAAAAGCCATCTAAAGGAAAACCATGGAGCATTAGTAACGCAACTGCAGAGATCTACTGTTAGAGTAGTTTATACTTTGCATATATTGCTGTGCTTTCCCCCCGTTGTATAAGGGGTTTACGACATATTTATAGACTTGCATATGTATATATATTGGCCCTTGGCCTCCAGAAAATACAAGTTGCATATTACTACCTCTGTTCCACAATGTAAGCCTTTTAGCAAGCTAAACTAGCTAGCTAAAATTAGTGTAAAAAAAAAACTAGCTAGCTAAAAAGGCTTACATTATGAAACAGAGGGAGTATTAAACATCTACGATGTTTGCAAAGTATCAACAGAACACAATATAATGTGGGGGAATTAAATTAGAACTCACCACCGCATCAAAAGGATCATCGAAGTCATCAACCGAGAAACAAATGTTAGGATATGCAGGTACTGTTTCTACAGCCTGTTGAACAGATATGTCAGATTATTTATATTAAAGGATGTCCCTCTCAAAAGAGGATGCCAGAAAACATTACCTTCCTTCGATCAAGACGGAAATTTACGCGGCTAGGCGATGCATATACAGTTTTCGAAACCTTGTAAACTGGAGGCAACCGCTTGCTTTTATCTGCACGACTGCGAAGATCCCCAATGCTGTGGAAGTAGATTGTAAGAAGCACATAACCGGGTAATATTACTGAGGTATGTAACAGTTGTTTTGCATGAGAATGGATACAACTGGCACTCTAAAATTTTGAGTCCCCTACTTTCCAGCCCAAACTCATACTGAAAGACAAATATGTGGTCCTATATTGTTCAGTCAGCTAATGAAACAGTTGTGAATGTACCACTAACCCAGACAAATTTCTAAACCTTATAGCTGAAAAAGGGCATAGCATTTCACACGGAACATAGATGACATGACAATCATTATGTATCACATTTTGACAAAGGATGAGAAACTATGAACCAAAAATCTCGAGAGTTTTTAACTGGCTCTATGGCCAACAGACCAAAAGTATTGTATTACAATCATAGAGAGCATACTTCATCAGATCACCAAAAAAGGTTTCTAGTTGTTGTTATGCATAATTACAGTCAATTGTTCGGAGTGTACAAAAGCTTGTAAGATCTTAGCAGAACTGCTAGAGAAACATACCTGCATATTGCAACTGTGACAGTATATGACGTGTGAGCGACTAAATTCAAATAGAACGAACGTTCCCAGTCAATCTCTGATGAATTAACATTGATGAGCTTTTCAAGCTGGTAATTGCAAAAAAAAGGAGCATAATCAACTCAGTGCCTCGACAGAAATTTATTCTTCTTAAAAAGGGTTCTCTAACAAACACTATGTTAACCAAGTAAGATATAAAAGAACAGTGCTAAGGATTTGCATTGTCCGTGTTCTTGCAAATTACACCTCACAAACAAGAAATTTGCACCCACTGGGTGTATATGCATACAGAATCATAATGGTAAGGGTTCTGACATTGTCGTCATGCAACTCACAAATTTGCAGTACTGCATGTTCATTAAAGTTATACAAATGAAAATTGTGTAGGATAAACCCAAAAGAGCTCCTATCTTTAACAATAGGAACAAAAACTATTAGCTTAACTGGATAATAGTACGCATTTATATATTTAGCAAAATAATTGATAGCGCAGTGCAGGAAAACAACTAAAAACACTAGCCAAGTAAACTAAGAAAAAAAACATTACAGACAAAAAAGCGGTTGTGGCAATATTCAGTACACAAAATTGAGAACTGGGTAAAAAAATGTACACTTTTTATATAGGCAACTGAATTAAATCAACAGTGTAGGACATATAAATGCAAAAAAGTGAAGAAAAATAATACTTAATTTCTATTTTTTTCCTTGAATCTATTAGCACAAAAGCCTCATGTATTAGCCAATCTGAAGTAAAGCGAATTTAGTATAGCTTCATTTACCACAGGGGCCCATCTCCGCACGAAAAATGGAGGTGGGTCTTCCATTTTATCATTGAACCCATAGCCATGCATTTTCTGCATTAACACACACTATCATCAAATGGTGAGATGTCTATTGCACGGAGTTGCGCCGTATCAGGGTACATAAGGGAGAAGTCAGCAGGACTATAAGGTACCATGTTATTGACAAAGAAGACGAGGTCATCCTCTTCCCTGCTCTTCGACACCCTACCACGTACAAAAAAAAGATCAAGCATTTCATGCCAGAATTTATCATCCATCTCCACATCTGATGGATCATCTTCAGCCTCAACGACAGTCCACCCAATCAAATGTGAATGTTTCTTCACCATGCTAAGCAATTCGGCCCTGAAAGAAGAAACATGTACAAGATAGCAGATTGGATACTGTCCAAACCATATAAAATCATACAGCAAAACGCACGAGTTTGATCATGCTATAGACATATAATTAACTAAGCTGATGCCCTCAGAAAACTGGATCGTGCATTTGCATTGCATAACAGCTATGCCGACTGAAATAGATGCAACAATGAACATAGCTATGCTGAGGTCGAAGTAGAAATCTTAACCCTTAATTAGTCAACCTTGCCTCTTTCTGGGCAGTTGTGCCTATCGGAATTTTGCTTCTCGAATTGTGCCTTCTAAGGCTATAAACAGAAGGCCGCAATTTCACACAAAGATATAGGCCAGACAACCCAGGATAAAACCAAGCCACTCGTGCAGCATAGTCGATTGTAAGCTTAGTTCAGTGTGTAAATAACCAAGAGACTGGCAAAAGGATCACTGTATCGAATAGGGGAGAACAGACAAACAGATGAGATGGCACATACCTTGAGGGCGATGCATGGTCGTCGCTGCCGCCGAAGACAGTAGGCGATCTCTCGACGGGGATCTCCCCGGACGGTGAGGAGGAGGTGGAAGGCAGCGCCGCCATCGCGTGGCACAGCGGCCAGGAAGGGGATCAAGAAGGGAAGAGCGTAGGAAGCAACCGTGGCGTACCACAGCCCAGAGGAGTGGAGGATCTAGGATTTTAAGCAGGGTGGCCCACCTTCATAAAAGTAAATTGTAACACAAATAAGACATGACAACCTACTAGTATAGAATTTACCAATAGCGCTATGGTCTTACGAACATATTAGCATTCACAATTAAGTTTGTATTTTGCATAAAAGAAGCCTATATGCATTCAAAAGTTCAAAGAATATTATATGTCGGGCTCACGCCTTGTCATGGAAATTCCCAATTATATCATACTCATTCACTTTGTAGAAGTTTCCTTCCTCAATGTATGTAATTTGGCAATCATCTAAAAGATTATCACCCATCTTATTCCTCAACTTGCTCTTCATTAAACTAATTGCGGAAAATGTTCAATCTATCACCCAAAATGTTCAATATATCTAATCAATTCCACATTTGAGTATTTGACTACAATTCACTGGAGGTCAAACCTTACTAATGAATCAGTTGTGAACAGGTTGCAAAGTTTGGAGAAATGAAGATTGGACTACCTGGGTCAGCTGACAGTTGACTGCTGCCGTCGGAGGATCGGAGCGCCTGCTGAATTCTGTGCAGCCGCTAGCCTTTCTTCTGGCGTATGCCCTGCTGCTGTCTGCTGCACGCCGCCGGAGCCGGGACGCCCGCAGTGCTGCGCCTCCCTACTCTCGTCTAGGGTTAGCCGGTTAGGGGCAGGGCAAGGGACGGTAATCGGGGAGCCGGCCTTCTGGAGGCGGGACAGCGGGAGCGCCAGGGTGAGACGGCAACCACGCGGCGCTGGCAGGATTCTCGCCGGGAGAGGTGGCGGTGGCTTGACGGCGACGGGAGGAGTCGGAGGACGGGACAGGGAAAAGGATGCTCCAAGCGATTGCACTCTCGATCGATTGCAGGAGCAGGACGCCACGATCGGATCAGAGTTGGGCTTTTTCCTTTTCAACGGTTAAGGTACATGGGCCGTTTCCTAATCACAGGCGAGGCACGTGGCAACTAGGGGCATGTTTGGATCAAAGCCAAAGTTGACCCTACCAATAGGGAGCGAAGCTCCGCGTACCCGCAATCCCCACGTACTCCGCCATGGGCCGCGGCCCACCTTCTCTTCTTCCCCGACCGTCACCTCCTTCTTCCTCTCTTCTTCTTCCCGACGGCCACCTCCTTCTTCTTCATCTTTTCTTCTTCCTTGAACCGCCCGCCGCCGCCGGCCTAACCGCCTGCTGCCGCCGCCCGCGCTCGGCGCCGCGGCCGCGCCGCCTCCGCGCCCCGCCCTGCCCCAGCCGCCTCCTCCGCCGGTCCTCCGCCCCCCGGCCGGCCTCCCCTCTAAACCCCCCCCCCCCCCCCGCACCCGAACCCTAACCCTAACTCCGGCGAGCTCGCCACCGCACCCGCACCTGCACCCCCTCGTTAAGTTACTTCCTCGCCTCCGCCGGCGACGCCGCGGCCAGCCGCGTCGTCCCCGTCTCCGGCGAGGTCCAGGCCTCACCTCCGACGGGGCGACGCGGCCAGCCGCGTCGACCCCGTTGTCGGTGAGTGGCTATGGCGCCCGCCGCCGCCACCTCCTTCCCCGTCTCCGGCGTCGTCTTCTTCTTCACGCTGTTGCGGCCCGGCCCACTAAGGGGTACGCGGAGGTTGGTTACCATCGCGGTACGCGACGTATAGGTTTTGCCGCATGTTTGGATCAAAGCCAAAGTTGACCCTACCAATAAACTGGCTGGCCCGTGAAATTTGGCAGTCATTTAAAAGAGAAATTAACACTTTTACACCCACAATTTGCGCACTACGAACGATTTAGTCCCACATCTTGCAAAGTGGACACTGATGGTACCACAACTAGCTGAATGCCCGTGCGTTGCTACGAATTAAAAAATGAATTTTTTTACGGTACATTTTATTTTTTTGCATATGTATATGTCGTAGACGATGTGCATGTGATCAACCAGGTCACAACAAAACATCATGTTTTGTCTCGATTTCTTGCTATCCAGCAACCACTCGCTTATCGTCTTCTCTTTCTCCTCTTTAGTGAACTTTGCTGTGCTTACATCACCGTTTCGTTTCAGTATCTTATCTCAATACTCTTCTCTCCAAAATAAACTGAACATGTATACTGAAATCCACTTAATATGTATCATGAAGGCCCGAATCTAAAGAGTATAATCATGGGGATGCTAGGAGGCTCCTCGGCGATTTGAGATTCTGCGTCGTCCATCTGGTTTTACAATCCATCCTGTCCGTCCATCTCCTAGGCATCCCCATTGGCCGGCGCTTTTCTACCCGCACGGAGGTTATCCGACTCACTGCCGGTGGCCCCTGATATTTTCTGGACCCACATGTCAGCGTGTGTTGTGGGTCGTTCCCGTGTGCGCTGCGAAACAGCGAATCGGCGCGGTGGCAGGGGTCGTGGTTCTGTCGAAAACCAAGGGTAAAAGAGTCATTTCGTCTGTGCGGTATATAAGCCGCTCACCGCCAGGGGGGAAACCCTAGCCGCCACGCCCAGCTCTCCTCGCACGCGACCTCCCGCTCCCGCCCCTTCTCCTCCTCCCCCCTGGCTGCTCCTCCCTGCCGCCGTCCGCCCCCGGTCGCCGGCCGCCGCCGGTCGCCGCCGGCCGCCTCGCTGCGCCTCCGCGTCCGCCCTACTCTCTCAAATCGAGCAGCGCAGCCGACCGAGCGATGGAGCCACAAGGATCTGACGTTGGTTGAGGTAAACTTCACCTAGATCCTCTTCCTTTACTCCACGTTTTCCTCAGTTTGTGCTATGCCTCTTCTTAGGTTGCATCCGGCTGATTGAGGTTGGCCGTGGATATTTTTTCTCTGCAGTTTAGATTGGATCTGTTGCTCCATAGAAAGTGCTGGTTTGAGGTGTCCTATGACCTGGTTGAGGTAGGCTTATTTTTCTGTCTCTAGATCCATAGAAAGTGCTGGTTCTTTGATTTAATCATTCCTGATTTTTTTTTCTTTGTGCAGGTGATGCTGACCGGCTGTGTTCTTCTGTTGGATCTGTTGCTGCACAGGAGTGACTGGTTGGAGGTGAGTGCACATTTTTTTCCTCATCGGGTGGTCATGCGTAGATGTATAGGTTGCTGGGTGGTCATGCGTAGATGTATAGGTTGCTTCCAGATTCTTTAGATTGTACACAAATTTCTGTCAGCTAAGTGATGGTCTAGAGGTAGAGGTAGATGCACCTTTTAGATTGCTAGGTCGGTGGATTATTTCTTGTGACCAATAGAATTGACACCGTCAGCCTTACCTTTGGTTGTATGCTTTGTTCATCTGCTTAGAACATATCTATTATTTACTGTTGATTGATAGAGTTTTTGTCAGTTTCTGTTCAAGCAGTGTTCTTTCTACGACTTACAGACTTTTTTCCTTGTTGTAGGTTCTAAAATTGTTGCTTGGCTCCTTGCTGTTCGTCCTGCGTGCAAATTGCCACTGGCCAGCAGGTGAATATTTGAGTTTACACTTTCTATTCGCCTTCCGTATCTCTATGGTTGCTATTGTATGTATATGCCTAGCGATGGATGATTACCCGATCAGAACATTACTTAATTATGACGTCGTTGTCTTCAGGATTTACGATTTAGGCTGCAACAAGAATCAACACCCCAACCATGGAATCAGGTAACTAACACCATATTTGATTTCTTCTCAAGCGAGGCCATCAAGATGCAGCTTGATTTTCACTGTGTGCTTTACATGTTATGTCTCTTTCTTCTCATGGGAATCTAATATAATTGAATCCCAATACAGAGACGGCCGTTTGATTTGTGCGTATTCTTTTTTGGACGTGGATGATGTTGATTGTCAGACCAACACAATATACTGAAGACTCGGTAAACATTTATTCTCTTAGTTGGCTAAGAAATGATTTGTGTGCAGAATATTATCAGATGCTTCTATGATCATTCTTCCATACCAAAATTGAAATTGAAGGATTTATTGGAGCTAATTGTTTCTGCACATTAGATTGGTTCGATCATATGGTTATTACAGGTTTTAGTGGTTTTAGGCTCATCACACAGTACTACTATTTGTTGCAATGGTGGATTTTATTTTAATTTCTTGGTGTCTCTGTGTGGCAGATTAACAACTCTAGGTGGATGACCAAGCAAAAGGTTCAGTGACTTGATGCAGGTAATAAACATTTCAGAGCATGCTATCATCATTTAAATTATTTGAAAGTGGTTCTTCCGTGCAAGCGCTACCGCATGAGCTTGAAATCCTCCTGTTTTTGCAGTTATGGTGAAGTTTTAGAGCTTATTTACTTTCCTTGATGTTTCTTTTTAAATAAGCTCATGCTTAATTGCCATTTTTATCTTACCATTCCAACCCATATGCATATGTTTTGTTGGGTCTTCACCACCACAATGTCGTAAACGTTTTTACACGTACTGTTGCTTGAGTACTGGATTAGATATTTCCATAACAACACGAAATTTCAGTTGCTATAATTTTGTCTTGAACATGGTTAAAAACTGAAAGTTAGTTGAAAAACAGTCTGCTCGAGTGTTTTTAGTTATAGCCATTGATCTTCTTATCATAATCTTGCAGATTTTCTACATTTGTCTATTGGTGAATTAAGCTAAAGATTTTTCTCTGCACTACGTGCCTCGACTGCTCTACCTTTGTGTCCCCTACTCTTTCTGTGTTCTCGGTACAAAATGGAACTAAGAGGTATACCCCTTCCTTTTTTATTGATGTACTGCTACCTGTTTTTTGAGGCTTTGTATCTACGGTACTGGTGTATGTATTGCCTATTCCAGTGCGCTTGGTAATCGGTGAATCAATCAAAAGTAGTATCCTTAAAAATAACTAAGACATTTTATACCATTTAGAAAATAAAGCGTTTCGTCCATGTTAGTTTGTAGGGAGGTCAGTTTACTTGAATTTGTGATTTCTCAAAGTTTGCATCTAAAAGAGTAATCTGCAATATTCATACTCGACGGAAAAATGTCTGCTCAGGTTGCTACTGTGTGAATATTAATTCTTAAAATAGACAAGTCAGCTTTGTAGTTATGTATAGTAGAGATAGATGACTATCTATTTTTCAGGTTTCTAGGTTTCTAATGAACTCGGTTTGCCTTGAAATTAATCTTCTATTAGAAACGCTCACTTGCTTTTGTATCAATGTACTACCATTTCCTTAGAAGCACTCATATTTTGTGATGATAAAGTGATACTGGTTCTGAACTTGTGATCACATTTATATAGGTTTAATGTCTTCAGTTCATATTTGTGATTACATTTTTTTCCAGGCAGCAAATGTGTGTTGATTTCTAGACCAGATGGTGTCTATTATGTTGGCAAATGCTAGGCTGTGCAACTAAATATTTATTATTCATACTGATGTCTACACAAGCTTAGTTTCTATCCTAATTCATGCCTCTCATATCTTAATTTAAATGTAAGCAAAATGTTATAACATAGTAATCTCCGTCCTATAACTCCGTTCTGTAATGCAGGTTTACAGATTTCCTTACATGGATACAAATACAATGTAGGTTTCTTGTTGAGGAGCACTCGATTATTCGTTGTAATTCCTTGAGTGGATACAATGTAGGATTTCCTGATGAAGAGCACTCAATAACCAAGGTGCACTCCTTTTTGGTGAAATGTTTGTGCCCTTGACCTGATCACCTTGCTCCGCCTAACACTACCTTCCAAGTGCTATGTTTGGCCCTGGTTCAATGGTCAAGGAGGATGCTCGACAGCGGCACGACTCCTCGCTCTCCTATGCCTCCTCTCGCTTGGTCACTTGATTTGTAAATGAGGTATGCCTCCTCTCGCCGTGGCCTCTTATGCCCGTATGAAGGTCCAGCCCAGATGAGCTTCTACTTTTACACAAACGAATTTCATATTTCTACTGGAACGATAATTCAGGTATATTTCTGTGCCATGATATATGAGACCTGATTATGTGATAAAGAAGCAATTCCATAATTAGTCAAGACACCTGTAGCATTGTGGAGTTTATGTACATGCTTGGGACATTGTTCTATTTTTTGGGTTTGATATTGGCTACATTTAGTTAAGTCGAACTGCATTAGATTTTCTTTAGAGCTATACAGTTAAAGTATTTCAGTAGGCTGTGATTATTCTTTCCATTTTCTTCTTTCCTGCTCAAAATAAGCGTCGTCTCTTTTTCATTCCCATATGTGGTGTCGCGCTGTTCTATTGCTTGGTATAGTGTGGTGTTGCCGCCTGGCTAATTATGAGAGTGGAGGTAATTGGGATGATTATAATTCACAAGAACATTTATTGAAAATAGACTCCACATTCTAATAACCTTTTATATTTTATGAGTGAACAACCGTATGATATGTACTTGTGAGCAGTACTTCGGTTAATAAAGGATATGTAACGTTTGTTGTATAGCAAATTTCTGCCTACCTAACTTACTAACTCTTTTACCTCTTTCTCATAGATAGATAGTTCATGAGATGCTAGCCATGTGCCTATGAAGGGGTTTCTTGCAAGTAAAAGGACGGTTTTGTGCATTTGGTTGCTTCGAGTTCTTAGTTAGTCATTGTGTCAGGTATGGATCTTGGCTTTGTACTCTATATTCTGATATAGTTTGTCCATAATTTTCAGTTGTTCCAGGTTAATTTAATTAGTATTGGATTTGTGTGACTACCAATTGATCAAAACCAGCAATTTTAATCGAGCATGGATGCTTTGTGCATTGGTTTAGTGTTTACTGGTTTGAAACTGGTTGCGTGTGGATGTGTTGCTGGACATGTTCTGTGATATGTAAATGGCTACTGATGTTTCTTTCCTGAGTTTATTTCTTGTGTTGGGTAGTTTTTTTATAGTGTTTTCTAGCTATTGGGTATATTTGCATAACGATGTCCTTTGACAGGAAGGAAGCTTCAAAAGGTTCTCTGAATTTAGTTGGTTATCGTCTGTCAGGTATGGATCTTGCCTTTCTGCTATATATGCTTTACTTTCCATGTATTTATATGGATGCTACTTGTGGGTGTGTGGCTGGATATGTAAATGGCTAATGATGTTTCTTTCCTGGGTTTATTTCTTGTGTATATTCACCCAGCAGTCCCATGTCTGTGTTCCAGTATATCCTATGGATAGTGTCCCTTGTCTTTCATCCCTGTTTTTGTGTCTAGATGTAGCTGGTTCTTATCTAGATGGTACTTCAGTTGTTTCTTGCTTAAGGTTATGGGTCTAAAGAAAACTGAATCAATAGCTATTTGTCTATGCTAACTGCTAAGATGCACATGGACATGATGCTTCCCTCTGCTAAAAGTAATAAGTGTCTGCTGGGTACTTTGATGTCATAGGAATATTAACCCTGCTCTATTCTTCTCTTCACTGCCGCCATTTGTGTTGCTCTGCCTTATTTTTACAATATGATTTGAGATAATATTTCAACTCATTTCTAGATCCTTTGCATCTGACGGCCGGTTTGTGAGATTGCAAATAATTATATACTCATGTTCCAAGTGGAACTGATATCTACTAAGATGTATGTTTTTCTTGTGGCATTAGTTTCTTTTATTAGTATTAACAACCATGTATACATGCTTGCAGGAACTGCATGATATCCGATACTATTGTTCTCGGTGATTAATTTCTAAAATAGAGATAAACATGTCGCTTCAATTAATACCACTGTTATTTGCTTTCTTTTGGGATTTTTGAAGCTTCCCTTTTTAGCTATTGAAAACTGATATATCTATATATATGTGTGCTGCTATTCTAGAGTTAGGATTCTGATTTTGTGTTGTCCAATGACGAGAATAGAGATAAAAATATTGATTTAATAATTGTGAGCTGCACATGAGCATTTAATAATTGTGTGTTTCTGCGGAGGAATCTTGATCTGTTTTTTGCTTTGTGCCCTTGCGAGTGCTACTGATTTTTTTTATAATATAGATGTCATCGGCACCATTTGCGGCATCTCTGATATAGAATCCTTCGACCTTCCAAACAGAAATGGTGTTTCAATTAAACATCACGTGTAACAGCGTGTTCCCAGTCCTTCTTTTCCAGATGCTAGGTTAAAAGAAATGATTAACTTATTCCACTTATGATTCCTTTAGTCACAAGATGAAGATTTTTGTGGGGTAACTGTGCAACCAGCTGTTGCTATTTTTGTTGGCACCACCGCTCAAATATGATGATGCTTCCTTCTTTATAAATTCCTTTGCTTTATTTTCTTTGAGTATACCTTATATTTTATTCAAATCAGCTAACCTAATTTTATGCTCTTATTATCAAGGTGAAAGAGTGAAGATATCGCCGACACCAACGTCTTCCCAGCAAGGTACTATAATGATCATGTTTAAAACCAAGGCATGACAATTAATTTAGAGATTGTTAAAATACTTTCTGGCAAGTATAGGTTCCAAGTTTGTTGTGTCAGTGTCTAAATGGATTTTCCGCAAGCCACAACAATCGTGACCGAAGCTGATTTTCTCTATCTTCTGCTCAGATCATCTGCAGCTGACCCCGACAACTCTTCTCTGGAACCAACCGCATGTCCGCATCCACCACTCACCGTTCAGCTCTTGTGCTTAGAAACTACCTGTGGCATTCCGTTATTTGTTTTCTCCAGATGTTTTTTATTTTAGGACCTGCCATTTATCATCACGGCCGGATTTAGTGTGAGTGTGTGACTGCCAATGAATATCATGCCAGGTTTAACGTGAAGGACCGAATCAACAAACGGTTACCTGATTACCTCCATTTGAGCTGTAAATTATAATCTTTAGGATTTCCTCTCTGCCTATATGAATGTAGTCGTGGGGTGCATCTGCCGGAAATCTACTATGTCAAACTGTAGACTACGACCATGTTCCATATGGTCGCTATTCCCTGTGTATTATATCAAGTGTGTTCACCTATTGTGTTAAAATCTACTATGTCAACATGTTGGCTGCTACCATGTTCCATACGATCGTTACCATGTCGGAAAGGTTGTTCACCTTCTATGTTAATAATCATACTTATTTTGCCTGTTCATAGCCTATGTCCATCACTTTCACAACAAACCTTGCTCATTAACATTTTGGTTACACCATTCAGGTTTCTGTTACCGAATGTCTCATTGTTAATGTTGTCCGGTTCAGCTATCTTTGCGTTTTTTAATCGTTATTAGTTACCTGAAACTCATTAGGTGTTTGAGATCATGTTTATGAACTGATCAAAACTTATGTATTTGAAACTACTTCCATGCGCGCATATTATGTCCACCCTAGATGTGACTCTCATAGTCATCTTATGGTATGACTGGTGTGAATTTCTATGTTACTTCCCCTGTGGGCTTCGACATTGGTTCTACTTTCCTGTTTCTTAAGATTTTTATTGTATGATGTGCTGATTGTAAATTTCATACAATCTGAGAAATATGCTTTCAAATTTATGTAATGTGATCTATGGATATATATTGTCTTTTTAATAATCTGTATAAAATGTGACAACCACGGGCAAAAAATTGATAGAAGTAACAGGTGCAGCGCGGCGAGCCGCGCCGTTCGAATCTAGTTGGCAACATTCGCACACAGCTCAGACCCTCTACAACTTGTGCCGTTTGAGACTCAATGATCAAACACCAGAAAATAGTAGGGAGGGACACATGTGATACTTTTTAAAAAAAATTATGGACGCATTGCACAAAATTCATACACAATTAACTGCTACCCTATAGAATATCGGCACATTGAATACTTAGATATGTGAGCTGACCAAACTATATATCTCTTCCCTTCCTATTCTATCAAATTTGACCAGAAATATTTGATTATTAATCATTTCCCCACTCGAACTTAACAAAACAGAATGAGATAAACACAAAAACACTTAGTACCTCATATTAGTCATCCCGATATTGGACAAGGAGATCTGGCTGGAGGTGGTCCCTGCAAGGAGTCGACCATCAGCCTGAATATATATGATAGTACTACAAAAAAAAAATCACGTCGGAGATAAAGGCCCACGAAGGCCCTCGCGTCTTCTCCTCTGGGCGGCGGGAGGGCGAACCCTAGCCTCCCGCCGCCGCCACCCCCTCCCGCCCACCTCCCTCCCTCGCCGTCCCCAGAGGCGGCCGCCAGCATAGGCCGTGCGCCGCCGGTGAAGGGGGCAGCGGGGATCTGCCGTTCGAGCTCCCGTGCCGCCGCTCAGAGGAAGCTGCTGCACAAGGACCTCGACCCCGACCTCTGGCCTTGCCTCGCGCGGCGGCGGCGCCCCTCGCGCGTTGGCTGCTCCGGTCGGGTGGCGACGCGGTGCCCTCCCTGTGCTGCGTGCCCTGGACGGCGGCGGTCCCGGGCGGCGCGAGGCGGCCTCGTCTTGACCCTGCTGGTGGCGTGCGAGGCGCCGGTCGCCGCCACCTCGTCAGCGGCCTGGGGGTCTGCCCCTGGCTGGGCTCTGCCTGGCCTTTAGAGGCTTGCTGCCCCGGCGGTGCTGCAGCAGCGGCAATCTTCCCGCCTCTCGTCGGCGTTGTGGGTGCTCAGATCCTGCCTCCGGCTGCCACGCGGTGGCGCGCATGGGGCGCGTCTGTGCGTGATGCAGGGCTACAGCCCGGAACCATGGTGGTTCTTGGCCTCGGGCAGTGCTCCTCTGCTCTTCGCCGGCATGGTGCTCGGCGGGGCACGGTGGCTGCGCTGCGTCCGGCGGCTCTGGAGGATCTGAGGCTTATTGCTGCCTCTTGACCAATGTTAGTCTCCATGAGGTGCGGTGGACTGCGGCGGTTGTTCGTGCTGGTCGACTGCCTTCCTTGTGGTCTCCAGGTGAAAACCTAGGTTCCGGCTTGCTGGACCGGATGACGGTGTTGTTGACAACACAACCTCCTTGGAGGCGCCATCTTGGTGACCCAAAATGGATGGCTTTTGTTGCTGCTTGTGATTGTTGGGAGCTTGGGTGGTGTTGGTGCGGCCAACCTGGGGCCGACGGTGGTTTGTTTCTCTCATCGGCTGGCTTTCGCGGGCTTACCCAAGACCCTCCAATGGTTGTTGTTTACGTGTGGGAGCTTCGTGCTCTTGGTGGCGTCTCGGCTCACCTTTGCTCAATGACGACACAATGTATGTCTCCCCCACCTGCTTTCGTCTCGACCTCCGTGGCGGAGCTCCCTGTCTAGGTTAGTGCTAGGTGCTAGGCTTGACTCTCGCCGATGATGACGGTGGTGCTCCTGAGTTGTGCCTGGGGTTCGAGTTGCACGCCGGTGTGGTGCGTGAGGCTGATTGTCGAGTCTTCGCATTGTGATCCCCAGACTGCACCCTCACCTCTTGTGACTCTGTTGGTGGCTCTTGCTGTTCTCTCTTCTAGTTGTCTTTTTTCATGTATTTTCATTGTCTTCTCTTCCTATGTATCCCCCTGTAATTTCTCCATCTGTTTGTAAGAACATGGTCCGCCAGGTCACTTTCGATGAATGAAACAAGCGGTGGGGATTTATTCCCCCCGTCAATCTCGAAAAAAAAATCACGTCAATCAAAGGGGATGGGCACTCATTCATGCTAGGCCAGTGGACACCGAGCAAGGTAGAATCGTAAAGTAGTGTAAAGTGCATTATGTGTAGAAAATTGCACGTCCAAAACTGTTTGAACTAGAAAAATACCCCGCGCGTTGCAGCGGGAACTTTAAAAAAACTGTAATATAAACGAAAGGACATATGACACATGCAACTGGAAAATTTCTCGGGAATATTCAGGATTCGATTGGGCATAATAATCGAGAATCTAAATTTAATCGATGTAGAATATTTGTTAATTTTACAACTAAAATTGATGAGGTAATTGTATGGATAAAAGAATTTATAATGCGAATAGTTTTCATGGATGTATAAAAATCATTAATAAATGTGGGATGCCATGGATAACTAATGGATCAAATAGTGGATGATGTGGCTTAAGGAATAGATGATGTGTGATTAATTAGTGGAGATTACATGGACAATTGATTGGTTAAGAGAATGTATGATGTGGATAGCTTGCATGTTGAGATAGAAAAATAATTAATGAAGTTAGTGGGGTTATTCGATTGGGCATAATAATCGAGAATCTAAATTTAATCGATGTAGAATATTTGTTAATTTTACAACTAAAATTGATGAGGTAATTGTATGGATAAAAGAATTTATAAAGCGAATAGTTTTCATGGATGTATAAAAAATCGTTAATAAATGTGGGATGCCATGGATAACTAATGGGTCAAATAGTGGATGATGTGGCTTAAGGAATAGATGATGTGTGATTAATTAGTGGAGATTACATGGACAATTGATTGGTTAAGAGAATGGATGATGTGGATAGCTTGCATGTTGAGATAGAAAAATAAATAATGAAGTTAGTGGGGTTTTGCTTTATAAAAAGTATAGATAGATAGATACGTTTTAGTAAAAAAAATCACACCAACCATGTCGGAGTCTCTCCTCGGAGGATGGTTGCAGGACAGCGAGGAGGGCAGGCGACCGCGTCCGGGGCGGATGGCGCCGGAGAGGACTGGAAGGACGGCGAGCTAGGCAGTAGCAGCGGCACCATCAGCCACCTTCACCAACTGATCGGACCATCGCTTAACGGCGGCAGACACACGGCAGGGTGTGGGAAGCAGGTCGACAAGTCCCATGCTGATATCAACGTACGTGTGGTACGTGTTGATGTCTAGTTGAGCGAGCCTGGTGGTTGGTGCGTGCCGGCGATGAAGGGGCGGCCGGAGGCGGCGTCCTGGCTGGCGTAGTAGAGCGTGTTGGGGCTGACGTGGGTGTGGGTCGCATCGTACGTCGGGTCGACCCTGTCCGGCGCGCTGCACCCGCTTCTTCTCGGCGCACCCTTCCGTCGAGCACTTCCTGTACATTGCTGGCCCGTTGAATCGCCAGATTGCAATGTGTGTTCTTTTACAATGCGATGTTCTGCTATAAGTAGATGAAGTGATGATCAAGGGACGCAAAGTGTTGATTGAATTTCAATTGGCGATTGGAAGTACCTTGAGTTGGGGCTGTTCTTGACGGACTTCTTGTCGTATTTCGGCCACTTATACCCATCGTCGAGGATCCCGATCTCCGACCTCGTCCCAAACGTGATCCGCTCCGTCCGAGACCTATCCACCACCACCGGTGCCTAGGCCGAGCTCCTGGCGTGAGTGTTCGTCGCCGCGCTTGCACAAGCAGGGCCGCAATCCGGGCCATCGGGCACGACCGCCGGCGGCCGCGCGGTGAACACGCCGTCGTCGAAGAGGTACTCCGAGATGTCGAACTGCCCTGCGGGGTTGGCGACCGCCGGCTGCACGGGTCTGTGCCAAACGCGGCGGAGAAGCTGGACGACGTTGTGGAGCTTATTTTCCCGTAGCCGTGGGAGAAGGAGGAGATTGTTTCTAGCACCGGCAGCCACCACCGCTGGCGCCGTGATCTCCATGGAGCTGCAGCAGAACCACTACCTGAAGACGTTGCTGTCGTCACCGGCGAAGGAGCTACAACGAGGATTTGACGGAATTTGTGACTGTGGCCCGCGACTCTCTCTGCTCCTCAACCATGGGCGGCTTGGACGGAACTAAGGCTGCGCGTTCAGTTAATATGGTTAATTCGGTTCGGTTTATACGGTTTTTTATTTATACGGTTTCAATACTTCGGTAAATACGGTTTTGTATGAGAATGCGGTTCGGTTTCGGTAATAACCATTTCATTTCGGTTCGGTTTCGGTAATAACCAAATTAACCTAACTTGACGCGAATTTTAAAATGACAATTTCTTTTTGTGGCCATATATTACAAAATAACGGAATAGACTATAAAATTAATAGGCATATGATCCAAAGTAACCAAATAACCCATAAAGTTAATAAAAGTCTATACAACTAGCAAATCACATGCTACAAGTAACCCGTAAAGTCAATAAAAGTAGCAAATTAATAAAAGTTAATAGGCATTTCAGTTTTTTGGTTAACCATTCGGTTTTTGGTTATTAACCGTATTAACCGCAAGGCATATGGTTAGCTATTTTACAACCGTAACCTTAACCAGAAACCGAAATAACCACAATTTCGGTTCGGTTTCGGTTTTTTTAGTGCGGTTTCTCGGTTTTCGGTTAACCGTGCGCAGCCTTAGACGGAACTGCCGCATGGCGATCGTGCGTGGGTTTGTGGTTTTTTGAGTTTGTGCACAGAGGAGCGTGTCGTTTCCCAAATTTAATGCGCAACGCGCGACGAAGGAAAGGACATGGCAGTTGGGACGAGGTACGCGGTACGCCCGGGGGTGAGGGCGAGGGGAGGACGTACCACGGAACACGGACACCACCAAGTCTGCTTTAATATAGTAGAGACTTGCGTTGCCAGAATTAATTAGTCCTTTTAATCCGAAACATGCCACGTGAGACGCTGAGTAGACGAAAAATTTGCACTTAAGTCCAATAGAGTAGAATAAATTTCCGTACCGAGTCCTTCCGCTCGACAGCTAGGATTTGATGGCATTTTTGCATTTCAGTCCAAACCTGGGAGTCGTCGTCGCCATCGCCGGAACGCCGGGACTTGTACTTGTCGTCGCAGTCGTCGTACGATTCCAGTAAACATGACCTGTGGAGCCGTCGCCGTAGGATTCCGACGCAGCCTGGAAATCTCCATCCGGCGCAGGTGCCGACGGGAGCAGGGACGGGAGCTGTTGCTAGGAGGATGGCTGGCCGGTGCCGTCGGAGGGGAGGGAGAGTGAGAGCTGGAGGGAGACCAGGTGGGGCACTTGCCTCCGACGACGGAGGATTCGTCGCAGGGAGGATCCCCGCGCTTGGGCGCGGAGAGCTGGAGGAAGTCGCGCTCGACGCAGAGCTTGGCGTTGGCGGCATCCGCGACAGCGTCGGCGGCGGGGTTGGGAGGGGAGGGCTGGTCGGAGGGCGGCGGCGCGGCGCCGGGGTCCTTGGATCCGCCGGAGTCGCTGTACATGGCCGCCAGACTGAGGATTGATTCGCTGCGATTTTGGCTCGGGTTGGGAGCGCTACGTGAGGATCGGGATTGGGAATTCTCCTCTGGATTGGATTGAGTGCAGATTCTACTCTTCGTGACTTAAGTGCAAATTTTTTGTCAAGTCAGCGTCTGACGTGGCATGTTTCGGACTAAAAGGACTAATTAATCTTGGCAACGCAAGTTGTGGTACCACCGGTGTCCACTTTGCAAGATGTGGGACTAAATCGTTCGCAACACGCAAGTTGTGGGACTAAAAGTGTTAATTCCTCCATTTAAAATGACACCAAATAATTTGGGCAAATACTATCAAACGCTTATTGTGTAGGTTATCGCGGCTACGCGTACCCCTACCCTTGTCTCGCTCCCCTTGTGGGCCTGGCCTGTTTCAGTCGGTTGCGACCCTTCGAAAAAGATGGATACCTCACCGAGAACAGGGACGTCGCGGTTGCCCGTGACATCGGCGAGGCGATGAATGGATCTCACCGTAGCCCACGACGACGCGGCCTGCCGAGGCGGCATAGGTGGAGGTGAGGAAGGATCTTATCTTAGGGAGTTTAGTGGGGGAGCTCGCTAGTGATGAGGTATTAGTTTGGGGGTGTGGGGAGGGTTCAGGGGGGATTTAGACGGATGCCCGGGGTGGTGGAAGACCGACTGAAGCGACGGTTCAAGCAGGACGGCGAGGCGGGACGGGAGCGCTGCGGGTGACGGAAGCAGATGGTTAGGCTGGTGACAACGACGACGACGAGGTTGCTAGGTGTGACCATGGCGAGGTTCTTGGATGACAATCTCAGTATACTCATGGTGGTTGTCGGTCATGCTATGTGACCTAGAATGCTGGTGCTAAGCGCGCTCATGTTGTCTGATGTGTAGGGCGAGATTTGTTTGTTTAGTCCGGCATCGGTTGTGAGAAGACATGAAGAGGACTTATATGGATGATAGTGTCTCCTCCTATCAGGCCAGCCTTAGTCGAGGAAATCTTTTGTACTCGCTCGTGTTATATTCTGGTTGGGCGTGATCGGTGGGCTGAGACACTCATGGATCATGTTCATGAGTGGACCTGGGATTATGTAACAGATGGTTTTTTTAATGAAGGTAAAAATGTTTTATCTTATCTATTAATTAAGAAACTCTCAAAAATATTAATTAAGAAGAAATGTCCCGCTAATTAGGCATATACAATGGGTTATTTCTTAGATATCCTAAATTTGCAGTGAGAAATTGTTGCTAAGAGATGATCTTCTTAGCTAAAAGAAGACAAATCTTTTTTTCTCTCTACTCCAACTCAGCAATTATCCTAGGTCGCATTGCTAAGATAAGACAGTCTTATCTTACACCTTCCACGTAGTAAAGATATGACAAAAGCCATGATGTATAATGTTTTTTTGTTAGACTTACATTTAGTACCCAATATCTCTAAATATGTGGTGAGACAATTGTTGCCAAGAGATACTCTCTTAGCCAAGAAAAGACAAATCTCTTCTTCCGTTTCTCTCTAGTCTAACTTAGCAACTATCATACGTGTCATTGGTAAAATAAGACCATTGTACATGGGTGTGAAAACCGAGTAACAAACAAGCATCTCTAGCAGATCCCTTATATAGGTAACTCTAAAATTTCGGCGGATTTAAGGTACCAGACCGTTTTTGTGGCCTGAATATAGTCTGCCCGGCCCTTAAATTTTTAAGGTGGACCGTAAACACACAGCCATTTCCATTATCTGTAGGGTTCGAGAGGGGATTTGAGGATTTCAACCCTCACCCTCCGTCATCGCCTCCGCCGCAATTTCTCGCCGCTGCCGCTCGATTCGCGCCATGCCGACGAGAAATCCCCGCATATCCCGCCATGCACCCACGCACCCGATCCACCCCTCGGCACCGGTGATGTGGCCGGTGAACTCCACCCGCGGCTCCGCTCGGTTATTCGGGCCCGCACGACGGTGGGACGCGGCCGTGCACCCCCCGGCTCCGCTCTCTCCGGTCGAGGAGGAGCATCATCGCGCACAGCGCTTGGAGCAGGGCCGTAACCGCGGCCGCTGGTCGCGCCGCCACCCGTGGGCCTGGCGTGCGCTCGACGTTGGCACCCATGATGCCGAGGCCGGCTCTTCGTCTACACCGGTGCTGCCGGCCCGTGACGAGGACGACGACCCCACCTTCGACGATGATGACGACGAAGACCTCCCGTCATCAACGACGAGGTCGTCCTCTACGAGGTGGTCACCGCCAAGTCAGTCCGCTCGGAGAATTGGCACAACAAGAAGAAGCGCATCCACAACGCCGCGGTGGAGGCCTGGAATGCCGACATGCTCGTGCGCGGCATCTTGGCGGAGGAGGAGGACCTCGCGCGCCAGCGCGAGTGGAAGCTGGAGGCTTCTAGCGCCAGTTCATCGACATCTCCTCCTCTGACGATGAGTGAGAGGTCGACGGCGCCACCGCGGATGCATGCCCGGTGAGGATATCCCCGAGCCCATTTTGCATAGGTTTAGAGTTAGATTAGGTTAGCATAACTAGATCTGGGCCCTTAGTTAACTACTCCCTCTGTTTATTAATATAAGATATTTTAGCTGTTACACATGTTGTCTAGATAGGAAATAAAAATGAGTGAATGTAGACACTAAAACATGTTTAGATACATGTTGTGTGAATGTGACAAAAAAAAGCTAAACATCTTATATTTAAAAACGGAGGGAGTAATTCCCTACGTAAAACTAGTTTGGATGCTCTGTATGTACTGCATATGAAGTGATTGTGATGAACTGAATGTTGTTTATCGAAAATTTCACGCGCAGTTTTTTTTAAAGAATTTAAAGTTTGCTTTAGGGTATCTGTTCTGCCGTTTGGTTTTCTGTCCCTCAAATTGGGTTTGAGGTTTTCCTTATATCGATTTTACGGTTTCGCGATATAAGGGATCCGCTAGAGAGATGCTCTGACAATTGATATCGAGGTGAGGTTAGAAAGTCGCGAAAACAATGACGACGTGTGACGAGAAGCTGATCAAGATAAGTCACGAGTCAAAGAAGTGATTGAGCTGTAGCATGAAAATATGAGAATTTTGCAGAATTATTATTGTACAAATTGCAGTGCTTCCTATGAAACTGTGTTCCAAACAGGTAGGAGTAGTAGTTAGTACTGACGTGAGCTCACACCGGGTTATTACTTATTACACATGCAGATATGCGCCGGCGCCGTACATCATCAGTACACAGTTACTATATACTGTACCAAATTCAGCAATATGCTAGACAAATTGAAAGGTAGATTTCAGTTTGGTGCCCGAGCCGAATTGAGCTCCTGCGACATGGGGGGTGATTCTACGCCGCGCCCCGATGGACGCCCCTCGCCGTCGGCGTTCTTTTGCGCCCGTCCCGCGTCCGAGGTAGGTGCGCTCTGCGGCAGGTTCTGGGCGCTTGCACCGGAGCTCGACGACGACGCTGCGGTCAGCCTGACCAGCGAGGAAGAGGTGGGCTCGCCGGCGGCGTGGCGGCTCGCTGCGTACTGCTCGACGTTCGCGCCGGGCGGCCGAGGCTCGCGCTTTTCTGCCCTCGCCGGTCTGGGCGACGGTGACCGGAGGGAGTTCCCCTTCCGGGAGAAGCGGGGCGCGGCGTCGTGGCCCCGGGTGGTGGCGGTGTCGGGGCGTGGCTCGAGCCAGACGAGCCGCGTCCTGGACTTCGCGCCGGAGCGCTCGCCGCCGCCGCGGCAGTGCTCGGCCGGCCGGTCGGACGCGGGGCAGACGCGTCCGGTCCCTGCCTTATCCGCTGCGGCACCCCTGTGGGCTGGGCCGGCTGGTGGGCCCGGCCTGCTCCTGACGGCCCAGTCCACGAAGGACGTGGTCCAGGAGGAAGTGGAGACGGCCGTGGTGGGCCTTTCCCGGGCCGATGTTGGGCTTCGGCCCATTCCAGCGCAGCCACTTAAGTGGCTGTGGCTGCTTCGGGTCGTCTCCGTTTTGTCGCTAGGGTTCCCAGCTTCTGAGGAAGACGTCTGCCGCCACCGCCGCTCCGCCCGCCGAATCCGCCCCACGCCGGCGCCGCCACCTCTCCTCCGCTCCTTCGCCGAGGTCACGATGGATCCGCCGCGCGCTCCGACGGCCCAGGGCCACAAGCGGCGCTACGACGACCGGGCGACGGCCGCGCCCCAGCGGCAGCAGGAGGCTGCGCTCCGCTCTAAGGCTCTCGCGGCGCAAGGCACCAAGAAGCAGGCGGCGGGGAAGGGAGCGGCCGGCGCAGGCGGCGCCGGCGGCGCGGCGGCTCCGGCTCCAACGCCAGCAACGCCAACCGTGAGCCGCCGTCTTGGTTCATCGCGCGGGAGAAGAAGCGGGAGGCCAAGCTAGCGGCGGAGAAGGAGGCCCTGCGGGCTGCGCAGGCCGCCGGGCGCGCGGCACCTGGTGCCGGCGCGCTTGAGAAACGCTCGACGGACCAATCCCGTGCTAAAGCCCCTATGGGGTCCGAGCGTGGTCTCATCCCACCGTCGGCGGTTGCGTCGGCTTCCGCTGCGCCGGTGGAGTACCGCCGGCCGTGTCTTAGTATCCTCAGGCAAGCAATTGCCGGAGAGGTTTTTTTTGACCTAGAGTTTGACACGGACGAGATGGACGAGGAGGAGGACACGAACGCTGCGGTCCTCTCCTTCAAGGAGAAACCGCTCGCGGTGGCTGCCCTTAACAAGGAGTTACACCAACTGATCGAGACACCGTGGGATTGGCAGATTTCTCACTTTTTCGCCAAGGAATTTGAGGTCGTCTTCCCCTCCAAGGAGATGCTGCGGATGTGTGCCCGCAGCGGTCGCTTGTACCTCCCCTTGAGTGACACCGAGGTGGGCATTCGCCTCACCGACTCGGACCCCGCTGATACGTCTCAAACGTATCTATAATTTTTTATGTTCCATGTTGATATTATGCCTATTGTTACATGTTTTATATACACTTCATAGCATTTTTATGCATTTTCTGGGACTAACCTATTAACAAGATGCCACAGTGCCAGTTCCTGTTTTCTGCTGTTTTTCTGTTTCAGAAAATCTAGTCGGAGAATATTCTCGAAATTAGACGAAAATCAACGTACATCAATATTTCACCGACACGTCCACGGAGTCCAAAGGGGGAACGGAGAGGAGCCAGGGAGGCTCCACACCACCCTAGGGCGCGGCCCTCCTGCCTGCGGCGCCGAGGTGGTGTGGGCCCCTCGGTCGCCCTCTGACGCCGCTCCTTCGCCTATTTATTCCTCCTGCCTCGAAAACCCTAAATACCCGAGCCATTATCCACGAAAAGTTCCATAGGCGCCGCCGTCGTCAACCCTAGCTCGGGAGGGTTCTGAAGCTCTTCCCGACACCCTGCCGGAGAGGGGAATCATCACCGGAGGGCTCTACATCACCATGCCTGCCTCCGGAGTGATGCGTGAGTAGTTCATCCTTGGACTACAGGTCCATAGCAGTAGATAGATGGTTGTCTCTCCACTTTATGCTATCATGTTTAGATCTTGTGAACTGCCTAACATGATCAAGATCATCTTATTGTAATGCTACATGTTGTATTTGCTGGGATCCGATTAATATTGAATATTATGATCAAGTTGATTATTAATCTATGTTACATGTTATTTATGATCTTGCATGCTCTCTGTTACTAGTAGATGCTTTGGCCAAGTAGATGCTTGTAACTCTAAGAGGGGGTATTTATGCTAGATAGTGGGTTCATGCCTCCAGTAATCTGGGCGAGTGACAGCAACGTCTAAGGTTGTGGATGTGCTGTTGCCACTAGGGATAACATAGCAATGCTATGTCTACGGTCATATGTATTTGTTTACATTACGCACATTACTTAATGCGATTATCCGTTGCTTGCAACTTAATACCAACGGGGGACACGGATATTAACCTGACGGTGGATTATTAGTCATAGATGCGGTTGGATAACGGTCTATGCATCTTGTCGTAATGCCCAATTAAATATCATGGTAGTCATCTTGTCATTTATATGCATTGTCATGCGCTCACTATTTTATCAATTGCCCAGCTGTAATTTGTTTACCCAACATGTTATTTATCTTTATGGAGAGACACCACTAGTAAACTGTAGACCCCGGTCCATTCTTTTACACTGATAAAACCACCAACTGCAAACAATTGTTCTCTTTTACTTCCTGCAATTAAATACTATTTTCTACACCATACGTTTAATCCTTTGTTACAGCAAGCCGGGAAGATTGACAACCTTCCTGTTTCGTTGGGACAAAATAGTTTGATTGTGTTGTGTGCAGGTTTCACGTTGGTGATCGAGCAACGGCGCCACCAACAACCTTCTGAAGTGCTCCTACTCCTCCTGGATCTGACAACTTGGTTTCTTACTGAGGGAAAACTTGCTGCTGCACTGCTTCATACCTTCCTCTTGGGGTCTCCCAACGAACGTGTGTTTCACGTCATCACCCACGCCGGTCGAGACTCTCCAGGAGTTTTGGGTGAAGATCTCCGGGCTTCCCGAGCGCCTGAGGCGTGCGGACCGGCTCCTGGCTGGCCTCCGCATGCTCGGTAGGACCATCGAGGTGGATGAGTCCACCCTGCCCGGCCGTCGTCCGGTGCGCATGAGGCTTGCGTGCCGGGACCCAGCGAAGGTGTGTGGCCTTGTTCAGATTTTCCACAAGAACAAGGGCTACAACCTGGGGATCCAGCTGGAGCCGGGGTTCGGGGCTCCGCCCCTGCCCCGAGACCCTCTCCTCCTAGGAAGGATGCGCCCGAGGATGACGATGATATGAATCTCTCAGAGGAGTGGGATGAAGCTGCGGAGAAGGATAAGGCGAGAGATATGGCAGTGGCCAAGGCCAAGGAGGCCGGAGGGAGCAACTCCTCTGCGGCTCCGACCTCAGCCAAGTCGGTTGGGGGCGCGCCTCCCCCGTCTGCTCTTGTGTCGGAGATTCCGGCTGTGGTTCCGGCCTCGGCTGAGGAGGGGGAATGGCAGCTGGACCAGTACGGCAGCAACTCTGCCATCGCCAAGTCCAGCACCTGGCCGCCCTCTCTTGTGGCACTTGAGAGGATGCGGGCGGCTGAGGCGGTGATCCTGGCGCAGGTGGCGCAGCCGGCCCCTCCGGCGCCGATCGCACCTGCCTCCCCTCTTGACGACTCCTCGACTCTCTTGTCGGTGGACTCGGGATACGAGACGGGGTCCCCGTCCAAGAACACAGGAGACTGTCTCGACGACATGGAGATCCACGACACCGACCTGGACATGGACTTAGAGACTGAAGACATGGTGGTGGATGTGGAGGCGTCGATCCCCAGGCAGCGCCGCACCAAGACGTTGCCAGCGGGGCCCCCGCGCATGAGCGCGCGGCTGTTAGGCGCGGTAGCGGCCGTGCCTTTCGCAGAGCGTGCGGAGCTGCGGACTGCGGCCAAGAACCTCGACACCACAGGTATTTCCAAACCCAACCCCTTCGCTATTCTTGAGGAGGTTCCTGATGAGCACCTAGTCGCGGTAGTGCACGATGTAGGTTTGGCGTTTTCCCTTGAGGCGGGTACGCCCTCGAAGATTCTCTCCTTGGTTCGCGCCAAGGAGAAGGCTCAGGCCTCGCTCGCCCTAGCAGCGTTCCGCAAGGAGCTGGCTGCTGAGTCGGCAGCGAGTGCCATCCCTCCCCAGTCGTCCATGGCGGCTTCCGCTGCGGCGAGTGGAGAGGAGATTGCGGTGCCCCACATGGATGCGCAGGCCCCTGTTGCCCCCACACCAGTTTCTCGGTGTGGGGGTACTTCCCAGGGCCCCCGTCGTGGATGGAGAAAGAAGGTCGCCTAGATGCGTGGCGGCTTCTACAATATCCGAGGGTTTGGTCGTCCGGGACGGCGAACCCAAATTCGAGATCAGATTTCCCGAGAACAGCTTGACTTTGTGGGGCTGCAGGAGACCATTAAGGCCTCTTTTACGCCCACAGAGCTCCTCAGCATCGACCCGCGAGTACGCTTCGCTTGGCACTCTACCCCAGCGAATGGCCACTCTGGCGGAATGTTGTTGGGTGTCAATGAGGACAGGTTCGAGGTGAAGGCCTGGAGTAGTGGCTCCTTCTTCATCCGGTGGACGTGTTCCAGTTGGACTCCACCCAGACTTGGTCCCTATTCGTGGTCTACGGACCTGCGGATCACCGACGCTCTTTTGAGTTCTTGGGGGAACTTACGGCGGCGGTGACGGCTTGCACCTACCCCCTTGTGATTGGAGGCGACTTCAAGCTGATACGAGGGGCGGCGGACAAGAGCAATGATAACATAAACTGGCCTCGCGTCCATAAGTTTAATGATTGCATTGCTCACCTCGCTCTGCGAGAGGTTCATAGGAGTGGGGGCCGATATACATGGACCAACAGGCAGTTGAATCATGTCCGGTGCATGTTGGACCGTGTCCTGATGTCTGCATATTGGGAAGCCATCTTCCCGATATGCACGCTGGTGGCTGAACCTATTATTGGTTCAGACCACACCGCTCTCATCCTCAGCTCCGGCGAGGACTTCAAGAAACGGAGCTCTCGCTTCATCTTCGAAAAGAGTTGGCTGGACAGAACAGAGTTTGGGGACCTGGTCGAATCCAAGTGGATTGAACTGTCGGCCCTTCAGGAAGGGCCCCAGGACTCGATCTCTATCTGGCAAAGCCTTTCCGGGGGCTTGCGGCAATACCTAAAAGGCTGGGCGCCAACCTAGGGCGCGCGGAGAGGGACCTGAAGGAGGACATCCTTTCCCAAATCCGAACCCTGGACGCCGCGCTGACGCAGCCGGCCTAGATGATGAGGGCTGGGCCCTCCGTTATCATCTGGAGAGCCAGATATGCCACCTCGCCAGGGTGGAGGAGGAATATTGGAGACAGCGCAGTAGACTTAACTGGACCCTTAAAGGGGATGCCAACACTGCATATTTCCACGCCATTGCCAATGGTAGGAGACGGAAGTGTACCATCTCTAGGCTGGTAGATGACCAGGGAAACTCTCTGGAGCCCCCTGCGATCCAAGGACACATCTATGAGTTTTACCGCGCCCTCATGGGTGCTTCGGGTGACCCACCCGCCTTCCACCTCTCCCCATCCCTCTGGAATACGCGTCCGCGCGTCACGGAGGAGGAAAATGACAATCTCATGCTAACCTTCACTGAGAAGGAGTTGGACGCGGTCCTAGCTAGCATGAAGGTGGACACGGCCCCTGGCCCGGATGGCCTCCCAGTGTGCTTTTTTAAGCGATTCTGGAAGATCCTCCGTCGGTCATCTTGTCCATCACCAATGATTTCGCTCTAGGAAGAGTGGACATTGCGAGACTGAACTTTGGGGTGTTGACTCTCATACCAAAAGTTCAAGGCGCCGAGGATATTCGTCATTTTAGACCGATTGCGCTCATTAATGTCATTTTTAAGTTTGTAGCCAAGGCGTTTGCACTTAGACTTAGCCCTATTGCGCATTGCACTATTAGCTATACTCAATCTGCGTTCATCAAGGGCCGTCTTTTGCATGAGGGAGTCGTCTCCCTCCAGGAGATCATCCATGAGTCTTGTTCCAAGAAACTTGGGGGAGTTTTCTTGAAATTGGACTTTGAGAAAGCCTATGATCGAGTCAACTGGTGTTTCTTGGGGGAGGTTCTCCTGAGAGCTGGCTTTGATCCCGGCTAGGTCCACAGGCCCTCAGTCTGGTCTCGGGGGCCAGACTGCTATCACCATTAAAGGAGAAATGGGCAATTTCTTCCGTAATGGTAGAGGGGTTCGACAGGGTGACCCCTTGTCCCCCCTTCTCTTCGACTATGTGGTCGAGGCCTTGGCGGCCATTTTAGATGCAGCCAAGAGGACGGGGCACATCAAGGGAGTTGTGCCCCATCTAATACCCGAGGGGGTTTCGCATCTGCAGTATGCAGATGACACGATCATCATGATTCAGAATGATGACCGTGCCATTACCAACCTGAAGTTTATCCTGTTATGTTTTGAGAACATGTCGGGTCTCAGGATCAACTTTCACAAGAGTGAGGTTGTGGTCGTGGGGACGAGTCCGGAGGAGCAGGTGAGGGTGGCCCAGATGCTTAATTGTAAGCAGGGCTCTTTTCCGTTCACCTACCTTGGGCTCCCTATCAGCAACAGAGCTTTGCGGGCAGGGGCCTGGGATCCCCTCACGGGTAAACTTGCTAAGTGCGGACCCATGGATGGGAAAGCTGATGTCCTCAGCCGCTAGGCTTACTATCACCAATGCATGTATATCCAGCCTTGCTCTCCACGCTATGGCGGTTTGCCTATTGGGAGACGGGGTCCACAGGGTTATGGATGGACATCGCTCTCGTTTCTTTTGGGAAGGGAACGGGAATAAACGTAAATACCACTGGGTACGCTGGGATGCAGTGTGTAAACCCAAGGCCTTGGGGGGCTTAGGTATTATGGATACCAAACTCATGAACCGGTGCCTTATGGCAAAATGGGTTTGGAAAATCATGATCGGGGAGTCAGGCCTATGGGCTGACATCCTGAGGGCCAAATACTTGAGGTCTAAAGATATCCTGGTAGACTCCCACGGAGGAGGTTCCCAATTCTGGATGGCACTCCAGAAAATTAAGAACCTTATTTGCCTGGGGGCAAGGCACTCTCTGAGGAATGGTAAATCCACGAGATTGTGGATTGACTGGTGGACAGGGTCGGGGCCCCTCAGGGACCGTTTTCTGGCCATTTTCGCCATTACGACTCTACCAGAGACCTCGGTGGCACAAGCCAACCTGGAGGGGGAATGGCATATTCCCCTTCGCCGGACACTTGGTCCGGCTGAGACCACGGAATGGAATGACCTCCGGCGAGAGCTCCCGGAGTTCCTTCCCTCTCCAGACCAGGACATCCTGACTTGGACCCTGGAACCATCCGGGAGATTCTCGGTTAGGTCTCTCTGTGATAAACTTTGCGACGACACCCCTAGGAAACACTACAGCGAGATCTGGGGAATTTCTATTCCCCTGAAGATCCGTCTTTTCCTCTGGCAATTGGTTAGGAAACGCCTTCCTTCAAATGACAATATTGCAAGGAGAAGGGGTCCCTCGACGGGCAGATGTGCCCTATGTGAGGAGGTGGAGGACACGAATCACATTTTTTTCGTGTGCCCTCTTGCGAAGTTTATGTGGAACGCAGCTAGGGAGCTGTTGCACTGCACATGGAATCCCTCTTGTTTCACAGACGTGTATAGGCTTATATCCTTAGAGTCGGGTCAACAAAAACGAGTTCTTTGGATCTGTTGTGCGGCCCTCTTTTGGTCTCTGTGGAACATTAGGAATAAATTCTCGATTGAGGGGGTGTTTCCTTCTCAACCAGCTGACGGGTTATTTAAAATGACGATGTATTTGCAGGTGTGAAAGCCAGTGGCTAGGAGGCAGGATCGGGAAGCACTGGGGCAAGCGATTGGCAGGATTCGCTCGCTTCACGACTCCGTCCGTGACAGACCGGACGCGCTGCCCATATCTTAGGCTACCTCTTACCTCGCTTTTAGCTCGTTCAATTGGGGTGCTGTCTTTCACCCTTGTACGGTAGCCTGCGTGCTACCGTGGACTTACTTGCTGTGCCGCCTAGGACGGTGGATATGTGTTATGTGTGAAACCTTGGCCGGATGACTTTATTAATTTAAAGCTGGGCTCTCGAGCCTTCCGTCTAAATTCAGCAAAACAAATAGCAGTCGCGTCTGCTGCGCTCTGGTGTTGATTCTTACTCGAACGACGTCAACGGAACTGGCCGCCGGTGAAAGTCTGGCCGAAGGCCCAGCCGGCCGGTGCGACGTTGCGCGACACGACGTAACGGCGGTCGCTGGCGGTCACCATGAAGGACAGCGCCTGGCCGTCGAGGAGCGCGCCGCTCTGCCAGTTCTGCCCCCAGTTCTGAGACATAGCCTGCCACCGCGTCCGGGCGCCCTTCACGGCCACCGCGTGCACGTCACCGGCGCCGCCGACGTTGGTCACCAGCACGAGGTTGAAGAACGAGTGGCCGCTGATGGTGAACCGAATGCCGCCTCTCCGCCTGCACGACACCCTGCATATATATATATATATATATCGTACAGAGTCAAGACAAGATTAGCTGGTGTGTGTCGTCTGAAATCTGAACAGAAGAACATGCAGATTTCGAGTGAGCGGGCTGTTACAGACGCTGTTGGCTCACCGGCGATAGGCGACGGGGACGATGCCGGCTTGGTACCTGCCGATGCGGAGGAACGCCGGCTGCGAGAGGTCGAAGTGGTGGAGCGGCGGGTTGCACCAGCCGCCGTTGTTGTTGGGGAGCGCGTAGTTGGGCGGGCAGAGGTTGGTGGCCGTCACCACGATGGATCCCGGCAGGCACGACGCGCCCGCCCCGGCGCACCGCAGCTGGAAGCATGCGCCGCAGCTCAGCCCGCTGCCGAACAGCGCCGTGCTCAGCGCCGTCGTGGCGGTGCCGTACCCTGGCTATACAGGTTGCCGTACCCGCACGCGCCACCTGCATTCCACCACCAACACGCAGGCAACACTTAGCCGATCAACGTAAAAACGGGTGCACATAGATAGTGCTTGTAGAAGCTAATCCTTAATTACCCATGGTGCCGGAGGCGTCGCCGCCGCCGTAGAAGGTGGCGTGGGCGTTGATCCAGCGGCCGGGGCCATAGCCGTGTGCCGAAGAGGATAGCGAGAGCAGAGCAAGCGACAAGAGAAGCACTGGGAAAGCCATTTCTGTCCGTGCGCAGAACGTGCGATTGAACTGATCGAAGAGCCCATGTCAGTGCGGGGGCTATATATAGATGACTGGGACCGTGTGAATTTGAAGTGCTGTTCACTCGACACTCTATTGCTGTCCACTCTGTTGCGCCTGCTGGTGTACTCTCTCTCTCTCTTTTTTCACTGTCTTTCTACGGATTATTCCTTCATATACATGCGCACAAGTAGTAAACTCTGCAACAAGGTTGCACATTTGCGTCAGTTGTGAGGGCCAAAGCTACTGTGGAACAGCCAGTGCACGGGCATGGTCCCATTTATGACCATTTCCTGTTGAAATGGTTGAAATGGTGATACACTGGCTTGGTAACTCTGGGTCTTCTCTTCTAGGAGATGATCTGAAGTTACAAGGCTACAGAAGGTAAGTCGACTATTGGCGCATCTAGTTTTTTTCCTGACAAACTAGCCTCAACAACTGTTGTGAACTGCATTTGTTCCAGATCACAGAATTACGATGCATACCTTTGTCACTGAACATATGGAGCTCAGGACCTGTTTATGTTGAATTCTAGTGAAAATTAGGGTGTATGATAAAAGCATTGGAAAGTGGTTCAATGGATTTTGCGTAATGCATGTTTACCGTCCCAGAGGTCTAGACAGAAACTCATTGGTTATGGTTACTCGGATTATGTTGATGGTGTCGACAACATGAAGAGACTCACATGCTATATGTGCAGACCGTTGGTTGTGCTGTCAAATAGAAAGAAATATTGCGAGCAATTGTAGCTTAATCTACCATTGAAGTTTCAGAAAATTGCTTCACTAGATGTTAAGATAGTCGACTCGCTACATGTTACACCGAAGGTCAGATGTTTCATGATCAAACAATTGACATTGATGTGAGATATCACACTTTATTGGAGATGACAATGCTCAAGGTGATTTATGTACTGATGCAATTCCCGATAGATTAAGGCTCGGTATGCGATTGCCAAACTGTGATGTTTCTTGTGGGAAAAATCGTAAAAGCAGAAAAATGGTTAGACTGACCATAAAATAGACAAAACCTTGTTTAAGAGCTTTATTGTTATCGTAAAACACTGTAATGTCTAGCACCGCGTAAATTTAGCTGGTGTTACACTTACATTTAGTCTAAGAAACTTTTGGGTGCACTGTGACTATTCATTGTTGAAGTAATTTTGTACAAAAATATGATCAAACATAACTTTTATGGTGGTTTTGAGTTTTGACAATGGCTTGGCAAAACCTTTACATGTAAAGATCGATGCTTTTCTGTCCTTGGTATACTTTGTTTCTGTCTGTCGATCTGTAGTTGTTTCTAAGCATTGGCCAAAATAGGAGTACATGAGATCTGTTGATGCGTCAACGTGTATCTATGACAGCCTAAGGTTACTTGCTACTCTGTCGGTTGCACGACGTTGAATGCTGCGTGCAGGTACACAGGGCCAGCACCGTGACACATCCCATGATGCCAAGTCCCTTCAAGCTCCAACAAGATCGCAGACGCCGCACGCGCGGGGTCACTAAATGTTCATGCAAGGCAAGACAAAGCTTTGATCCACCACACCACAGATCACAACTACTTGGGCCAGCTACTTCTTGTGAGTGTGCATCCTGAAGACTGAAGTACTAGTATGCTCCAGCTAAAGGTTGTGTTACATCTTCCGTTCCGAATTATAAGATGTTTTAAATTTTTCATGATTCGTATGTATCTAGTTGCATATCGGTGTACCGATTCACTCATTTTAGTCTGAATGTAGTCTATATTGAAATATTCAAAACATGTTATATTTTGGAACCAGGGGGAGTATCAACCAACATTGGTGGATGAAACCAAGATCTGCAGGCATTGTTTGTAGGAACAGGGAAACGTAGCCCATGGGGTGAGTGATGGGCGCATCTGTATTCAGATCCTGTACTGTTGGGATCAAACTGAGGACTCACACGCTTCATTACAACGCACTGAGATCTTTGGAAGTTGTCCACTGAGATCTGCTGCTGTGATCTTCTCCTAATTGAGTAGTAGCTGGTACACCGCGTGCCGAAACTGTTACGGCTGACCTTTTTGCTCTAACATACAGTTTTCATGGATTTAGTGCCAGGCAACCGAGATCTATCTATCAGCATTTCCATTTGAGTAAATCACACAAGAAAAAGAACCAAAGCGGGATTCCGACTGTACAATCTTGCTCTCTCCTATCCCTCTGCGAAGCAGGTCTCCTTGGTCTCCGCTCACCCTGGGCCTTCATCTCCATTGGTGGTTGGTGGAAGCTAACCACGAGTAATCTGTTTAAGCTTTGCTACGCTTTTCTTCTCTTTTCTCTCGATTCAACAAGGCTGGCTTCGGTCATTGTAAAGTTTTTCCAAAGGCTGGTTAGAGCACCTGCTAGTTCCTGTCAAAAAGCAAATCAACAGCTCCAACCGTGTGTGACCGACACTGCAACCTTAATGTCAGATAACCAACTCAACTCTCTATCTTTCATGCTCTTGTACGTTTTCCTTCAAGGATTTTTTTTAAATAAGGCAAAAGATTTACCATTTTCATTAAATAAGAAGATTTTAGAGTTTAGGAGCCTAGGACAAACCCTAGGACTTCACAAAGGGAGCTCACTCTCCCGGCATTACATTGCTCAAGAACTTGGCCCCGACCAAGGCCCATGCCTTCGCCTCATCTTTGATCCACGAAATCACTACAAAAACCGGCGAGGCTATGTGTCGGATGACCCTAGCGTTGCGCTCCTTAAAATTTCCCACGATATTAGCATTATGATGGAGGACATCGCCTTCCTAGCCACCCCACGACCGAGGACGAGTTTGGACCACCATTCTTCAACATTAGCGTCGTTAGCCCAAAGCGCTGGAAGAACTTCAGTGCACCGGCACCAAATAAGGATCTCCTTCCACATGCGCATGGTGAACCGGCCTTTGTATAACAAGTGACTCGCCGATTATGTACTTGGCTGCAAAGAGGGCAATTACCACAATTAGGCCATCCTCTCCGTTGTAGCCTATCCGCCGTCCATATCCTATTTTGCATCACTAGCCACGAGAAAAAATTGTATTACGGAGGAGCCCATGGCTTCCAAACCATGGTGTTTAGCGAGGTGGCGACAAGTCCTTCAAATTGCATTTTGTACGCTGACAAGTCCTTCAAGGAAATTTAACTACTATCCATTAAAAAAAGCTACTAGTCACTTATACTATCCATGATATTACAGCCGGATGTTTTTACGATATATTATTCCAGTCACAGAATCCTTGGATTACAAAATTAAGTTATACAGTCCAACAAAAGATCAATAATCAGAAAAAAACAAGCACCTAGCAGTGTAGTGAGATCCTATCATTGTTTCCCACGGCAGCTTCTTTGCATTCTACGAAAATATCCCTGGCCATAGACAGTTCCAAAAGCTGAGAGTTGGATTTATGTTGTGGTAGACTTTCTTCTAGATCCAGCCGTAAATTTTGTCAGAGGATGTGACAAAGTGTATTATCGAGAAAATAAATACCAATGGCCTTTGACTAGCTCTATTTGGTGGTAGATAGGATGTCGCCATCCAAATGGTTGATCAGTATGGTTGGTGGTGTCACAGGATTCTATCCACTGCATCCACCAAATCCTAGGGCGATCTTACTCTCTAGGCTCTTCTTGTCAACTTCATGAGACAGATGGACTCACCTCCTAAATTTTCCCTGATCCTCCAAAACTGAAGAGATTGCACAGGATGAAGAATATACAATATTATTCATTTATTGATCAATTGTTTCTTTAACCGTATGAAATAACACAGTGGAACGTGCAGAATAGGGGGTAAGATTTGATCGATGAAGCAGTTACGAATGGCACGGTGGATTTGGATTTTGCAATGCGGGTATGCAAGTGCATTCAACATTGATGTGTTAAGCATGCATTACATTTTTTTAAATGGTCCGGATAGCATCATATCTCTGTTATTCTGCTTGGTAGCAATACAGTCCAGAATTCGAAAGTGAATCATTTATCACATAATCTACTCCTAACTTAAATTATGTAAATAATCTGATAGCAAGTCAAGGCCTTTTTGCATTTGAAGGAGCAGCTTTCCATCAATTTCTGGTGTACCAAGAGAAGGGTGAGAATACATTGACAACAATGTTTCATGGAAAGGCAGAAAGGGTTAAAAACATAACCCGGATAGCCGTACTGCAGAATTACATAACATCATAACTGAATCAGAAATGGCCCAAGGTACGGTCATGAAAGCACATTTATCTTAATTGTGGTAATACGGCGGCTGTTGGCCAGTTCCAGGGGCACCTGCTGGCCTCTGCTGATTTCCTTGATGCGCAGGCGGCATCTGCTGTGAAGGGTGCATCTCATGAGGTGGCCGCGGAGGAGGGGCAGAGAAGCCCCCTGATGTCGCATACTGTGGCGGGGCTGAGTACATCTGGCCAGGATACTGGCCTGGAGCTGGGGGTATCCTGAGTTTCCAGGAGCTGGTGGGTACCCTGAGTTGCCAGGATTCCAGTTTGGCACTTGTCCGTTCGTGCTGTGGTTTTGAGCAGTGACACCAGGTGGTCCGTATGGTCCAGGTGCTTGAGGATTACCTTGCCACCCAGCAGATGTAGGTGGTATACCGGCTGACTGCGGTGCTGCTTGGTGTCCTCCTTCTGGGATTGTGTAATCCCTGCTCTTGTCACTGTGAGCCTGAATAACAAAGAGAGAGAACAGTTTTCATGGCAAGAAAAATGAAGGTGGAGTTTGTAATGGAGGGTTGTACAAAGACAGTAAATCATATCTTCTAAATGGTTTTCAAGCCCAACACACAACTAAACAAAATGAACCCATTATACCTTTACATTGAGATCAGTATGACGAGAGTATGACAGGTGAATCTTACAATAGCCACCATCGTAGATGCAATGCCCTTCTAATGCTTCCTTCGCCACTGTAGCCGTACTTACATCTGAATGGTTAACATGATGAGATGAAAGAATCAGGCAATAAGTAACCAGAATCAACTAACATGTGTGGCCAACAAAGAAAATGAATTAATTAGTTTCAGGTAAAAGGGTTACACGTATGCAAAGCCTCCTACTTGAGGTTGAGGCTACAGTACAGGAAAAGCATGTCTGCATCGTTTAATTTCACATAACTTGGTCTGTTGCCCCTTCACAACTCAGTCAGAAGAACTGGCATATTTGTGTTACTATAAAGAGCAAAAAAATGTGATATGTTCTGCTACAGTAGCGGAGACAGAAAAATAATAGGGGTGGGGACAGCCACCACCAACATACATCGTGTTCTACTAATCAGAACAAGTCAAATTACTGAATAAATATTAAAACACCATAAGGCTTAGAAAGAACAAGCAAAAGAAAATAAAGATGAACTTCGCAGATTTAAGCTTTCTTGCGGGTTTGACTTAAATCGGTCAGCATGGGGGACTTGACCATTTAGTGACTACATAAACAGAGAGAGAGAGAGAGAGAGAGAGAGAGAGAGACTCTCCAGTTCACAACAAAATGAAAAAACACTAGTTAAGCGCAAAATGATGCAGTATACTAGTTAACACCCAGGATGATCTATTCTTTGGTCCCATACCAGGATACTGGATCAAAGCTTGTGTTCCACCATTCTTCTCGAAAATGGCAATTTTCTGGACTACACCGAATGCAGAGAACACCTGAAATTTAAATTAATCATAATCAGCACAAGATAAGAACGCGGAAATAATATCTTGCGACCTATTCGAACAAGTATTCTCCCAATTTTACTTACAGTATGGAGAACATCCACTGAAACCGCATATTGCATATTCTCAATTGACGCAAGAAGAACATTGCCCTCAGCCTCCACCCTCCTTCCATCGGCACCAACAGCAGGCTGCCAAACATACCAAAGGGAAATCCGTGCAAAAATAGCAGGGTCACATAAAATGCATACAAAATAAAGTAACTTATTATAACGCATCATGTGTAGAAGGATTACCTGCAATGTACTATCGATGGCAGAGGAGTTAACTGGAAGGTAAGGATTGGTATAATCTCTGCAAAAGGAAAACAAAAAAGAACCTTTAACGACAGCACATTACAAAAACATGTTCCCAACAAGATATCATCTAAGCAATTCTAGGAAAAATAACTCATAATAAGATAAGGGGGAGCAAATGAAAAAAGGTGAATCCATCAATAAGTTCAGACTTATAGATTGTCTTTGTACAATAGTTTCAACCACATAACCACCCAAAATTTGTTCCAGCAAAATAGCCCCAAGGGTCATAAAACTTGAAAGCCAAGCGTTATCACTATGCAAGGTTCAAATAAGTGCTATTCACTAAGCGAGCTATAGGCCTCTGCTTAGTGCAATCATCGCCTAAGCAGTGCCTAGGCGCGCTTAAGTGTTCTGTATGTACACAGCAGGAGGGGCAGCTGGTTGCATTTTTCAGAACATATCAGCTCCAACCTTCATGCGATATTCGCCCAGCAAGGCCCATATAGAAACCATAGCTTGCCCAGCCCAATCTGAAGCACCTATATTCTTTAATCTTAACCGTCCATCTATTCTCATCTATCTCTTTCTCTCACATGTTACATTCCAGGCACAGACGAACAGCCGCAATGGTGTTGCTGCAGCTCCTCTTCCACAGATTCCCCACCTTCGCCCTCTTCTTCCCTGCATCAGCCTCCTTGACCAGCTTCTAGCAGGAGCACGCAAGTTCTGCCACCTCTCACCCCTCTCTGTCTTGTGAAATCAAACGCTCATGGCGGAAGCAAGGCATAAGGCATCCGCCTCGCTCAATTTTCCACGTAAGCACGCCTGAGCATACGCTCAATTTTTCAATGTTATGATGTAAGCCACCCAATCCAGATATCCATAGAGTGAGAGTCTCATAAATGTTGTAGGATTATTTTTTCACGGGAAAAATAAAGCTAATGTCTTGTGATTTCTATTCAAGGGCCAGTAAAAATATGAACACGATTGATCTAACATACTTGTAGGTAGTATCATTGTTTTCACAGCCTTTTCAATGAATAAAAAGAGGCGCCCTATCCACCCATGCATTGTTTATCCTTTCTGATTTTCCCAATTAGTCTGTTCCACCAAGTGATGATAAGACATTGACTCATTGACGTTAGGAATCTACTCATTTAGCAACACCAACAACCAGTGAATGATCATGATTTGGGACAAAATGACATACAGAGATAAATCCTCTATCAGAAATAGCTAACCAATCAACATATGGAAATTAAATTAAAAGTTATACCTGCTGCGGTGTGATTGGAACTTAATATTCAAATCCTTATGTGCAGAGAAAGAAATCCGCAAGTGGCAGGATTCTACATGATCCGGAAGCAGGTACCTACATTGCATTGAAGTCTCATATAAACTCAGTTCATGAGGCACAAGATAGTATAAACAGCATTTAGCAATGCATTATACAAGCTAAGATGAACACATATCACCTTGGGATGCTCCTTCCATCTAAGGCTTCTCTTGCGGCTGAAGCAGTGGGTGCATCAGTATACTGGATCAATGCCTATTGGAAAATTTAAGATGAGGGCCTCGTCTTTTGTAATGATCAAGTACTTGAGACAAAATGATATACGAACTTACCTGAAAACCAGCAGCCTTCTCAAAAGTGGCTATTTTGTGAACAAATCCAAAGGCCGAGAAAACCTGAAATACAATACGAGAAAAGGGTCATATATACGAGTAAAGGAAGAAAATAATATTGGGATACCAATCTACCGTAAACAATGGTCATATAAACAATTGCAGGATACACTCAATTATTAAATCTCCAATTCTCCATGATGAATGAGCATTAACCAGATGTCGAAACAAAGGTAATTAACTCTTGAAGTTCATCCCTTTCCACCACAAGACAAGGGGGAAAGTCTTAAATGCACGCAACAGCCAATGAATGAGATTAAACTGTACTATTAACAGCTGGCTGTAAATAAACCCTAACAAATTGATCTGAAAAGAAGCACCAAAGATATACTAATCTTCTAAAGGTTGGGAATTTAACCTTTCATCAATAACTTGGATAAACAGGGAGGTGACCTACACCGGAGATAAGCGTGATGATGAAGCATAATTAGAAAATGGCATCCTCAAGATGAGAGAGTTCATAATTCAAATGCAACAGTTAGAAGACAGAGGCAGCAAAACAAACATGGTATCTCCAATTGCAGGTGTTGATAACGACATTTTCTCCGTGTTAACATGGGCCTGCTGATTCATGCAGAATGCGTTACTACGAGATGAACAACTATGTAAAAATCTTTGATTTACAAGGATCGGGTCAGGTAGACTCCCTTGGATATCTTCAGCCAATGACAATCAATAAGGACCGGGAAAACTTAAATTTTGTTGTGTTATCGACCCAAACAGCAAAGTATTGTTTTAAAGATGAAGCAAATGAGTAAATTCATAACTCACCAAATGAATTACATCAATGGTGACATCATTAGCTTGAACGCCCTCTATGGTAACAAGCAACACATTTCCAGCAGTCTCTCCAGGGCTCTTGTTGTTGATTATTTCTTGTCTATTTGAATACTGAATGTAAACAGTTTTTCCTCGAATTTGCGCTGGTTCCGAAGATGATGCAAAATAAGAAACCATCGAAATGGCTTGATTAACATCGGTCTGCAAAGAATAAATGCTCTGCGTAAGTGATCCTGGTATTATCAATTTCAACATGTAAAACAGTTGGTGGTATATAATTAACCAAATTTTATCAAATGTATACATTAATTTAAACCATAGAAAGTTTCTAGATTATGTCCCCCTTGCCTAAAAACCATTAATACCACAAAGGCTGCAATCCAATCGAGTAATTCGGCATTCCACAGCAAAATTTCACAAAATAAAGTTAAATGTATGCGATCCATGAAGATCACAAGCTCATTGAGAATATTGACACATGGGATCTTGCAACCACAAAAGATCTCAGCTGCACATGATTGGTGAAATGTGATGGTACGCTAGAGACTAATTCACAATGTTGATATAATAAAACTCTCCATAACTATAGAATAAGAAAATCCAATTCACTATTTTAACTTGAATCAGAAAATCCAATCATCCACCTCCAAACCGATCTAACAATTTCAGCACATAAACAAAATACAGCCATATTCCACAGCCCCCAACCTATCAATCCATATGAATCCTAGAGCAACTCCCTCTTCACCAGTCCGACAGAATACCAAACTAAACCAAGTAGATGTAGGAGTAGTCTGATAGCTACAACTCCTCTATTTATGCCTGATCCATAAAACTCAATAAATCATTACGACAAACTCATATGTTGAGAATTGAGCAGTCCAACACCGGGGTAGATAAGGTGACGCTTGAATTGCCAAATAAAGCAGAACCAGGTGAGATCTATCATAGTACGATATAATCTAGGAGTGGATATTGAGGAGGCTTTTCTACCCCCTGCAATAAACAAATCCATATCCACGGCGTTAAGAAATTCCACTTCTGCATAGCTCAAGCTAGCTAGATCCGATGATTCACCTGCAACTACATGGACGATCGTGCCAAATAAACTAAAAGGAGTATCCAGGCACCAGCAGCTGAGCTGGAATTCCCCGCCGGATCGCAGAGATCGACGGGGGAAAAGTGGGGTTGTAGCGAGGGAAGTGGTATGAGGTCCTTACGAACTCGACGAAAGCCTGGTTGCGGTTGGCGCCTACGCCGGACTTGGTGTTGACGATGCGGCCGAAGGGCTTGCATAGCTCGACGAGCTCCTCCTCCGTGCACTCCCACGGCAGGTTCCGCAGGTGGAGCACCTTCGACGGCGTCTGCGTGTACCGGAACTGCTGCCCACCGCCGCCGGACGACGACATCTCGCTGGGTCTCACGCGTGAGTGACGAGGGTGAAGGTCGAAGAGGTGAAGCTAGGGTTAGGCCGTCTGCCTGTGGGGACTTTTGTGCTTTTTGTTCGGAGGGGACGGGAGGAGTGCGTGTGTTTTTGCCACGCCGTCGGATATGCACGAGCTTAATATTGAGTAATCTGTAGTTACAAAAGATTGGAAAAGGAAGATTGTTTGTAATTTTCGCAAAAAAAAAATATTGTTTGTAATTCTACCAAAAATTTGGGATTTTAAGTAAGATTTTCTTTTGAAATTTCCGAGTAAAAAAATTGATTTTTGTAAATCATTACAATCAATGTTGGAGAATTCTATAGTAGGCGCCGCACTAGTGTCCTTTTCGTGAGGCGCGAGGAGATTTGGGAACCGCCTCGCCCGAGTCGCGACTCCTTCGCGTGGAGCACGGAATTACCTACCGCTATTATGAAAGTTGTCTATTGATGTACCTTCGGATGTTGTGAATATGTTGAGTTGCTTACTTGAGTTACCCTATTATGTGATGGTAATATGTTGCACGACTTAGCCCCTTAACGGTGAATCTGACATGTGGCCCCATATTTGAAAACCGTATACCATAATTATACGACAAATATAAATGGGCGTCAGTAGAAAATATAGACATTATGCACATACAAATTATTTGAACATCAACATCATATCATACCGTCCGCAACACGAATTTTGATTGACATGGAAAAATACACCAATCCAATCAACAATGTGTTCATGCGTCCAAGAAATAGATCCAAATTGTAAGGTCATGAATGTTTGAGACTATGGTGTGTTCGTAGATGGGCATCGCTGATGCGATTCCGGTTACACCAAGCGTACAGCACCAGTAGAGCTCGGCTTACTGTTGTATCGATGGCGCCATGTCTAGCCTCTCTGTTGCGGCAACATAGCTGGGTCTCGGCAGCGACGGAACAAGGCTCGCGCCTCGACCTCATTCAGCGCCATGGTGACAGAGGGGTTGACTCTAAGTCTCTAACCACATATAGCCATATAGGCATAGGTAAATACGATGGGAAGTACGGGAGTGTAATGTCTAATATGTGTGTTTAAATGAGTGTAGTGGCATCTATATGAATTATGCTGAACATTGCAGTGACGTTTTTTGAAAGATGAAAATTGCAGCGACTTCTCAAATAGCAGAAAATTACGATGACACCTATCCAATTAACTTTTTTTTTTAGAAAAGGGAATTTTATTAATCCCAGCCTCTGCATCGAGTGATGCACACAGCCGCATTATTACAGAGTTTGAAAGTACGGTATAAGTTTACATCTCAAAATCACAAAGATTGAGACAGGCCTCAATAAAAACAGCACAAGGGTGGATCACCACTACAAAAGTCGACTAGTATGCTGCCACGTATGCCGGGAGAAAAACTCCTGTGCCACCCTCAAAAGTCTCGTGCATCCAGCCTCCATAAGCTCCCGCTGGTCCGAAGGCAACAGGAAAGCCCATAACTGGATCCAGTGCACCGCCATATGAATAACCTGTAAGACATGAAAAGTTTCTTTCTTGTTAAAAACAAGGTTGTTCCTACAATTCCAGATAGACCAACAAATAGCTGAAACGCCAATATGAATCCTAGCCTTGGTCTTATTATCCACCCCGTTTAGCCAATTTCCAAACATATTCGAAACATTGGTGGGTGGAGGAATATTGTAAGTACAAAACACTACACGCCAAACAAGCTTTGCAAACGGGCAAGAGAGGAATAGGTGTTCAATTGACTCAGTACATCCACAAAAGACACAATGAGTACTACCTTTCCAATTCCTCTTAGCAAGATTATCCTTTGTGAGCAAGACTTTATTATTAAGGAACCACATAAAATTTTTAATTTTTAACGGAATCTTTAACTTCCATAGATAAGTCCGCAAGAACCTCGTATGACCATTCATTAGATCTTCATACATGGATTTGACTGTGAACACGCCATTGTTTGTAAGTTTCCAATGGAACGAATCAGGAACATTATTCAAATTAATATCCATCAACCTATGAACTAAATGAGACCACATGTCCCATTTATTTCCGGTAAGTGCCCTCCTGAAACTCATATTCATTGGGGGCGCACTGTGTAACACATGATGAATCGAAACATCTTTGTGCTGCACAATGTTATATAGGAGAGGATATTGATCTTTCAGTGGAGACTTACCCAGCCAAGTGTCCTCCAGAACCTCGTGGTTTCTCCGTTACCAATTTTTAAATAGCCTCTATCGAAGAAGCTCTCTTTTACCCTCATTAGACCCTTCCAAAAGGGTGAATCTGTGGGTTGTACTTCCACTTGAGCTAAAGTTTTAGAAGAGAGGTACTTGTTACGCAGCAGCTCCTGCCACACCCCCTCCTCATTTAGAAGTTTAAACAACCACTTGCTGAGTAAACATTTATTTTTTAGCTCGAGCACCTCTACCCCCAGACCGCCCTGGTCTTTAGGGCGACAAATAATGTTCCATCTAGTTAATCTATATTTTCTTTTATTCTCATCACTCTGCCAAAAGAAACGAGATCTATAAAAGTCTAATCTTTTTCTTACCCCCTTAGGTATTTCAAGAAAAGACAACATGAACATCGGTAGGCTAGTTAAAACCGCATTAATCAAAACTAAGCGGTCTCCATAGGAAAGTAATTTTCCTTTCCAGCATCCGAGCTTGCCATCGAACCGGCTCTCCACGGGATACCATTCAGAATTCCGAAGCCTTCGATAATGAATCGGAATTCCAAGATATTTAAAGGGAAGAGACCCAGACTCACATCCGAAGATTTGTTTGTATTGTCTCTCTTCCTCTTTAGCCCTCCCAAAACAAAAAATTTCACTCTTATGAAAATTTATTTTGAGACCCGATAACTGTTCAAAAATGCAGAGTATGAGTTTCATATTCATAGCCTTAGCTAAATCGTGTTCCATAAACAGGATCGTATCATCCGCATACTGTAATATGGATAGTCCTCCCTCAACTAAATTTGGGATGAGACCTCCTATTTGACCATCTTCCTTCGCCCTAGCGATAAGAATAGCCAACATATCTGCCACAATATTGAAAAGCATGGGAGACAACGGATCTCCTTGCCTCAGGCCTTTCTTAGTTTGGAAATAATGACCGATGTCATCATTCACCTTTACACCCACACTTCCGCCCTTAACAAATTGCATAATCCAGTCACACCATCGCTGTGCGAAACCTTTCATACGCAGGGCTTGTTGGAGAAAAGGCCATTTTACTTTGTCATACGCCTTCTCAAAATCAATTTTAAAAATGACACCATCCATTTTCTTCCTATGAAGTTCATGAATAGTCTCATGTAACACGACCACCCCTTCTAGGATGTGTCGCCCAGGCATAAACACCGATTGCGTTGGCCGAATCACCTTTTGCGCAATTTCGGTAATACGATTAGTACCTACTTTTGTGAAAATTTTGAAACTAACATTGAGAAGACATATAGGTCTATATTGCTGAATTTTTACCGCATTATCTTTTTTCGGAAGCAAAGTAATGACACCAAAGTTCAACTTAAACAAGGGCAAACTTCCTTGTTGTAGTTGCGCAAACATGGCCATTAAATCATCCCGAATGACCCCCCAAAAGGTCTTGTAGAACTCAGCAGGGAACCCATCTGGTCCCGGTGCCTTGTTGAGCTCCATCTGTGAGATAGCATCATACACTTCTTTCACTAAGAAATCAGCTGTTAGAATACTATTCTCCTCCTGAGATAATTGCAGTATATCATGTCTGATTTGTTCATCAATATCAATTGTGGTTGGGGTAGATTCCCCAAAAAGTTGCTTATAGTATTCCGAGATGTATGTCTTGAGATTTTCTTGCCCCATGATAGTTCCTTCGTCTTGCTCTAACTGAAAAATTAACTTTTTTTATTTTGTCTTATAAGGAGTAATTGTTGTATACATTAGACAAATATAGGCCAACATGTCAGATACATCGTTAAGGGACAAAACAATGTATTTTAGGCTAGGTGCAACATCGACACAGATTTGGTGCCATGGTGGGTAGCTGTGCACGCTCTTAGAACCGTTAGATGTGGTTCAATGATTCGTGCTGCCGTTTGCTGTCACTCACGTCCGTTTGCCCTCCACGAAAAAGGATACTCGTGTCTGTCTGTTTGTGATAAAAAAAGACCACGAAGAAAAGGCAGAGTTGGAAGAGGCCAGCTCGGAGCAGGTCCCGTCAACGGTTCAGAGCAGTGTCTCGCCGCCGCGGCATGGGAGCATGGGGAGCCGGCAACGGCGGACGTATCAGGTTCGTGGCTGTGGATCGGGTGAGGAGAGAATTTATGGATCTCAGAATATTTCATTCATATGCATCCTGCACACCATTACTGGAATTCAAGATTTGGAGAGAGAAGAAATCAAAGAAGAGGAGAGGAAATCCAAGAAATCAAGATCTGAACTAAAGATAACACGTGCATCAGTTCACTAAAAAAACAAATGGAAAAAACAATGGCAGCCTTGACGTTGTCTCGTGCCCTTGGGAAATTGACGCTGTCGGGGAACTCCGTTGCGTCGATGTCGTCAGTGCACTGAGTAGAGCTCGACCGCGAACGGCTTCCATGGGACGACGGCGGCGACCTACATCCGCGGACCGCTGATTTCCTGGCGGTGAGGAGTCGCCGTCGAAATCGATGGCCGCCGGCACCCCGTCTCGATTCCCACCGACGAAGTGCAGTTCCTGAAGTCCCGCACTAGTTAGTGGCCCCCGATCCGGAGGAATTCATGAGCTGGAGAGAGAAGAAATCCAAGAAGAGGAGAGAGAAATAAGAAATCAAGATCCGGACTAAAGAAAACATGTGGATCTAATTCACTACAAAAAAATCAAATGGAAAAACAAAGGCAGCCTTACGTGGTCCATGCCCCTAGCCTCCTGCATCGCGCACCAATTACCATCCAGCACCGCGCTGGCGGCCAACAACGCCACCAACGCCGATGTGGATCTTGAGCCATAACCCATCCACCGCCAGAGGTTGGGGAGATACGAAGACTCAGCTCCCGAGATCCTAAACCATGGGCGGAGCGGAAAGCTGGGTGACGGCCGCACGCGGAAAGAAAGCTAGCCTCCGTCCTACCGGAGCTGGAGCTGAGCTTCCCCATCGCCATGTCCGTGACGACTCGACCCGCATCGAAGCACGACCGCCAGATCGGAACGGGTCCATCCGCCATGGAACTGCTCCCGAGCTCCTCCGCATCGGTTTCCTCTTGAGTCGGGGACGGATCGAGTGGGCGTGGAGCGGGATGGTGGTGGAAGAAATTCGGGGACAGGGTCAGGGTGGTTGTGGACGCGTGGGGATTGGGGTGGTGCTGGACGGTTGTGTGCGTGGGAAGAGAAAAAATGGCATAACGGCGTTAGCGACCAATTTACGGTGGTAAATGCTCTATAGGATGATTCAACGACTGGATGATTGTGTGCTGCTACCCACCATGGCACCCCACTATTTATATACTCTTTGTATTATGCAACATGCTACCAAAGAATGGTGGTATGTGCAATTTTCTCCCGTTATTGTGAAATTATCTACCGTTGTTATGAAATTGGCATATTGTTTGTGAAGTTGACCACTTCTTGCTGTGAAAGAGACATGATTCTAAGTTGTTTTTCACTTATGTGAAGTTGTCTACTGTTGTCGTTGTAAATTTAGTTTTTTCACCACCACCAAATTTGCTTCACTCTGCACCAAATTGTTTTTTTATGTAGTAAAGTTGTGTCTAGAAACAGTCTCGAAACGTATACAAGTGGAATTTACTTTTGAAGACCTCATCGCGAGGATTTCAAAAGTCGAAACAAATCGTAATTCTGACGCGCGGTTTATGTAACAGCCACACTTTTGGAACTGTAAAATTTGAACCAAATTTTCACTTTTGCTTTTCATGCATGCATCATGGCATCATTGGTTTAAGTGTTCAAGTTGAAACAAAGATTTGGAAAACAAATTAAAACAAAGGGGAACAAAAGCAACAATTGAGTTCAAACAATTTAAACTCAAATGAGTTTGTTTGTGACAACACCAATTCAAATAAACTTCCATATCTGTCAAGGAAGTTCCAAGAGTTCAAAATTAATACTTGCACTTGCTTTAAAATTTATAAAGTAATGCCAAGTTGTAATTAACCAAAAATGCCATAAACAAACCTATAAAATAAATGTGGTTCAAAACATTTTATTTTTAGCCACCAATTTTTGTGGAGCCTCTAGATGACAAGGGGAGCCTACCCAAATAATTTCATAATTTTTGGGAGATTCTAAGTGCCTCAATTAAATCACTAAATTGCTACTGTTTTAAAAAGAAGCAGAAACAGAGGAGCTCAGGGGGTTTTCTGCAAATGTGCCGTCGTCTTCTTCCTGTAGCGACCGAGGTGCTCGCGCCGAACCAGCTCGCCACCGTGCCCTCCTCTGCTCGCCGCTGTCCACGCGAGGTGGATAAGACCACCACCGAGGCAGCCCTCTCTCTCTCCCCCGGATATTTCTGCGCTTTCCTCTCTCTCTCTCTCTGTTTCTTCCCGAGCCGAACCCTAGCCGCCATGGCCATCGCTGCCGCCGTCGATTGAGGCCGCCCGGAGCAGATCGAAGCTCGCCACCGTCTCCGCAACTACTTCATCTCCCTCCTCGACCCAGGAATCGAGCAGGGAAGCCGTGAATCGCCGTCGCTGACCTCGTCTTCTTCCTCTCCGGCCGAAGCTCCGTCGAGCCCTTGCCGCCGTTCTGGAACTCCTCCTTCCTCGCCGAGCCCGTGCACCCGTCAAGGGTGAGAATGCGCTTCTTCCCGTGCCCCCCGATTCGTGAATGCGCTCCCGTAGATAGTTTAGGACGGAGCTCGCCGGAGCTCGCCGCGGGTCGTCGATGTATGCGTCGCTCCGGCGACCATTAGGTAGCGGCGCTGTTATATTCGTGCTCGCCGTGTGCTTGTGAGTCGAACGCCGTTCGTAACCCATCCCCTAGCGCGGTAGATCGACGCGCCCGTGAGCTCGCCGCCGGCGACCACCGTCGCGCGCGTCCGCATCGCCGTGCTCCAGTCAAACAAGGCCGTGGGCCCCGCGTTGACGTGGCCGCCTACGTGGCCGCGGGCCCCACCTGTCAGCGGCTGTGGCTAGGCAGCCCTCGGTGAAAAACGTTTTCGTTAGATTCTCTGGAAAATAAAAGAAAAGGCAGGAAATGTATAAACTTGGAAAATTAATAACTTTTTGAATACCTGTCCAAAAATTGCAAACAATATATCAAAATGCTCAGAGAATTAAATCCTGTCAGTTGGCATAACTCACACATCCAACTAAATTAATTCAGTTGTTGTTTTATTAAATTAACTAAAATGGCAGAAAATAAATGGCTTTTGGAAAATTCATAACTTATTAAATATTGCTCCAAAAATTAAGTGTGATATACCAGAATGTTCAGCAATAAATATACTCCATGTTTCATCTTATTCCCAATCATGGATACTTAGTTTCATGTTGCTAAAAATAATTTAATAAAATGGCAGCACTAAACCAAATATTGAAAATGCAATAACTTTTTATTGGTTAATCAGAAAAATGTGTTTAATATATCAAAATGCTCACAAAATTATGAACTAACCAATAACATCAATTGCATGCATGTTTGAGCAATATTTCAGTACTGTACATTTTCAAAAATGGCTAACTCCATTAAGTTTAAATATGGGAATTATTCCAAACAATGTGATAAATATAATTGGGACCCCATTTAACTTGTTGGCCATGTTTAATACTTCTATGGTGCATTGAAAATGTCATATCATCATGTGCTTGTGCATTGCACATGTTTTATATGGTGTGGTATTTGATTGTGCTTTCCGGTGTTCTTATACATCGATAGATCAAGGAGTCGGGGTTTCACCGCAATACCCTGACGACCCGTTTTACCAGCCCGTTGAACAAGGCAAGCGTAATCCCCCCTCTAAGCATGTCTCCTCCTATTTTCCGCAATTATTTTCTCCGCTATAATATTGCATTCGGTTCCAAATGTCTTTTGCCTGGATTGGAGTATCCTACTAGTTGCATTAGATACCTGTTGTCATTACCTGTATCCTTCCTAATATCCATAGGATTGAAGTGTTGGCCTGAGTTAATTATACTTGCGATATATATGCTTAGCCATGCTTAGTTAAATGCTTATTAGTCCGGTGGATGTTCAATTGTCGGAACAGTTGATGGAATGACCGGATGTTGTGGAAATTTGTGGGGGACTTAAATAAACTGCTTAAAGGCGGGATGAGAGGCCACATGGGATGTGGTGGGTTGTCCCGTTCTCGCCGCCTAGTGCGAGTTCTTTACCTCTTGAACCAAGACTGAGCGTGCTTCCATCGGTGGGACATATGGAATCCCTATCGACCGATTAACTTGGGAGGGGCTAGCCAGGGTCCTCTAGTTTGAGCTTCCATTTGCGCGTGCGTGAAGATGGTGGTCTAGACTGGGATGAGGATGGTGGTGTTTAGGAAAATGAGTGGCCGCGGGGCAGGGTGTTGGAGGCACTGAACTTGCCCTACCGCCACTGATGATCCTGGGTTAGTCTCAAGCAAGGTAAAGGTGTAACCGCTCCCACTCAGCCGGCTTTCCCCGGAAGAGAGCTAATGTCAGGCAATGAGCCGGACGGTACCAGTGGTTAAAAACAGTACACCCCTGCAGGGTAAATCTTTTCGAAAAGCCGTGTCCACGGTTTGGACGACTTGGGAACAGACGATAAGACCATAGAGAAAATGAACGGAATGATTAAAACCTGAGTACTAAAGGTACTACCAAGAATGCAAGGTCGACTTCCTCGAGGGTGATTCGGGGAGGTGCCTTTGTAGACAGATACAGTGGTTGATGTTGGTTGTTGATGAAGATGATCAGAAGAAAAGAGTTTACTTCTTACCCTTTGAAAATATTCTGATTAGTCGATGCCATGGAGTTATGTCTCTTCTAAAGAAAACCAGCTTTATGCAAAACAACCATAAAACCTTTGTAAGCCAATCATCGAGCTAGTAGCTCTAGTAATCTTGCAGAGTTCGTCGAACTCAACGTTGCTTTGTTGATTCTTTCAGAGGAGGACTTCATCGACCTTGAAGGTGGGTTCTTTGTGGACGTCGACGAGTAGTCTGGGGTTCCCAGGTGGCAGCTTGGGACATCTCGGGACAGCTGGCGCTGGGGATGTTTATCGGTAGGCCTCTTAGGCCATAATTTGGAACTTGTTGTTTAGAACAACTTAATTCGCTTCTGCATGATGTATTGTTGGGTCTGTGACCTCTGGTTGTAATATTTGCTATCTTTCTCTATTATAAGAGTTGAACTATAATGCTTTGAGTCGTAGAGTCTGTAATGTGCCAGTTGTTCCACAAGTCTTGACCTCTCTATTATGCATTGATAGTTGTGCCTGTGTATGGCATCACTCGGGGTGTTGCGTTGCCGATGATCCATGCCGAGCACGCCTGCCAAAGGTTTTGGCCTGGGAGTGGTAACCCAGTAACCTCCGGTTGTATCGCATGACGGTGACACACAACATCTTTGTATAGTTCCGCGGTCGGGGCGCCACAAGTTGGTATCAGAGCAGGACTGCATGTAGGAAACCCTTCTACTGGTCGATATTGAGTCTAGTGTTGTGAAAATTATTTTAACCTAAAAATGAGTTGTGAAAACCATCTTAGGATTCTTTTACTCCATACCTGGTTACACTCTAATCTCGGAGCCATCTTACCTCTATTTGATTTACCGAGGTGTCTTGGCCGTTGTTTCAAATTAGGGTCACGGGGTTGGGTTCCTATCCGTTCTGTGTTACTTCGTCAGTTGATTTACTTTTAGTAAATCTAACCTTTGAACTTCTCCTGTTACAGATGGTTCGTTCCGGTTTGGTGGTTCGTTTGACTCGCTGCGAGGACACCCGCGGGTTTCCCGCCCTGCTCGCCGCCGTTGTGCACGGCCAGCATTGCCTGTGGTATCCCGAGTACGTGGTGTACCAGGAGTACCTTCCCTTCCACCAGGGTCAGTTCTTCTGCGAGTGCCGCCTCCTGGATGATGAGGGGACTGCAGTGCAGTACCTTGCAGAAGGAGTGGGCCTCACAGTGACACAAGCTGTGCATGAGGCTGCACACACGCCCTTTCCACTTACCGTGGTTACTGCCCTTACCTTGCTAGTGATGAGTCGGATTTCCGTCACTTTCCTGCATCAGCACAGGGTGCAGAGGGTATCTATCACGCTGTGTACTCTGAGGGTGAGGGTGGGAGGATAGTGCGCACCGCGCACTGATTGAGCTAGTCCGGGCCCTGGACCTCCGCGCCCGTCAGTGGTACACGTACGCGATTGCTTCACGCGAGTCACCGGGCCACTATGAGGGATCTGGAGCCGTACTTCCTCAGCGGGGCGCTTCCTCGCGCAGCCCTTCGGCCCCGTCCGTTGGTGCTACCTGACGATATGCGCAGCAACCGAGTTGGGGGTACCGTGCCGCCTCCTGGACCCTCCGTCAGCCTCGGGGTAGCCTCAACCTGCAGTCGTATGGCAATCGGCCTGAGAGTTCTCGCGAGTTCGACACCCCACCGTTCGCTTCCCGGCGAACTTCTAGGGGTACTACTAGTTTCTTCTCGCTGAGTATCGAGGAGAGTACCTTGCCTTCCTGCGTGATGTGCAAGATACTCAGTATCAGTATCTGATGACTCCCAAGTGCATGCGATCAATTGTAGTACCTTTCGAATAGAAAAGGTTGTCGAACCCACGAGGAGCTGAAGGTATTGGTTATTAGAAGTGATAAATAGACAATAAAAGATGCAAGTGTTTTTGGTATTTTCGATTGTATGATTGCAAGACAGTGACAATGCAGCAGGTAAATGGTAACAAGTAAAAGCTCTCAAAGAGAGAGAAAGCCCAATCCTCTATGTGTAAGAGGACAAGCTCAAGTGATGTGTAACTTATATGTGGAAAACGTTCCCGAGGGCGGCATGGATATTGCTAGGCATATAGATTTATTAAACAACACGTTGAATATCTTGTCTAGTTTTAATCTTCTTCGGACAGAGCTATTATAGGTACAGCTAAATAAATAGACTAAACCCCATATGATGGATCATGTGGCCAATTAAATGACAGCACAAGAATTATTAAGATATAAAATCCCACCATAGCATTACGCTCCAGGTCCCCGATACTAATACCCCGTAAAGTAACTTAATGATTCGGTCTCAGGCTTTCGTGTCCTCCCAAGTCTCCCTCACGCCATTACACTACGGTGTTCTCCTATGAGCCCATATAGGTGAAGTGTTGTGCAGTCGACGTTCGCACAACACCATCATAGAATCACACAAAAAGATAAACACTAGACAAAATACCAACACATGTCATATATAAATCATTGCCAATTCATCCTATGCCCTCAGGAACATACGGGAAACTACTCACAACGTGCAAGCATGGTGATATTCAGTGGCATAAGTGGTACAACACAATCTGAAAATATAACTTCACCACCAAATAATGACAAGTACTCAATCACAAACATGAATAGTAGCACAAGACAAGTATCTAGGGTATAGCAACTCTCAAACTACGAGGGGGACGGAGTGGATCACGGAGATGATGATGGAGATGGTGCTGGTCTTGGTGATGGTGATGATGTAGAGGCCTCCTCCCATGCCAAGGAGGAGAGGTGATGACGATGACGATGATTTCCCCTTCTCCGGAGCTCCGGAGCAGCAGGATCTGATCCCCTCGGGGAATCAGGAGTTTCGCCGCCGCCGCGACCTCGGATAGTCTCGTAAAAATTAGGGCGTTCCTTTTCGGGCGAGACGGAGACCTCGTTAAAAGCCCCAGGCGAGGAAGTGCCCGAGGCTCCATTTGGTGGGTCCCACGCGGTCAGGGAATCTGGCCGCGTGGGCCCACCCATTTTGGGCCTCGTGGCCTTCCTCGCTTGCTTCTTCTTCCCTCTGGTATTCTCCCGAAGAAAAACCAGCTGTGCAATTTTCCTTTTATTAATTGGGCCTTCGTAGCTCCTGAAACAACAAAAACACGAAAAAGGAGGTTTTCTGCCTCCCAGAAATTAAATACTAAAAATAGGGACTTTGTAGGAAAGTCCCCTAAATCATCTAAAACATGTAAAAACAATGATATAATTATGCAAATAACATCCTAATATGGTGGTATAAGTGGTATAGATGATGATATAAAATGCAGTATCAACTCCCCCAAGCTTAAACCCTTACTTGTCCTCAAGTAAGTAAGGACATGGATCATTACATGCATCAATGGACTTATGGTTGATAAATAAATACGAGCATTGTATCATCATTATATCCAATTGCAATGTAAGATTAATGAATTAAAACTCATACACATAAGGGCAGCATAAGTAGAAGCTCTAGCAATCACCCCTTACACTTTGAAAGCAAATAACCATTGTATGTTGGACAATTGAATCACACTATTTTTAACATGCTTTTGCTCTTATGGCTAGCATCATAATGTTTAATACTTTACTGAAGTTTGAAGACAAGATAAACTCTCATTGGATAACAAGTTAAAGAATACAAATGAAAAGACAGATATAAACTTATTTGCACCCTTGCTTCATGATACGTCCATTTTGCATCACTATTTTATATCATAATTTGTCATTATCTATCCTTATATTTCATATTAATACATGATACTTATGTTATTTTGCCTTATTTTGCATGTTTGATGATTATTGGGAATTATCCTTCCGGAGTCAGGTTTCTGCTGGAAAAAGCGTCGTCAAGTCAGCATATCAGCGGAACTCCAAAAATCACGAAACCAATTCTGGGGGTCTTATAATGTCAGATGCCGGAGGCAGCCAAAAGGAGGCAGCCAGGTGGGCCAGGTGGGCCCCACGCCACACCTGGGCGCGGCTGGCCTGTGGGCCGCGCCCAGCTATGGCGTGGCCACCTGGGTCCACCCCCCAGGTTGCCTCTTCGCGTATATCTGCCTCCCGAAAACCTAAGCAGGGGGGTACGTCCACGAAATATTCCGCCGCCTCCACGGGACGGAAACCACCGAGAGAGAAAGAGCTCTCTGGCAGGGAGATCCTGCCGGGGAAATTCCCTCCCGGAGAGGGGAAATCATCGCCATCGTCATCGTCATCACGCTGGACTTCATCGGGATCATCATCACCACCATCCACTGCGCCATCACCATCATCTCCACCGACTCCACATCCATCTTGCTGTAACATCTAGGGCTGTACCTTGTCTAGTTCATTGGGGAGACTCTCCCGGTGTTGATTACTCCTTGTTATTGATGCTATTGAGTTTGTTTGGTGGATTAGTGTTCATGTCCAGATTGTTATTCATTGCCATATCATCTCTGATCATGATCCATATGATGTCTTGTGAGTAGTTTGTAGTTCTTGAGGACATGGGGAAGTCATGTTGTTAGTAGTGAAATAATGCTGCGTTAATATTTAATGGTTTGATATTTAAGTTGTGGTGTCATTCTTCTAGTGGTGTCATGTGAACGTCGACTACATGACACTTCACCTTTATGGGCCTAGGGGAATGCATCGTGTACCTAGCTTGCTAGTTGAGGGGTTGCCGGAGTGACAGAAACCTGAACCCCCGTTAGTAAGATAGTGCACGAGGGAGCGTAGGGTCTCAGAGTTTAAAGCTGTGGTTAGATTTATCTTAATTACTTTTCTGCATTCGCGGATGCTTGCAGGGGGTATAATCACAAGTGCGTATTAGTCCTAGGAAGGGCGGTGCGTTAGCATAGATTCACCCACACAACACTTATCAAAACAATGAAGATTAACCAGTTGCACGAAGCGAAAGCACTTGACGAAATTCCCATGTGTCCTCAGGAACATTTGTCTCTTATAAGTAACACACTCGGCTTGTCCTTTGCACTCAAAAGGATTGGGCCACTCGCTGCATTTGTTGCCGCGCTCGTTTATTTACTTGCACTGTTTTTACCTGCTGTTTCGAATACTACTGAAAACCTGTCTGCTAGCTTTTACAGTGAATTCTTGATCAAAACTACTTGCCAGCACCTTCTGCTCCTCGTTGGGTTCGACACTCTTATTTATCGAAAGTACTGCGATACACCCCCTATACTTGTGGGTCATCAAGACTATTTTCTGGCGCCGTTGCCGGGGAGTGAAGCGCTATTGGTAAGGAAATTGGTAAGGAAATTATTTACTGTAATGACTGTTATGGAGTCAAATCCATTTGGTTCGCTGTTTGGGAGGACTACTACCACTGCTACGGTAGTAGATGATCCTCCATCTGCTGAGATTGTTCCATTTAAAATACCTACGAAAATTGTTGGACGTATTATGGATAACCGCTATGATGGAACTGTTCATCCTGGTAATCATTTGCTTTATATACATGAACTATGCGGTTTGTTCAAGTGTGCAGGTATTTCGATGGACATTATTAAAAGGAAATTATTTACTCTGTCGCTGGATGGCAGAGCTGCTGAATGGTATAGTCTGCTGAAGAATGGTCCTTCATTGAGCTGGGCTGAAATTGTCCCTCTCTTTTATTACAAGTTTTATCCTCCAAGTGAGATTCATAAGGATCGGAATTCTATATTCACTTTTTGGCCTTATGAGGGAGAAAGTATTGCCCAAGCTTGGGGGAGATTGAAATTATTAATGCTCAAATGCCCTGTTCATGGGATTCCAAGTAATATTGTCATCAATAACTTTTATGCAAGACTTTCCTATCATGATAAAGATTTATTGGACACTTCTTGTTCTTGGTCATTCACTCGTATGAAGGATGAAGATAAATGGGATCTTCTTGATCGTATCCAGGAAAATACTGAAGGATGGGAGAACGACAAAGGTAGGGAGTCAGGTATAAATTATGATTTCGAATGCATTAAATCCTTTATGGAGACTGATAGTTTTCGTAATTTTAATGCTACTTATGGTCTTGATTCTCAAGTTGTTGTTAATTACTTTAAGGCCTTTGCCTCGTATCTCGATATTCCTAGACAAGGTTGGGAAAAGTATCATGAACCTTATGAAGATAATGCTAATTTGCTCTTGCTAAAAATGTTGAAGTTCAAACTGTTGATCGCATTATACCAGAACCCTATATTGAAAAAATACCTTTTCCTGTTAAAGTAAAAGAACACTCTATTTTGGCTAGTGTGGTTAGCAAAAGTGAACGTAAACCTAGGGAACCTGATGAGCAAATTAGTGTAGAACATGAAGTAGCTATGGTTAAGGAACTTGTAACTGAAAATGTAGAAGGAGGTCATATTGTGTTTTGTGAAGAAGCTTCTAACATGGTTACACATCCTAAAAGAGCTCGAAAGCCTAGTGTTCCTGTGCTTTCTGTTAAAATAGGTGAGCATTGTTATTATGGTCTCTGTGATATTGGTGCTAGTTCCAGCGCTATCCCTTATGCTCTCTACAAGGAAATCAGGAAGGAAATTGATCCTTGCGAATTGGAAGATATTGATGTGGTTATTCAGCTTGCTAATAGGGAAACTATCTGTCCAGTTGGCATTGTCAGAGATGTTGAAGTTTTATGTGGTAAGACTAAATACCCTGCTGATTTCTTAGTTCTCGGTTCTGCTGCTAGTGACTCTTGTCCTATTATTTTTGGTAGACCTTTCCTGAATACTTGTGGTGCTATTATTGACTGTCAAAAAGAGAAATTTTTACTAGATTCGATGGAGAGTCTTATGAGTTTAATTTTTCAAAATTTGCTAAGAATCATTATGAACCTGAAATGCCTAATGAGAACTTTCAAGTTGAACAGCTTGCTTCTATTGCTGTTGGTCCTAACAATGCTTTGCAGCAATTTTTGGAAGACCACGAAAGTGAAGTTTTTGCAGAAGAAAGAAGGGAGATTGACGACATCTTTCTGCGTCAACCTCAAATGCTTAGGCATGATTTACCTGTGGAGGACCTGGGAATTGCGCCCCCTCCTAAAGAAGACCCTGTTTTTGATCTTAAGCCTTTACCTGATAATCTTAAGTATGTTCATATTGATGATAAGAAAATATATCCTGTTATTATTAGTTCTAAACTTTCAGGAGATGAAGAAGCAAAATTATTGCAAGTTCTGAAGAAACATAGAGGCGCAATGGGCTATACTCTTGATGATTTAAAAGGGATTTCTCCTGCTATATGTCAGCATGCTATTAATATTGAGCCTGATGCCAAGCCTGTTGTTGAGCATCAACGTCGTTTAATTCCTAAGATGAAGGAAGTGGTAAGAAATGAGGTATTAAAACTTCTTGAAGCAGGTATAATTTATCCTATTGCTGATAGTAGATGGGTTAGTCCTGTTCATTGTGTTCCTAAGAAAGGAGGAATAACTGTTGTGCCTAATGAAAATGATGAGCTTATTCCTCAGAGAGTTGTAGTTGGTTATAGAATGTGCATTGATTTTCGTAAGGTCAATAAGGTTACTAAGAAAGATCATTATCCTTTGCCTTTTATTGATCAGATGTTAGAAAGGTTGTCTAAGAAAACTCATTTTTGTTTCCTTGATGGTTATTCTGGTTTTTCCCAAATAGCTGTTAGAAAGGAAGATCAGGAGAAAACCACTTTTACCTGTCCTTATGGTACTTATGCTTATAGACGTATGCCTTTTGGTTTATGTAATGCTCCTGCTACTTTTCAGAGATGCATGTCTGCTATTTTTCACGGTTTTTGTGAAGAAATTGTGGAAGTCTTCATGGACGATTTCTCCGTCTATGGAACTTCTTTTGATAACTGTTTGCACAATCTTGACAAAGTTTTGCAGAGATGTGAAGAAACCAATCTTGTTCTTAATTGGGAGAAATGCCATTTTATGGTTAATGAAGGCATTGTTCTTGGGCATAAAATTTCTGAAAGAGGTATTGAAGTTGATAGAGCTAAAGTGGAAGCAATTGAGAAAATGCCATGCCCCCGAGATGTGAAAGGTATTCGTAGTGTTCTTGGTCATGCTGGTTTTTATAGAAGGTTTATTAAAGATTTCTCTAAAATTTCAAAGCCACTTACCAATCTTCTTCAAAAGGATGTTCCATTTGTTTTTGATGACGAGTGTAAAGAGGCATTCGAAATTTTGAAGAAGGCTTTAATAACTGCTCCTATTGTTCAACCACCAGACTGGACTTTACCATTTGAAATTATGTGTGATGCTAGTGATTTTGCTGTAGGTGCTGTTTTAGGACAGCGAGTAGATAAAAAGTTAAATGTTATTCATTATGCTAGTAAGACTCTTGATGCAGCTCAAAAGAATTATGCTACTACTGAGAAGGAATTTTTAGCAGTAGTGTTTGCTTGTGATAAGTTTAGACCTTATATTGTTGATTCTAAGGTAACTATTCATACTGATCATGCTGCTATTAAATACCTTATGGATAAGAAGGATGCTAAGCCTAGACTTATTAGATGGGTTCTCCTGTTACAAGAGTTCGATTTGCATATTGTTGATAGAAAAGGTGCTGAAAATCCTGTTGCTGATAATCTGTCTAGATTAGAAAATATAATGCATGATCCTATTCCTGTTGATGACAATTTTCGAAATGAGCAGTTGGCTTCTATAAAGGTAAATTCGAATGATTGTCCCTGGTATGCTGATTATGCTAACTTTATTGTTGCCAAGTATTTGCCTCCAACTTTTACTTATCAGCAAAGGAGGAAATTCTTCTGTGACTTGAGGCATTATTTTTGGGATGACCCACATTTATATAGAGAAGGAGTTGATGGTATTATGAGAAGATGTGTTCCAGAGCATGAGCAGAAGGAAATATTGGATAAATGCCATGGTAGTGCTTATGGAGGACATCACGCCGGAGACAGAACTGCACAAAAGGTTCTACAATCAGGTTTTTATTGGCCTACTCTTTTTAAAGATGCAAGAAAATTTGTTTTGACCTGTGATCAATGTCAGAGAGTTGGGAATATTAGTAGACGTAATGAGATGCCTATGAATTATTCTCTTGTTATTGAACCTTTTGATTGTTGGGGATTTGACTTTATGGGTCCTTTTCCCGCTTCAGATGGTTATACTCATATTCTAGTTGCTGTTGATTATGTTACTAAGTGGGTAGAGGCTATACCAACCTCTAGTGCTGATGGTAAGACTTCCTTAAAAATGCTTAAGGATGTTATTTTCTCGAGGTTTGGTGTGCCTAGATATCTCATGACTGATGGTGGTTCACACTTTATTCATGGTGGTTTTAGAAAAACTCTTGCTAAATATGGTGTCAATCACAGAATTGCTTCACCGTATCATCCTCAAACTAGTGGTCAAGTAGAGTTATCAAATAGAGAAATTAAGTTGATTTTGCAAAAGACTGTCAATAGGTCTAGAAAGAATTGGGCTAGAAAGCTTAATGATGCTTTGTGGGCTTATAGAACAGCATATAAAAATCCTATGGGCATGTCTCCTTATAAAATGGTTTATGGAAAAGCTTGTCATTTACCTCTAGAATTAGAACACAAGGCCTATTGGGCAATCAAAGAGCTTAATAGAGATTTCAAATTAGCTGGTGAGAAAAGGTTGCTAGAGTTAAGCTCTCTAGATGAATGGAGAAGTGAAGCATATGAAAATGCTAAACTTTTCAAAGAGAAAGTTAAGAGATGGCATGACAAGAGAATTTTAAAAAGAGAATTTTGCATAGGTGATAAAGTTTTATTGTATAGGTCTCGTCTCAGATTTTTTGCAGGAAAATTACTCTCAAAATGGGAAGGACCTTACATTGTGGAAGAAGTTTATCGTTCTGGTGCAATAAAAATTAATTCACTTGACGGTGACAAACCTCAAGTTGTTAATGGGCAGAGACTTAAACATTATATTTCTGGAGAATCTTATAATGAAAATGTTGATATTATTCAAATGGTATCTCCGGAGGAATTTATTAAAACTCAGAAACAGGAAACTGCAGAGTCTGATTTGAAGTAGGTATGTTTCGGTAAGAAAAAGTCCGCGTTTTACTTCGAAACTTTTATATTAGTTATTTTTATACAATTTTGGAAATATCAAGACGAATAAGTGCCGGAGGAGGTGCCCGAGGGCACCACGCCACAGCAGGGCGCGGGCCCCACCTGGGCCGCGCCCAGCTATGGCGTGGTCGCCTCGGAGACCCCCTCCGACTCCGCTTCGCCCTGTGCCTTCCTTTTCACGCGTTATTTTCCGCTATATATTTACCCGGATCTCCCGAGGTCCGTATCTCGTGTTTTCGTCGCGTTTCTTTTCGAACTGTTTCTGGCAGGTTCCTTTGGTATTAGACATGTCGTCTCAAGGCTCTTGTGCGGAGGACTACGCAGCCAGGCGCCGGCGTGAACTTGAGAGGGATGTGAACCAGTGGAACGCCGCTGGTTGGACAACCGATGAAGAAGTTGCAGCTAGGAGGGCCGACATGGATCGAAGTGTTAGAGAAGAGATCAGGACGGCTCAGCGCCGCAATCAAGGAGGACAAGCTACAAGAGGCGATGGGCCCAGCAATCCTACCTTTGTGGGATCTGTTAACCTTCAACGTGCTTTTTCTCATAATATGCAGGGAGCAGTTCCAGCAGTTCCGGACCTGAGCGCCTTCCCTGCGGCTACTGAAGCAATAAGGGTCACGGATCAATTTTGCGAACAATATCGAGTCCTTAGGGCGGAAGTGGAAATTCTTCAAGAAGAGAACAATCGGCTTCGCCAAATGCTCGCACGGTTCTTAACACCTATTACTGTCGTACCACCATCACCGCCAAGGGAGTAATTCACCATGGGTAACAACACACTCCCAGCTTGTTTCAAGCTTGGGGGGGTGTTTTCAGTATCACCATCTTTATCTTTATCTTTATATTTTTGCTTAGTACCATGAGTAGAGAAGTTATCATATGAGATAGTTTGCAATGTGGAGTATCACTCCTTAGTTGGTTATCGTTGTATCCGTTGGTGTGAGGTTTATTGTGATGGAATATTAATGAGAAGCTTTATCTTTACTTTCTGCACACTTTATTTTAGCCAGCAAGTCCTTTGTCATATGCTGATCTTGTTACATTAGTATTGGCATCACTTTGGGTGCAGCAAGTAAATTTAGTTGGTTGTGGCAAACTTAGACTGGTCAGTAGTATCAATACTTTTTACACTTAAGTAGAAAAGAGGGAACTGGTTGCAATAACATTATCCCTATTGTTTTCCTCTTTGTTGGCCAATGAGTTTATTATTCTTGAATTAAAGTGTTTTGTGCCCACAAAGTAGATAGCATGGTTGTTCTATTAGATCTATAAGTGTTTGTCTCTCTCAATTCTTGTGCTTGCTACTAAACCTTGCTAGCCTAAAAACCTTGTACTGAGAGGAGATACTTCTCGTGCATCCAAAACCCTGAACCAAAGCACTCCATTCGTGTCCACCATAACTACCTATCATGTAGTGTTCGCACTACTCCAAGTACATTTTCTCGTGTGCTACCTTTAACTATTCAAAACTATTATTATATCCCTTTTTGTGTCACTGTTCACCAAGCTCATAAGGACGTGGTAGCAGATGTGTCATCTTCCATGCTAACTGATTTACAAGGATTGGCAGCTTCATCTGCTTCTCCACCTTTTATTTTGCATTAAAAGAGCTGGTTAGTCCACCCTATAAATAAATAAATAGACACTCCTCCACGGTGATTGTTGGTCGGCAACCGAGGATTCGGTCAAGCCATGGTTTGTGGAAAGAAATGGTTGGGAGGAGTGTCATCAATAAGTGCTTGTTACAAGTGCAGTTCTATAAACTCTCGGAACCGCTCTAAAAGTTAATTAGTATGGAAGATGACAAGGATTCTACCACTGATTTGTTGACCAATAGCATACACCTCTCAAAGCAATATTTTTACACTCTCTATGCCTTCGGGAACTAAAAAGCTCTAGCACACGTTTTAATCCCTGCTTCCCTCTGCGAAGGGCCTATCATTTATTTATTGTTGAGTCAGTAAACCTATTCCCTCTATCCCGAGCAAGCACTCGAATTGTTATAGATACAATCATTTATAGTTCATAATATTTCCTATCATGTTTTGTCTACTTTGCTTGAGCACATGAAGTTTTATCTTTGAGAATATGACTTTGACAGTTTTCTTTGGAATGTGAAAGGAACAGTGATGATTGAGCAACTCTATTTCTGCAATATAGCTCTAGTATAAGACTCTTCTTGAAAGATAAGTTAGAATGTTGATTGTTCTCTGACCAAGAACACAGTTTGCCACATCCAATTGGTTTGCTTAATGTACCTTTATTTGTGGTTGTTCCATTACTTGTTCCAAGTTAAGTAGAATGTGTAGAGACTGCTGTTTAAAATGACTTGTTTAGCTGAGTAAATACTGATGCTTCTTGTCCGTATTCTTTATTATCGACACTTCACTCCATAAACATGTGGACTTGTTTACTGAGCTCAGTTTTCGCTTGGGGACAAGCGAGTCTAAGCTTGGGGGGAGTTGATACGTCCATTTTGCATCACTATTTTATATCATAATTTGTCATTATCTATCCTTATATTTCATATTAATACATGATACTTATGTTATTTTGCCTTATTTTGCATGTTTGATGATTATTGGGAATTATCCTTCCGGAGTCAGGTTTCTGCTGGAAAAAGCGTCGTCAAGTCAGCATATCAGCGGAACTCCAAAAATCACGAAACCAATTCTGGGGGTCTTATAATGTCAGATGCCGGAGGCAGCCAAAAGGAGGCAGCCAGGTGGGCCAGGTGGGCCCCACGCCACACCTGGGCGCGGCTGGCCTGTGGGCCGCGCCCAGCTATGGCGTGGCCACCTGGGTCCACCCCCCAGGTTGCCTCTTCGCGTATATCTGCCTCCCGAAAACCTAAGCACGGGGGGTACGTCCACGAAATATTCCGCCGCCTCCACGGGACGGAAACCACCGAGAGAGAAAGAGCTCTCTGGCAGGGAGATCCTGCCGGGGAAATTCCCTCCCGGAGAGGGGAAATCATCGCCATCGTCATCGTCATCACGCTGGACTTCATCGGGATCATCATCACCACCACTGCGCCATCACCATCATCTCCACCGACTCCACATCCATCTTGCTGTAACATCTAGGGCTGTACCTTGTCTAGTTCATTGGGGAGACTCTCCCGGTGTTGATTACTCCTTGTTATTGATGCTATTGAGTTTGTTTGGTGGATTAGTGTTCATGTCCAGATTGTTATTCATTGCCATATCATCTCTGATCATGATCCATATGATGTCTTGTGAGTAGTTTGTAGTTCTTGAGGACATGGGGAAGTCATGTTGTTAGTAGTGAAATAATGCTGCGTTAATATTTAATGGTTTGATATTTAAGTTGTGGTGTCATTCTTCTAGTGGTGTCATGTGAACGTCGACTACATGACACTTCACCTTTATGGGCCTAGGGGAATGCATCGTGTACCTAGCTTGCTAGTTGAGGGGTTGCCGGAGTGACAGAAACCTGAACCCCCGTTAGTAAGATAGTGCACGAGGGAGCGTAGGGTCTCAGAGTTTAAAGCTGTGGTTAGATTTATCTTAATTACTTTTCTGCATTCGCGGATGCTTGCAGGGGGTATAATCACAAGTGCGTATTAGTCCTAGGAAGGGCGGTGCGTTAGCATAGATTCACCCACACAACACTTATCAAAACAATGAAGATTAACCAGTTGCACGAAGCGAAAGCACTTGACGAAATTCCCATGTGTCCTCAGGAACATTTGTCTCTTATAAGTAACACACTCGGCTTGTCCTTTGCACTCAAAAGGATTGGGCCACTCGCTGCATTTGTTGCCGCGCTCGTTTATTTACTTGCACTGTTTTTACCTGCTGTTTCGAATACTACTGAAAACCTGTCTGCTAGCTTTTACAGTGAATTCTTGATCAAAACTACTTGCCAGCACCTTCTGCTCCTCGTTGGGTTCGACACTCTTATTTATCGAAAGTACTGCGATAC
>CAMZMU010000117.1:41467665-41634163 GCA_947311845.1 Poa pratensis | reverse complement strand
TAAACCCCATATGATGGATCATGTTGGCCAATTAAATGACAGCACAAGAATTATTAAGATATAAAATCCCACCATAGCATTACGCTCCAGGTCCCCGATACTAAACCCCGTAAGTAACTTAATGATTCGGTCCTCAGGCTTTCGTGTCTCCAAGTCTCCCTCACGCCATTACACTACGGTGTTCTCCTATGAGCCCCATAAGGTGAAGTGTTTGTGCAGTCGACGTTCGCACAACACATCATGAATCACACAAAAAGATAAACACTAGACAAAATACCAACACATGTCATATATAAACATTGCCAATTCATCCTTGCATCGGAACCCCATAAAACGGAACTACTCACAACGTGCAAGCATGGTGATATTCAGTGGATAAGTGGTACAACACAATCTGAAAATATATACTTCACCACCAAATTGACAAGTACTCAATCACAAACATGAATAGTAGCACAAGACAAGTATCTAGGGTATAGCAACTCTCAAACTACGAGGGGGACGGAGTGGATCACGGAGATGATGATGGAGATGGTGCTGGTCTTGGTGATGGTGATGATGTAGAGGCCTCCTCCCATGCCAAGGAGGAGAGGTGATGACGATGACGATGATTTCCCCTTCTCCGGAGCTCCGGAGCGCAGGATCTGATCCCCCTCGGAGGAATCAGGAGTTTCGCCGCCGCCGCGACCTCGGATAGTCTCGTAAAAATTAGGGCGTTCCTTTTCGGGCGAGAAGGAGACCTCGTTAAAAATGCCCCAGGCGAGGAAGTGGCCCGAGGCTCCATTTGGTGGGTCCCACGCGGTCAGGGAATCTGGCCGCGTGGGCCCACCCATTTTGGGCCTCGTGGCCTTCCTCGCTTGCTTCTTCTTCCCTCTGGTATTCTCCGAAGAAAACCAGCTGTGCAATTTTCCTTTTATTAATTGGGCCTTCGTAGCTCCTGAAACAACAAAAACACGAAAAAGGAGGTTTTCTGCCTCCCAGAATTAAATACAAAAAATAGGGACTTTGTAGGAAAGTCCCCTAAAATCATCTAAAACATGTAAAAAACAATGATATAATTATGCAAATAACATCCAATATGGTGGTATAGTGGTTAGATGATGATATAAAATGCACGTATCAACTCCCCCAAGCTTAAACCCTTACTTGTCCTCAAGTAAGTAAGGACATGGATCATTACATGCATCAATGGACTTATGGTTGATAAATAATACAGCATTGTATCATCATTATATCCCATTGCAATGTAAGATTAATGAATTAAAACTCATACACATAAGGCAGCATAAGTAGATAGCTGTAAACACCCCATACACTTTGAAAGCAAATAACCTTGTATGTTGGACAATTGAATCACACTATTTTTAACATGCTTTTGCTCTTATGGCTAGCATCATAATGTTAATACTTTACTGAAGTTTGAAGACAAGATAAACTCTCATTGGATAACAAGTTAAAGAATTACAAATGAAAAGACAGATATAAACTTATTTGCACCCTTGCTTCATGATACGTCCATTTTGCATCACTATTTTATATCATAATTTGTCATTATCTATCCTTATATTTCATATTAATACATGATACTTATGTTATTTTGCCTTATTTTGCATGTTTGATGATTATTGGGAATTATCCTTCCGGAGTCAGGTTTCTGCTGGAAAAAGCGTCGTCAAGTCAGCATATCAGCGGAACTCCAAAAATCACGAAACCAATTCTGGGGGTCTTATAATGTCAGATGCCGGAGGCAGCCAAAAGGAGGCAGCCAGGTGGGCCAGGTGGGCCCCACGCCACACCTGGGCGCGGCTGGCCTGTGGGCCGCGCCCAGCTATGGCGTGGCCACCTGGGTCCACCCCCCAGGTTGCCTCTTCGCGTATATCTGCCTCCCGAAAACCTAAGCAGGGGGGTACGTCCACGAAATATTCCGCCGCCTCCACGGGACGGAAACCACCGAGAGAGAAAGAGCTCTCTGGCAGGGAGATCCTGCCGGGGAAATTCCCTCCCGGAGAGGGGAAATCATCGCCATCGTCATCGTCATCACGCTGGACTTCATCGGGATCATCATCACCACCATCCACTGCGCCATCACCATCATCTCCACCGACTCCACATCCATCTTGCTGTAACATCTAGGGCTGTACCTTGTCTAGTTCATTGGGGAGACTCTCCCGGTGTTGATTACTCCTTGTTATTGATGCTATTGAGTTTGTTTGGTGGATTAGTGTTCATGTCCAGATTGTTATTCATTGCCATATCATCTCTGATCATGATCCATATGATGTCTTGTGAGTAGTTTGTAGTTCTTGAGGACATGGGGAAGTCATGTTGTTAGTAGTGAAATAATGCTGCGTTAATATTTAATGGTTTGATATTTAAGTTGTGGTGTCATTCTTCTAGTGGTGTCATGTGAACGTCGACTACATGACACTTCACCTTTATGGGCCTAGGGGAATGCATCGTGTACCTAGCTTGCTAGTTGAGGGGTTGCCGGAGTGACAGAAACCTGAACCCCCGTTAGTAAGATAGTGCACGAGGGAGCGTAGGGTCTCAGAGTTTAAAGCTGTGGTTAGATTTATCTTAATTACTTTTCTGCATTCGCGGATGCTTGCAGGGGGTATAATCACAAGTGCGTATTAGTCCTAGGAAGGGCGGTGCGTTAGCATAGATTCACCCACACAACACTTATCAAAACAATGAAGATTAACCAGTTGCACGAAGCGAAAGCACTTGACGAAATTCCCATGTGTCCTCAGGAACATTTGTCTCTTATAAGTAACACACTCGGCTTGTCCTTTGCACTCAAAAGGATTGGGCCACTCGCTGCATTTGTTGCCGCGCTCGTTTATTTACTTGCACTGTTTTTACCTGCTGTTTCGAATACTACTGAAAACCTGTCTGCTAGCTTTTACAGTGAATTCTTGATCAAAACTACTTGCCAGCACCTTCTGCTCCTCGTTGGGTTCGACACTCTTATTTATCGAAAGTACTGCGATACACCCCCTATACTTGTGGGTCATCAAGACTATTTTCTGGCGCCGTTGCCGGGGAGTGAAGCGCTATTGGTAAGGAAATTGGTAAGGAAATTATTTACTGTAATGACTGTTATGGAGTCAAATCCATTTGGTTCGCTGTTTGGGAGGACTACTACCACTGCTACGGTAGTAGATGATCCTCCATCTGCTGAGATTGTTCCATTTAAAATACCTACGAAAATTGTTGGACGTATTATGGATAACCGCTATGATGGAACTGTTCATCCTGGTAATCATTTGCTTTATATACATGAACTATGCGGTTTGTTCAAGTGTGCAGGTATTTCGATGGACATTATTAAAAGGAAATTATTTACTCTGTCGCTGGATGGCAGAGCTGCTGAATGGTATAGTCTGCTGAAGAATGGTCCTTCATTGAGCTGGGCTGAAATTGTCCCTCTCTTTTATTACAAGTTTTATCCTCCAAGTGAGATTCATAAGGATCGGAATTCTATATTCACTTTTTGGCCTTATGAGGGAGAAAGTATTGCCCAAGCTTGGGGGAGATTGAAATTATTAATGCTCAAATGCCCTGTTCATGGGATTCCAAGTAATATTGTCATCAATAACTTTTATGCAAGACTTTCCTATCATGATAAAGATTTATTGGACACTTCTTGTTCTTGGTCATTCACTCGTATGAAGGATGAAGATAAATGGGATCTTCTTGATCGTATCCAGGAAAATACTGAAGGATGGGAGAACGACAAAGGTAGGGAGTCAGGTATAAATTATGATTTCGAATGCATTAAATCCTTTATGGAGACTGATAGTTTTCGTAATTTTAATGCTACTTATGGTCTTGATTCTCAAGTTGTTGTTAATTACTTTAAGGCCTTTGCCTCGTATCTCGATATTCCTAGACAAGGTTGGGAAAAGTATCATGAACCTTATGAAGATAATGCTAATTTGCTCTTGCTAAAAATGTTGAAGTTCAAACTGTTGATCGCATTATACCAGAACCCTATATTGAAAAAATACCTTTTCCTGTTAAAGTAAAAGAACACTCTATTTTGGCTAGTGTGGTTAGCAAAAGTGAACGTAAACCTAGGGAACCTGATGAGCAAATTAGTGTAGAACATGAAGTAGCTATGGTTAAGGAACTTGTAACTGAAAATGTAGAAGGAGGTCATATTGTGTTTTGTGAAGAAGCTTCTAACATGGTTACACATCCTAAAAGAGCTCGAAAGCCTAGTGTTCCTGTGCTTTCTGTTAAAATAGGTGAGCATTGTTATTATGGTCTCTGTGATATTGGTGCTAGTTCCAGCGCTATCCCTTATGCTCTCTACAAGGAAATCAGGAAGGAAATTGATCCTTGCGAATTGGAAGATATTGATGTGGTTATTCAGCTTGCTAATAGGGAAACTATCTGTCCAGTTGGCATTGTCAGAGATGTTGAAGTTTTATGTGGTAAGACTAAATACCCTGCTGATTTCTTAGTTCTCGGTTCTGCTGCTAGTGACTCTTGTCCTATTATTTTTGGTAGACCTTTCCTGAATACTTGTGGTGCTATTATTGACTGTCAAAAAGAGAAATTTTACTAGATTCGATGGAGAGTCTTATGAGTTTAATTTTTCAAAATTTGCTAAGAATCATTATGAACCTGAAATGCCTAATGAGAACTTTCAAGTTGAACAGCTTGCTTCTATTGCTGTTGGTCCTAACAATGCTTTGCAGCAATTTTTGGAAGACCACGAAAGTGAAGTTTTTGCAGAAGAAAGAAGGGAGATTGACGACATCTTTCTGCGTCAACCTCAAATGCTTAGGCATGATTTACCTGTGGAGGACCTGGGAATTGCGCCCCCTCCTAAAGAAGACCCTGTTTTTGATCTTAAGCCTTTACCTGATAATCTTAAGTATGTTCATATTGATGATAAGAAAATATATCCTGTTATTATTAGTTCTAAACTTTCAGGAGATGAAGAAGCAAAATTATTGCAAGTTCTGAAGAAACATAGAGGCGCAATGGGCTATACTCTTGATGATTTAAAAGGGATTTCTCCTGCTATATGTCAGCATGCTATTAATATTGAGCCTGATGCCAAGCCTGTTGTTGAGCATCAACGTCGTTTAATTCCTAAGATGAAGGAAGTGGTAAGAAATGAGGTATTAAAACTTCTTGAAGCAGGTATAATTTATCCTATTGCTGATAGTAGATGGGTTAGTCCTGTTCATTGTGTTCCTAAGAAAGGAGGAATAACTGTTGTGCCTAATGAAAATGATGAGCTTATTCCTCAGAGAGTTGTAGTTGGTTATAGAATGTGCATTGATTTTCGTAAGGTCAATAAGGTTACTAAGAAAGATCATTATCCTTTGCCTTTTATTGATCAGATGTTAGAAAGGTTGTCTAAGAAAACTCATTTTTGTTTCCTTGATGGTTATTCTGGTTTTTCCCAAATAGCTGTTAGAAAGGAAGATCAGGAGAAAACCACTTTTACCTGTCCTTATGGTACTTATGCTTATAGACGTATGCCTTTTGGTTTATGTAATGCTCCTGCTACTTTTCAGAGATGCATGTCTGCTATTTTTCACGGTTTTTGTGAAGAAATTGTGGAAGTCTTCATGGACGATTTCTCCGTCTATGGAACTTCTTTTGATAACTGTTTGCACAATCTTGACAAAGTTTTGCAGAGATGTGAAGAAACCAATCTTGTTCTTAATTGGGAGAAATGCCATTTTATGGTTAATGAAGGCATTGTTCTTGGGCATAAAATTTCTGAAAGAGGTATTGAAGTTGATAGAGCTAAAGTGGAAGCAATTGAGAAAATGCCATGCCCCCGAGATGTGAAAGGTATTCGTAGTGTTCTTGGTCATGCTGGTTTTTATAGAAGGTTTATTAAAGATTTCTCTAAAATTTCAAAGCCACTTACCAATCTTCTTCAAAAGGATGTTCCATTTGTTTTTGATGACGAGTGTAAAGAGGCATTCGAAATTTTGAAGAAGGCTTTAATAACTGCTCCTATTGTTCAACCACCAGACTGGACTTTACCATTTGAAATTATGTGTGATGCTAGTGATTTTGCTGTAGGTGCTGTTTTAGGACAGCGAGTAGATAAAAAGTTAAATGTTATTCATTATGCTAGTAAGACTCTTGATGCAGCTCAAAAGAATTATGCTACTACTGAGAAGGAATTTTTAGCAGTAGTGTTTGCTTGTGATAAGTTTAGACCTTATATTGTTGATTCTAAGGTAACTATTCATACTGATCATGCTGCTATTAAATACCTTATGGATAAGAAGGATGCTAAGCCTAGACTTATTAGATGGGTTCTCCTGTTACAAGAGTTCGATTTGCATATTGTTGATAGAAAAGGTGCTGAAAATCCTGTTGCTGATAATCTGTCTAGATTAGAAAATATAATGCATGATCCTATTCCTGTTGATGACAATTTTCGAAATGAGCAGTTGGCTTCTATAAAGGTAAATTCGAATGATTGTCCCTGGTATGCTGATTATGCTAACTTTATTGTTGCCAAGTATTTGCCTCCAACTTTTACTTATCAGCAAAGGAGGAAATTCTTCTGTGACTTGAGGCATTATTTTTGGGATGACCCACATTTATATAGAGAAGGAGTTGATGGTATTATGAGAAGATGTGTTCCAGAGCATGAGCAGAAGGAAATATTGGATAAATGCCATGGTAGTGCTTATGGAGGACATCACGCCGGAGACAGAACTGCACAAAAGGTTCTACAATCAGGTTTTTATTGGCCTACTCTTTTTAAAGATGCAAGAAAATTTGTTTTGACCTGTGATCAATGTCAGAGAGTTGGGAATATTAGTAGACGTAATGAGATGCCTATGAATTATTCTCTTGTTATTGAACCTTTTGATTGTTGGGGATTTGACTTTATGGGTCCTTTTCCCGCTTCAGATGGTTATACTCATATTCTAGTTGCTGTTGATTATGTTACTAAGTGGGTAGAGGCTATACCAACCTCTAGTGCTGATGGTAAGACTTCCTTAAAAATGCTTAAGGATGTTATTTTCTCGAGGTTTGGTGTGCCTAGATATCTCATGACTGATGGTGGTTCACACTTTATTCATGGTGGTTTTAGAAAAACTCTTGCTAAATATGGTGTCAATCACAGAATTGCTTCACCGTATCATCCTCAAACTAGTGGTCAAGTAGAGTTATCAAATAGAGAAATTAAGTTGATTTTGCAAAAGACTGTCAATAGGTCTAGAAAGAATTGGGCTAGAAAGCTTAATGATGCTTTGTGGGCTTATAGAACAGCATATAAAAATCCTATGGGCATGTCTCCTTATAAAATGGTTTATGGAAAAGCTTGTCATTTACCTCTAGAATTAGAACACAAGGCCTATTGGGCAATCAAAGAGCTTAATAGAGATTTCAAATTAGCTGGTGAGAAAAGGTTGCTAGAGTTAAGCTCTCTAGATGAATGGAGAAGTGAAGCATATGAAAATGCTAAACTTTTCAAAGAGAAAGTTAAGAGATGGCATGACAAGAGAATTTTAAAAAGAGAATTTTGCATAGGTGATAAAGTTTTATTGTATAGGTCTCGTCTCAGATTTTTTGCAGGAAAATTACTCTCAAAATGGGAAGGACCTTACATTGTGGAAGAAGTTTATCGTTCTGGTGCAATAAAAATTAATTCACTTGACGGTGACAAACCTCAAGTTGTTAATGGGCAGAGACTTAAACATTATATTTCTGGAGAATCTTATAATGAAAATGTTGATATTATTCAAATGGTATCTCCGGAGGAATTTATTAAAACTCAGAAACAGGAAACTGCAGAGTCTGATTTGAAGTAGGTATGAGTTTCGGTAAGAAAAAGTCCGCGTTTTACTTCGAAACTTTTATATTAGTTATTTTTATACAATTTTGGAAATATCAAGACGAATAAGTGCCGGAGGAGGTGCCCGAGGGCACCACGCCACAGCAGGGCGCGGGCCCCACCTGGGCCGCGCCCAGCTATGGCGTGGTCGCCTCGGAGACCCCCTCCGACTCCGCTTCGCCCTGTGCCTTCCTTTTCACGCGTTATTTTCCGCTATATATTTACCCGGATCTCCCGAGGTCCGTATCTCGTGTTTTCGTCGCGTTTCTTTTCGAACTGTTTCTGGCAGGTTCCTTTGGTATTAGACATGTCGTCTCAAGGCTCTTGTGCGGAGGACTACGCAGCCAGGCGCCGGCGTGAACTTGAGAGGGATGTGAACCAGTGGAACGCCGCTGGTTGGACAACCGATGAAGAAGTTGCAGCTAGGAGGGCCGACATGGATCGAAGTGTTAGAGAAGAGATCAGGACGGCTCAGCGCCGCAATCAAGGAGGACAAGCTACAAGAGGCGATGGGCCCAGCAATCCTACCTTTGTGGGATCTGTTAACCTTCAACGTGCTTTTTCTCATAATATGCAGGGAGCAGTTCCAGCAGTTCCGGACCTGAGCGCCTTCCCTGCGGCTACTGAAGCAATAAGGGTCACGGATCAATTTTGCGAACAATATCGAGTCCTTAGGGCGGAAGTGGAAATTCTTCAAGAAGAGAACAATCGGCTTCGCCAAATGCTCGCACGGTTCTTAACACCTATTACTGTCGTACCACCATCACCGCCAAGGGAGTAATTCACCATGGGTAACAACACACTCCCAGCTTGTTTCAAGCTTGGGGGGGTGTTTTCAGTATCACCATCTTTATCTTTATCTTTATATTTTTGCTTAGTACCATGAGTAGAGAAGTTATCATATGAGATAGTTTGCAATGTGGAGTATCACTCCTTAGTTGGTTATCGTTGTATCCGTTGGTGTGAGGTTTATTGTGATGGAATATTAATGAGAAGCTTTATCTTTACTTTCTGCACACTTTATTTTAGCCAGCAAGTCCTTTGTCATATGCTGATCTTGTTACATTAGTATTGGCATCACTTTGGGTGCAGCAAGTAAATTTAGTTGGTTGTGGCAAACTTAGACTGGTCAGTAGTATCAATACTTTTTACACTTAAGTAGAAAAGAGGGAACTGGTTGCAATAACATTATCCCTATTGTTTTCCTCTTTGTTGGCCAATGAGTTTATTATTCTTGAATTAAAGTGTTTTGTGCCCACAAAGTAGATAGCATGGTTGTTCTATTAGATCTATAAGTGTTTGTCTCTCTCAATTCTTGTGCTTGCTACTAAACCTTGCTAGCCTAAAACCTTGTACTGAGAGGAGATACTTCTCGTGCATCCAAAACCCTGAACCAAAGCACTCCATTCGTGTCCACCATAACTACCTATCATGTAGTGTTCGCACTACTCCAAGTACATTTTCTCGTGTGCTACCTTTAACTATTCAAAACTATTATTATATCCCTTTTTGTGTCACTGTTCACCAAGCTCATAAGGACGTGGTAGCAGATGTGTCATCTTCCATGCTAACTGATTTACAAGGATTGGCAGCTTCATCTGCTTCTCCACCTTTTATTTTGCATTAAAAGAGCTGGTTAGTCCACCCTAAATAAATAAATAGACACTCCTCCACGGTGATTGTTGGTCGGCAACCGAGGATTCGGTCAAGCCATGGTTTGTGGAAAGAAATGGTTGGGAGGAGTGTCATCAATAAGTGCTTGTTACAAGTGCAGTTCTATAAACTCTCGGAACCGCTCTAAAAGTTAATTAGTATGGAAGATGACAAGGATTCTACCACTGATTTGTTGACCAATAGCATACACCTCTCAAAGCAATATTTTTACACTCTCTATGCCTTCGGGAACTAAAAAGCTCTAGCACACGTTTTAATCCCTGCTTCCCTCTGCGAAGGGCCTATCATTTATTTATTGTTGAGTCAGTAAACCTATTCCCTCTATCCCGAGCAAGCACTCGAATTGTTATAGATACAATCATTTATAGTTCATAATATTTCCTATCATGTTTTGTCTACTTTGCTTGAGCACATGAAGTTTTATCTTTGAGAATATGACTTTGACAGTTTTCTTTGGAATGTGAAAGGAACAGTGATGATTGAGCAACTCTATTTCTGCAATATAGCTCTAGTATAAAGACTCTTCTTGAAAGATAAGTTAGAATGTTGATTGTTCTCTGACCAAGAACACAGTTTGCCACATCCAATTGGTTTGCTTAATGTACCTTTATTTGTGGTTGTTCCATTACTTGTTCCAAGTTAAGTAGAATGTGTAGAGACTGCTGTTTAAAATGACTTGTTTAGCTGAGTAAATACTGATGCTTCTTGTCCGTATTCTTTATTATCGACACTTCACTCCATAAACATGTGGACTTGTTTACTGAGCTCAGTTTTCGCTTGGGGACAAGCGAGTCTAAGCTTGGGGGGAGTTGATACGTCCATTTTGCATCACTATTTTATATCATAATTTGTCATTATCTATCCTTATATTTCATATTAATACATGATACTTATGTTATTTTGCCTTATTTTGCATGTTTGATGATTATTGGGAATTATCCTTCCGGAGTCAGGTTTCTGCTGGAAAAAGCGTCGTCAAGTCAGCATATCAGCGGAACTCCAAAAATCACGAAACCAATTCTGGGGGTCTTATAATGTCAGATGCCGGAGGCAGCCAAAAGGAGGCAGCCAGGTGGGCCAGGTGGGCCCCACGCCACACCTGGGCGCGGCTGGCCTGTGGGCCGCGCCCAGCTATGGCGTGGCCACCTGGGTCCACCCCCCAGGTTGCCTCTTCGCGTATATCTGCCTCCCGAAAACCTAAGCACGGGGGGTACGTCCACGAAATATTCCGCCGCCTCCACGGGACGGAAACCACCGAGAGAGAAAGAGCTCTCTGGCAGGGAGATCCTGCCGGGGAAATTCCCTCCCGGAGAGGGGAAATCATCGCCATCGTCATCGTCATCACGCTGGACTTCATCGGGATCATCATCACCACCATCCACTGCGCCATCACCATCATCTCCACCGACTCCACATCCATCTTGCTGTAACATCTAGGGCTGTACCTTGTCTAGTTCATTGGGGAGACTCTCCCGGTGTTGATTACTCCTTGTTATTGATGCTATTGAGTTTGTTTGGTGGATTAGTGTTCATGTCCAGATTGTTATTCATTGCCATATCATCTCTGATCATGATCCATATGATGTCTTGTGAGTAGTTTGTAGTTCTTGAGGACATGGGGAAGTCATGTTGTTAGTAGTGAAATAATGCTGCGTTAATATTTAATGGTTTGATATTTAAGTTGTGGTGTCATTCTTCTAGTGGTGTCATGTGAACGTCGACTACATGACACTTCACCTTTATGGGCCTAGGGGAATGCATCGTGTACCTAGCTTGCTAGTTGAGGGGTTGCCGGAGTGACAGAAACCTGAACCCCCGTTAGTAAGATAGTGCACGAGGGAGCGTAGGGTCTCAGAGTTTAAAGCTGTGGTTAGATTTATCTTAATTACTTTTCTGCATTCGCGGATGCTTGCAGGGGGTATAATCACAAGTGCGTATTAGTCCTAGGAAGGGCGGTGCGTTAGCATAGATTCACCCACACAACACTTATCAAAACAATGAAGATTAACCAGTTGCACGAAGCGAAAGCACTTGACGAAATTCCCATGTGTCCTCAGGAACATTTGTCTCTTATAAGTAACACACTCGGCTTGTCCTTTGCACTCAAAAGGATTGGGCCACTCGCTGCATTTGTTGCCGCGCTCGTTTATTTACTTGCACTGTTTTTACCTGCTGTTTCGAATACTACTGAAAACCTGTCTGCTAGCTTTTACAGTGAATTCTTGATCAAAACTACTTGCCAGCACCTTCTGCTCCTCGTTGGGTTCGACACTCTTATTTATCGAAAGTACTGCGATACACCCCTATACTTGTGGGTCATCACTTCCCTAGTAACTAGTGCAAACTTTAGTCATGGATGTTTCAATCAAGTTCTTATGCTCAAACAACCTTTATCTCACACTTTCCATGGCTAACTGAATCCTCGGGTTCCTTCCTTTCATACACTTTACAAGAGCATAAGTATTGACACATCCATGATCATTAATTTGCTCGAAAGATACTAGATTCTAACAAGAGTGTTTCATATCCTTTTCATTAACTATTCCCAACTTCTTATGCTACAAGACTATATCTCAACCTTAAACTTATTAATTCTCAAGTCATAATGATTCACTCTTTTCTTATTTATATTGAGCTAGATTCTACAATTGTCCATCATACTCAAGTTAATTAAATTCAAGGCAAGATGTGACTGAAGCCTCTAAAATAAACCACGCTCATTTGCATGAGTGTTACCCATAAATCTCCAAACAAGAGAATCATGGATGACACCATACTTTAATATTCATTGATAAACCATAAGATAGGGATACATGATAATGCTCCATGAGCTCACACAAGCGTAAAAGAGATTGATAACTAAATGATAAAAGCAAAACACACCATGACTAGATAGATATGATAAACTAGTAAAGATAAAGACTAGGTGGAACTCCCCCAAGCTTGACGTCTTGCTAGAACCACTTCTGCTCTTTCTTCTTGTCTTCATAATAATTATCTTCAAGTTTTCCAACAATGCTCATCATAAGGTTGTAGGCCTTTTCAAACTCCCTTGCAGCTTCTCCCAGTTTTTCCATGAGATTCTTCTCCACCGTCTCCTTGCAAGGCTTCCACTCCAGGCTTGGTACTTTAACATTAGGAATCTTACGATCCCATTCACCAGGATAGTTCTCTTGGGTGGCACGCTTGAATTCCCTGTCAATAAGAGTAGAAACCACGTTTTTGCTAGCAAGTGCGTGCCTAGGAGCCTTCCCTCCTGTGCTCATGCGAGCCGTCTGCCTCTTGTTTCCAAGAGACACGTTCACCCTCACACCAGCAACGGAGATAGGAGAAGGTGGTGTTGTTGCAATAGGTGCGATGTCGACGAAGGACTTGTATTCTTTCTCTTCCACTTCCTCCTTCTCCATCTCCTCCTCGTCGGGCTTGTAGTCTTCATCATCCGAGTAGTCCTTCCTCTTCCTATTCCTTCTCCATATGGACGTGGGGCTGTTGCCCTTGAGTTCATCATCATCATTGTCGATGGAGGAGCATTGGAAGGAGTCTCCCGAAGACATAGCTAAAAACCAGACAGGCAGAAACAGCAAAAGCAAAGATCGCTCAGAACGCTCGGTGCGAGATTAGATCAACGAAAAGGGGTATATATTGACGGTTTTTAGGTCAAGACGAAGCGTCGGAGTCGAAAACGAGACGAAACGGGACTCCGAGGGGCAAAAGGAGTGGGCCCACGCGGTCAGGAATCTGGCCGCGTGGGACCCCCTCTTTTCCTTCTCGAAGCTCCGTCACGTCCAATTTTCTTGTCCCACACGTTAATTTCCATAAAAAATGATGTCCGTAAAATATTACGCAATTCCGAGAAACTTCCCAGAGTAAAAGTTACCTTTTATTGATTTTGGATTTCTGAAACTGCAAACTTCTTTGCAATTACCTCCTCCGGTGTCTGTAAAATGAATTCCTCCACCTTTCCAATGAAGCTTTTTCCTGCAATATAATGTTTAAGGCGTTGTCCATTAACCACATGAGGTTTACCTTTCATATCACCATGAAGACGGATAGCTCCTGAACGGTATACTTCATGTATCACTAATGGTACCTGCCACTTTGAAGCTAACTTACCTGCAGAAAACTTGAAACGAGAGTTATAATAGCACTTGATCACCTACTTTGAATTCTTTCTTTTTAATTTTCTTGTCATGCCAAATCTTAACTTTTTCTTTAAACATCCTGGCACTTTCATAAGCTTCATTTCTCCATTCATCTAGTAGGTTTAAATCAAGAATTCTCTTCTCTCCAGCAGTTTTAAAATCAAAGTTCAATTGTTTAATAGCCCATCTAGCTTTATATTCTAATTCAACAGGTAAATGACAAGCTTTTCCATAAACCATTTTATAAGGAGACATTCCCATAGGATTTTTAAAAGCAGTTCTATAAGCCCATAATGCATCGTTAATTTTAAGTGGCCAATCAGACCTAGACTTATTCACTGTCTTTTCCAAAATGAGTTTAATTTCCCTATTACTTAATTCAACTTGTCCACTAGTTTGGGGATGATAAGGTGATGCAATTCTATGGTTAACATCATATTTTGCCAAAGTTTTCCTAAGAATACCATGTAAGAAATGAGAACCACCATCAGTAATTAAAAATCTAGGAACACCAAACCTGGGGAAAATGATGTCCTGAAGCATCTTCATTGCCGTGGCATGATCTGCACTTTTGGTTGGAATTGCTTCCACCCACTTTGTAACATAATCCACTGCAACCAAAATATGAGTATGCTTTGTCTTTGATTCGGGGAAAGGTCCCATAAAGTCAAAACCCCACACATCAAATGGTTCAAGTGGTAAGGAATAGTTCATAGGCATTTCATTTCTCCTACCAATATTTCCTACTCTTTGACATTTATCACAAGATTTAACATATTCAGCACAATCCTTAAATAAAGTAGGCCAATAAAAACCAGACTGTAATACCTTTGCACCTGTACGATCTCCTGCATGATGTCCTCCATAGGGACTGTCATGACAATCTCTTATAATAGCCTGTTGTTCATACTCAGGTACACAACGTCTAATAATACCATCCACACTTTCTTATAGAGAAAAGGATCATCCCAGAAATAATGTCTAAGATCATAAAAGAATTTCTTTCTTTGTTGAGTAGTGAAGTGTGGAGGTAAAACTTTACCAACAATAAAATTTGCATAATTGGCAAACCATGGAGATGCAACTTTAGCACTAGAAACATTAACAATTGCAAGTTGTTCATTAACAAAGCTATCATTAATAGGAATAGGATCATCAGGTATATTTTCCATTCTAGAAAGATGATCAGCTACTTGATTATCTTCCCCTTTCCTATCAACAATGTGTAAATCAAATTCTTGCAATAGAAGTACCCATCTTATTAATCTAGTCTTAGCATCTTTCTTATGCATTAAGTATTTAATGGCAGAATGATCAGTATGCAATGTGACTTTCGAATCAGTAATATAAGGTCTAAACTTGTCACAAGCAAATAGCACTGCTAAAAATTCTTTTTCAGTTGTGGCATAATTCCTTTGAGCAGCATCAAGTGTTCTACTAGTATAATAAATGACATTCAGTTTCTTATCAACACGTTGGCCCAAAACAGCCCCAACTGCATAATCACTAGCATCACACATAATTTCAAAAGGCAAATTCCAATCAGGAGGTTGAATAATAGGAGCACTTATTAAATCATTCTTCAAAATATTAAAGGACTCAATGCAATCATCATTAAAAGAGTAAGGAACATCCTTTTGCAAAAGATTGGTTAGGGGTTTTGATATTTTGGAGAAATCTTTAATAAACCTACGATAAAAACCTGCATGCCCAAGGAAACTTCTTATACCTTTGATGTCCCTTGGGTATGGCAGCTTTTCAATAGCTTCTATCTTCGCTGGGTCAACTTCTATTCCTTTTCCAGAAATCTTATGCCCAAGAACAATACCTTCAGTAACCATGAAGTGACACTTCTCGCAGTTTAAAACTAAGTGTTGGTCTTCACAACGCTGCAAAACTTTGTTAAGGTTGAACAAGCAATTATCGAAGGAAGTACCATACACAGAAAAATCATCCATTATCTTTTCAATATAATCAGCAAACATAGCATTCATGCATCTTTGAAAAGTAGCAGGAGCATTGCACAAACCGAATGGCATTCTCCTATAAGCAAATGTACCAAATGGACATGTAAAAGTGGTTTCTCTTGATCATCTTTATGAACAGGAATTTGGGAGAAACCTGAATAACCATCTAAATAACAAATGTGAGAGTGTTTAGATAACCTTTCTAACATTTGATCAATAAATGGCAATGGGTAATGATCTTTACGAGTTGCTTTATTTAACTTTCTGAAATCAATACACATCCTATAACCAACAACAGTATGTTGGGCCACAAGTTCATCCTCATCATTTGAAACAACAGTCATTCCACCCTTTTTAGGAACACAATGAACTGGACTAACCCACTTACTATCAGCTATGGGATAAATGATACCAGCTTCAATAAGTCTTATTACCTCTTTCTGAAAGGATCGAGTAGGTTGACTAGAGGGGGAGGGGGTGAATAGGCAACTACAAATTTTCTTTTTCTTTTAATACAAATTCGGGAATTGCTCAAATATAAGTTCACTAGATATGCAACTAGGTGAACAATCCTATATGATGAGCAATAAACAAGCTAGCAAGATATTCTACACAAGATAGGCTAGCAATACAAGTAAAGGAAGGTAAGAGATAACCACACGGTGACGCGGAGATGTTCTACCGAAGTTCACTTCCCAATGGAAGCTACGTCTCCGTTGGAGCGGTGCGGAGTCACAAAGTGAACTCCGAATAGCCTCGATATGGCACACCGTATCTCCCTCGTGTTATCCTCCGATGAGGAGATCCACGAGCCACTATATGATGCCCTCGAGGTCGGCAACAAACCTTTACAAGGATGAGGCACACTCCACAACCGAATTGGAGGCTCTCACCAAATTCCCGCGGCTCCCAAAGCCACAAGAATCACAAGGCCGGGTCGCGTCTCCACAACTTAATTGGAGGCTCCCGGCTAATCCTTGTGGCTACCAAAGCCACAAGAATCACAAGTATCTTCTAGGTATCCAATGTACCAAGTTACACAAGATCTACAAATGACTAGGTCGATGTAGACAAATCGGCTCGGTGGAGATGTGGATCTAGGGCTCCTCTTTCACTCCTCAAAGTATCAACGAGTTTGAGTGGTTGGAGTGGGAGCACTAGTAGATTGAAGCTTGCAACAATGGTGGAGAGAGAGTGAGGAATCAAGCTTTGGGAACCGGAGGTAGGTGGAGGGGAATAAATACCCCTCCCAGAAATCTGGCCGTTGAAGCTGTAAACCGCCCGCAGCGGTAGTACCGGGCCTCGCCCGGTAGTACCGACTGACAGGGAACGGACGGCCTAGCGAGACTGGTCAACGCCTCCTCCGCGCGCATCGGTAGTACCGGACCGCCTGGTCCGGTAGTGCTCCCCACCCGGTAGTACCGCGTTACTACCGGGGCTACTACCGGATAAAATCGAGCGAGTCCAGAGAGCATTTGGATATCCGGTACTGGGCCTGGTACTGGGCCCGGTAGTTCCGCATGACAGAACACCCGGTAGTACCGGGTTGAACCCGGTAGTACCGGCTGACGCAATGAAGACAGCATTTCTTCCTTTTCTTGAGACAAAACCTGTGCAATATCAACTGATACAATCCTACACACTTTTAGCACACATATTAGACATCTAAGTGTGTTGTCAACAAACATCAAAACACTTGGGGAAGGATATGCCCTTTCAATCTCCCCCTTTTTGGTGTTTGATGACAACACACTTAGGAGAAACAAATGATTTGCAAAAGATAGACGGGGCTCTCCAAATTGTGTGTTTATTAGGAATTTGCTTTTGAATGCAAAAACACAACATATAAAATGGGCGGAGCTCCCCCTATATTTTACAAACCAAGCAAGTTCATATGGATAAACAATTATAATAACTTGCACAATATAAGCAACAATAAGCAAGTACCATACTAGATAGGTCTTATTACAATAACACAAGTCAAGGCATGTCTTACATCATGCATAGAGAAGTTCAAAGCAAATATCCAAATAAAGATGGAACACAAGCATAAAGATCAAACGAAGTGCAAGCTTGTGTTCCTTCCATGCAAATCCCATGGCACAACCTAAATAGAACACATTCTCCCCCTTTTCATCGAAATGCCAAAAAGGGAGAAGCGCGATGCTAACACGTCCCTCGGAGCATCAAGCTCCACCCGCGCCGTGGTGGGTCGAAGAGGAGGAGGCCTGGAAGCGATCACCATCTGGAGGAGCATCTTCATCACTCCAGAAACCATGCTTGGACACCCATTCCTCCTTTGGAGTGATTACTTCTTCAGAACCATCGGAGACTGGAATCTGCATATGCCTCATCATTGCTTTGTGTCGCTGTGCTGCCTTCTTGTGATACACATGAGCTTCATACAGACGGTCTTCCAAATCCAGTTTGAGGCAAAAGGCCCTCTTGGCCTTAATCTGCAGCTTCTTGAACCATGAAGGTTCCTCAAGGGGAGGTGCACTCCCACTAGCTCTCTCAGCTTCAGCAGCAGCCTCAGGATCAATGGGCTTGGTTTTGGGAGGAGCATGAGCCTTGATACGCAGTTCCTTCACTAGATGAGCCACAACGGGGCTGCCATCCTTCATGATATCTTCTCAATTCTTCTTGAGAGCCCACTTGCGACGAATGAGCTTCATAATGAATGGGCCATAGATGGGGGCCTTCTATCAATGATTGTGGACCACAAGTCATTCCACATCCAATCCATCACATCAAGCTTCTTGCCTTTGCCTTGATTTTCATAGGAGAGCTTGAGAAGGTCAAACATGTAGCCATGAACCTCATCCCAGTTTCCCACACGAGGAGCAATGGTTTCTCTATAGACACGGTGGAGAATCTCAAATGGACGCACAAGATGAGCAGTTTTACCGGTGGTGCCTCTTTCCATAGTGATTGGTCCAAGAACATCCTTGGAGCTTGATCGATCATTGTCATGGCATCTCCATCCACTAGCAACACTTTCACCCTTGTCTTCATAGCCTAGAACCTCTCCAAACTCCGCCAAGGTGGCAGAAAGCAAAGTGTCCTTGGTCATCCACCATAGAGTCCGGGCTTCATCATGATCAAGGTAGACGGTGGCAAAGAACTGAATAATGTAGTACTCGATGTAGGGATGGTTCTCCTTCATGATGTCAATCAGCCCAAATTCTTCACACATTGCAAGTGTCTCATCAAAATAGCCCTTGTGCTTCGAGTTTTTCATGTAAGGAATATCAAGAGTGTGTTGGACAACCACGGAGTAATCCTTGTGGAGATAGATTTCCTTGTAGATGGCTTCTTGATCATTTGTGTAAAAGTGCGGATTCCGCACAAGAGGTGACCTCTCCTCAGCATAGGGATTCTCTTCTCTGAGCTTCTGATAGTCATCATTCTTCCATAAGTGAAGTGCTTTGCGGGCTCTCGTGGAGGAGCAGTGGTGGTACGAGCAGCAGCTGATGTTCTGCCTCTTGCTTGAGTTCTGGCTGTGGTGCGAGCAGGCAAAATTTCCTCTTCTTCTTCTTCCTCAATCTCATCCTCCACGAGACGTGGCTTCTTACTACCACGGCGGCTACCTGTGAAACAGCATATAGGTAGGGCAGGGAATAGATGAGTGCACAAGTTCACGGATTAAGGAACCAAAAACTAGCCAATAGGTGTAAAGAGAGGTCGAATCGAACAAAGTTGGAAAACCCGGTAGTACCGGGCTTAGTCCGGTAGTACCGGCTGAGCCGATTCAAGACTGAATGGCACAAAATCGAGAGATTCAACCATACATTACACATAGATGCTAGCTAACAAGGCCTAGGTGATCATCCATCCAACTTTAACCGTTGCAAACGGAGCTACCAATGTTTCCTCTCCATACATCTAGGTTTCAAGATTTAGAAACAAAGAATGCAAAGAACGGGGAAATACCGGAGGCCATGGAGGAGATCGACGAGGGGATCGCTCCCACGGAGCAGATCTGGCCGGAGATGGCGGAGACCGGCGGCCTAGGGCGGCGGCCGAGCAGGGGCAGAGGAGGCGACGGGGTGGAGTCATGCGGCTGGGGGAAAATGGGGAATAACCCCCACCCAGCCCGCACGCAGAAACTTTTGGATACCCGTGATTCCCGGTAGTACCGGGGCGGACCATCCGGTACTACCGGGGCCTGAATCTTTGCGAGCAGCAGAACTGCTTAGATTCAGAGCCCGGTACTACCGGATCCCACCAGGAGGTACTACCGGGGCCTCCTAAGAAACCCCAGTTTTCTCTTTTTGTGTAAGGAATTTGAACTTGTGCAAGATGGAAGTTGTTTTGAGATAGAAGAAAGGCATAGGATTAGATCAACACACTGGAGATGGTACTTCATACTCAATTTGCAAGAAGCAAACACACAAAAACCAAATTGAGCATGTTTTCCATAGAAGCACTAGAAACCCAATAAAATCCAAATGAAACCAACTCTTCACAAGGAAGAGGGCGGTGGCCGAGGCCACCATGTATGAGTATGTGGTGTGACACCGCAAAGATATATCTTGGGTCCACGGCCACTACTCGTCATTTAAGCTCACAATTCATAGAACGAATATAGAGATGCAAATGAATTCTTACTATCGGCATAATGGGGGCTAGGGATAGTCCAATGGATTAGGACCGCACTCCCCCTATGTCCATGCGTACATCCAAACCAAATGAATATCGTCTAATATGGGTAGGTATGCAAGAAATCCACTAAATCCAATTGCTTGTTCTTAAATATCCACTTGGTTCCAATGACATTATGGCATGTGTCTTTGGGTTTTTCAACTAATGACCATACTTTGTTGCGCTCGAAGTTGTTCAACTCTTCATGCATAGCCGCAACCCAATCCATATCTTCAAGAGCATCATATACCTTGAGAGGTTCTAAGCTAGACAAACAAGAGACATGACCACAAAAGTTAGATAATTGTTTGCGTGTGGACACACCCCTGAATACTCCCAAGGATATTTTCTTTGAAGTGGGAAAGATGATCCAATTTTGATGCACGCCGGATGACCCGGCGTTCCATGGCTTGACCAATTGTTTCACCAACACAAATATCTTCATCATTGCCTTCATCTTGCTCATGGTCAACCCGAAGTGGAGTTCTTGGGTTGTGGGTTCATTATGTTCTTGTTCACCACTAGAGTTGGGTGGGTCTTGACCATCTTCTTGATCATTGAATGAATATCATGTTCTTGTTCTTGGATAGTTTCTTGATCAACTATTGAGGTGGATGGCTCAACTTGAGTAGAACTTGTTCCTTCTTCTTGAGTATCATCAATAGGTCCTTCAATAGGAATAGTTCTCCAATCCCCATAGTTCTTATGGCTTGAGATGGAGCATCATCACCTACATCATCATGATCAATATGCTCCACTTGGGAGCCATTATCCTCGACAAACTCCACGTTCATAGATTCTTCAACACACCCGGTGGATATGTTGTAGACCCTATAAGCATGAGACTTTGCGGCATATCCAACAAGTATACCATCAAAAGATCTAGATTCAAATTTAGCAATTTTGCAACCTTTAATGTAAACATGGCATTTGCAACCAAAGACTCGAAAGTAAGATACATTTGGCTTTTTACCGGTGAGGAGTTCATATGGTGTCTTTTCCATGAGAGGACGGAAGAAGAGCCGGTTTGAGTAGTGACAAGCGGTGTTGATGGCTTCGGCCCAAAAGTTGTATGGGGAATGAAATTCGGCCATCATAGTTCTTGCCATATCAATAAGAGTGCGGTTCTTCCTTTCGGCGACACCATTTTGTTGGGGAGTATATGCAGCGGAATATTGGTGTTGAATGCCCTCCCCACTTAGGAAATCATCCATAGTGTAATTCTTGAACTCCGTACCATTGTCACTTCTAATTGCCAAAATCTTGGAGTCATATTGGCGTTGAACTAGGGTTGCAAAGTCAATGAATATCTTTTGAGTTTCACTCTTCTTCTTGATGTAGAAAGTCCAACAATATCTTGAATAATCATCCACAATCACCAAACAATATTTCTTGCCACCAAGACTATCATATGTGGGAGGCCCAAAAGATCCATATGAAGGAGCTCCAAAGGCCTCTTAGTGGAGATAATGGTCTTCTTGGGGTGATTCTTTTCATGCATCTTTCCGGCTATGCAAGCACTACAAGGACGATCTTTGGAAAAATTAACATCGGTTAGTCCTACCACGTGTCCACCCTTTACAAGAGTTTGTAAATTTCTCATACCGACATGGCCTAGCCGGCGATGCCAAAGCCAACCCTTGTCGGATTTAGCCATTAGACACGTGGCAATTTGAGTGGTCTCTTTCGAGAAATCGACCACATACAAACCGTTCTCACGAAATCCAACAAAGGCTACTTTAAGAGATTTTGTGAAAAGGATGGTCACGTGGTATTTATTAAAGATAACGGTGTAACCGGCATCGCATAATTGACCAACGGAAAGTAGATTATATGAAAGGGATTCAACAAGGAGGACCTTCTCAATTGATAACTCCGGTGTGATCACCACCTTGCCATATCCCAATACCTTAAGTCTTGTATTGTTCCCAATGGTGACATGAGAGAATGAGAGTAATTGTTTCAATAAGCCCTTTACTACTTCTTTGCTTCCGGTCATGTGAGATGAACACCCACTATCAATGAGCCATGAAGATCCACCGGAAGAAAAGCCCTACAATAAATCAAGTCTTTGATTTAGGTACCCATTTTGGAATGGGTCCTCTTTTGTTAGTCACAAGGGTCTTTGGAACCCAAATAGCATAGTGATAATCATCTCCATATGAGGTACCAACATATTTAGCAAAAACATAACCATTTCTAGATTTCATAAGCACATATGAGGGGTTATATTTTCCGGCAAAGTCATTGTGAGTGGCATTGCCCCTTGTGGCTTTACCACCCACAATGGGTTCAACATTCTTCTTGCCCAACTCCCCCTCCTTCACAAAAATAATATCTTTTGAAGGGGAGGTAGGCATCTTCTTCTTGTTTGCCTTCTTGGACTTGGGAGCAAACCCAAGCCCTTCCTTGCCAACCACTCCCTTTTGATTGGTCAAAAGATCATTGAGGTTCTTTTCCCCTTGGATGCAAGTGGCTAGACCCTTTTCAAGTTGGGCCTTCAACCTAGTGTTCTCCTCCATGAGAGATGCTTTAAGACATAAGGGTTAGTAGCACAAGCATTGGCATCTTTATCATTATGAGGAGTGGTGAAGCTAGCATATATAAATTGAGCTTGTAATTTAGCATATGACCCCTTGAGCTTGGTGAGCTCACTTGAGGTCACCTTGTGGGTTTCCCTAAGTTGCTCAAAATTCTCAAGGAGTTTGTTATGACTCTCTACAAGCTCATCATTTTTAATTTTTAGATCACTAGCAACTTGAATAGAGGTTTCACGGGTTTCTTTTGCCTTGGATAAATCCTTGGCTTGGGTCTCCTCAAGTTGCTCCCGGAACACTTGTTCCTCAACAAGTTGCTCTTCTAGCTCACCAATTTTATCGGCATGATCACGTGCATGCCCCTCAAGCTCATAAATCCTATTCTCCTTCTCCTCAAGGAGGTGTTTGGCTTCTCCATATTGGTACATGAGAGCCTCAACCATTTTCTTGGTTGGACCTTGGAGCTTGTTTATAAAGGGGTAATTGTATCCTCTTTCTCCTCATTTTTCCCTACATCCTCAACACAATCCAAGAGAGATGGTTTAGAGGAGATAGTAATTTTAGGTGGGGAATTCACCTTGGTTTCCTTGGCCATGAGGCACATAGGCTTGGGATCTTGTTGTCATTTGGAGCGGTGAAAGGGGTGCCAATGAAGGAGGAAGGTTGCCCATTGCAAGAGCCGCCATCCCCACTTCCTCACTTGTATCATCATCCTCCTCTTCGCCACCGGACTCATACTCTTCTTCATGTGTTGCGGTGACAAGAGCCTTTTGAGGTTCTCTCTTGATGAGGTACTTGATGGGCTTGGTGAAGAACTTCTTCTTCTTTAAGATGAGTTGGCCTCCAAAATCTTCTCTTCTCTCATAGGGGCAATCCTTCACAAGGTGATTTCCTTTCCACAATTAAAGCACATTCTTTTCATTTGTGGGGAGAAGTTGCTCTTGATATTCTTTTTGTTCCAATACTTGGTGGCGGCAAGAGCAAGCACCTCATTGAGTTCACCCACAAAATCTTCTTCATGATGACCACTTGTGCTTTCTTCATATCTTGGATGTTCTTCCACATGAGCCTTCAAGGCAAGGTTCTTTGTGCCACGAATTTGGTTGATGGAAGACTTGGAAGTGGCCTTCAAGGTATCATAAGTGACGAATTGTGCCAATATGTCATTGGGAGACATTGTTTTGTAGTCCGCTCTCGTATGGAGATTCATCACCATATTTTCATTGTATGGAACAATGGTCTTGAGGAACTTGGCTTTGACCCATTCATCATCCATATCTTTCTTTCCATTTTCCCTACATGCCACACAAGCTTGGTGAGTCTTCGGAAGAGATCCGATGGTGTCTCTTCTTCTAGCATGATGAAGTTGTCCACTTGATGTTGAAGGATGGCGTCGTTGGAGCGTTGAAGGCCCTCATTTCCTTCATATACCGATGCGAGAAAATCCCAAGCCTCCTTGGTGGTTTTGAGATTCCGCACTTGATCTTCATCATGGGCGGTCATGGCACTCTCAAGGATGTACTTGGCATTTGCATCAAGTTGTTCATCAATCTCTTCTTGCCTTGTCAAGTTGGAGGGATCAACCGGAGTAACCATTTAGAACCACCCTCCAAAGATGCACCGATGAGCTGCGAAAATAAGACTCCATAGATTTCTTCCAAGTGAAATAACGAGTATTATCAAGCTTAGGAGGTGGCCTACTTAGGTTGGTTATATGAGGTTGAGTGAGTGGAACTTGAGTGAGATATGAAGTAGGTGGAGCAAAGTTATGAGGAGGCTTCTCACTAGTTTTAGGTTGATCTTTGTTATCCTTAACAACCAAGGCCTCAACGTTAGAACACCGGTTGATGAGGAGGCATTTTGATTATTAATGACCCGAGTAAACACCTCGTCCACCATTTTGCCTTTCATGAACCCAAAGAGTTCAATCATGGCTTTCATGGTGACCGGGGCATTATCATCGGGAGGGGTTATCCCCGCTTCACTTAGTTCTTTCTCAAGTTGTTCTCTATCATTTTTCTCTTGTTGTTCCTTAGCAAGTTTTAACTCCTCGTCGCTAGTCATCCTCCTCTTTAGGCTGTTAAGCCCTTAATAAAGAGACCTTGCTCTGATACCAATTGAAAGGATCGAGTAGGTTGACTAGAGAGGGGGGGGTGAATAGGCAACTACAAATTTTCTTTTTCTTTTTTACAAATTTGGGAATTGCTCAAATATAAGTTCTCTAGATATGCAACTAGGTGAACAATCCTATATGATGAGCAATAAACAAGCTAGCAAGATATTCTACACAAGATAAGCTAGCAATACAAGTAAAGGAAGGTTAAGAGATAACCACACGGTGACGCGGAGATGTTCTACCGAAGTTCACTTCCCAATGGAAGCTACGTCTCCGTTGGAGCGGTGCGGAGTCACAAAGTGAACTCCGAATAGCCTTGATATGGCACACCGTATCTCCCTCGTGTTATCCTCCGATGAGGAGATCCACGAGCCACTATATGATGCCCTCGAGGTCGGCAACAAACCTTTACAAGGATGAGGCACACTCCACAACCGAATTGGAGGCTCTCACCAAATTCCCGGCTCCCAAAGCCACAAGAATCACAAGGCCGGGTCGCGTCTCCACAACTTAATTGGAGGCTCCCGGCTAATCCTTGTGGCTACCAAAGCCACAAGAATCACAAGTATCTTCTAGGTATCCAATGTATCAAGTTACACAAGATCTACAAGTGACTAGGTCGATGTAGACAAATCGGCTCGGTGGAGATGTGGATCTAGGGCTCCTCTTTCACTCCTCAAAGTATCAACGAGTTTGAGTGGTTGGAGTGGGAGCACTAGTAGATTGAAGCTTGCAACAATGGTGGAGAGAGAGTGAGGAATCAAGCTTGGGGAACCGGAGGTAGGTGGAGGGGAATAAATACCCCTCCCAGAAATCTGGCCGTTGAAGCTGTAAACCGCCCGCAGCGGTAGTACCGGGCCTCGCCCGGTAGTACCGACTGACAGGGAACGGACGGCCTGGCGAAAGACTGGTCAACGCCTCCTCCTTGTGCGCATCGGTAGTACCGGACCGCCTGGTCCGGTAGTGCTCCCCACCCGGTAGTACCGCGTTACTACCGGGGCTACTACCGGATAAAATTCGAGCGAGTCCAGAGAGCATTTGGAGATCTGGTACTGGGCCGGTACTGGGCCCGGTAGTTCCGCACGACAGAACACCCGGTAGTACCGGGGTGAACCCGGTAGTACCGGCTGACGCAATGAAGACAGCATTTCTTCCTTTCCTTGAGACAAAACCTGTGCAATATCAACTGATACAATCCTGCACACTTTTAGCACACATATTAGACATCTAAGTGTGTTGTCAACAAACATCAAAACACTTTGGGAAGGATATGCCCTTTCACTTTCCTTACCACTTCCTTCATTTTTGGATGGAGACGGCGTTGATAATCAACAACAGGTTTTGCATCCTCTTCCAAATTAATTTTATGCATACATAGAGCTGGGCTTATACCTTTAAGATCATCAAGAGAGTATCCAATGGCTGGTCGGTGAGCTTTAAGCACATCAAGTAATTTCTCTTCTTCTTCAGCTGAAAGGTTAGCACTAATAATGACAGGATATATGCTCTTCTCATCCAAATATGCATATTTCAGATTTGTAGGCAAGGGCTTTAATTCAAAGCTAGGATCCCCTTTAGGTGGTGGTAGCACTCCTAAATTATCGGGTGGGATATGCAATTGTAATTGTGGTGGTTGTTGCCATAATATTTGTTCTAAAGCATCCTTTTCCTCATCATTAAATGGTTCATCTTGATTAAGCATATAACGTTCTACAACATCTGTTGAAGCTACAGCTACATGTGCAAGAGTTTCAATTATATCTTCGGAAATTGGCTCTTTCACAACATGTTTATCAGCAAATTTGGAAAAATTGAACTCAAGTTTTTCACCAGCACATTTAATAAACACTTTCTCTTTAGGCAAATTAATTTCAGCACCAACAGTGTTTAAGAAAGGTCTACCAAAAATGATAGGACAAAAGAATCTTGAGGACAAACAAGCACAATAAAATCAGCAGGATATTTTATTTTGCCAATCAATACTTCAACATCTCTAACAATTCCAAATGGACTAATATAATCTTTATTAGCAAGTTGAATTGTCATACCTGTCTCTTCCATAATGATAGGATCAATATCCGGCTTGATTTCAAGATACAGAGAATATGGAATGACACTAATGCTTGCTCCAATATCACATAAGCCATGATAACTAGAAGTCCCAATAGTGCATGATATAACAGGCTTACCAACCTTGGCCGAATTGCCTTTAACAACTTTAGTAGCATCTTCACATAGATAAACATTAACAGGATCTTCTTCATTTAATTGTTTGATAATAGAGATTTGACTGTTGACTTCCATCTGTTCATAAGGCTGAGATCTTCTTCTTTTACTCTTGTTAGAAACAACAATAAGTAAATTTCCTTGACTTGGTTTGGATATGGTGGTGCCTCAACATACTCCTCAATTGTCAAGGATGACACTGGTTCTACCTGTTTAATAACTTTGGGTACAACAATAGATTGTTTAACAGGTTCAACATAAGCTTCAAACCCAGTTTTAGGAATACCAATATGATTAGCAAAAGATTTAGCTATCTCAATTATAACATAAGGATCAAGATTAAAAGTATCACTCAGATTTTTAAACAAGGTAGAAGTAGAGAAATTCTCTACACATGAATACTCATAGTCCAGATAGGGCTCATTACTTTTATCAAGATCCCAATGACCAGTATTCTCAGAAATAGTCTCCAATAAATTCCATGCTTCTTCTTCAGTATTATTTGTAAAGCTTCCACTAGATGAATTATCCAGAAATTCCTTTTGTTGCCTTGGTAGCCTCACATAAAAGTTTATCAGAATAATTTTCCTTGTAAGATCATGACAAGGATTCTTGCGGAGGAGTTCCTTTAACCTCCCCCAAGCTTGAGTAATACTTTCTCCCAGATGTGGCCAGAAATTAAATATATAGCAGCGGTTCTCATAAGCTTCTCTATGAGTAAAATACTTAAGAAAGAAAACCTTCCTCAAAATACTCCAGTCCATAGTGACTTCTTCATCTAAAGACCTGAACCAAATACGAGCATTATCAGATAAAGACAGATATAATAGCTTCCTTTTTACCTGATCTTCAGAAATACCAGGAAGTCTAAATAAACCACATATCGCCTCAATTGTTTCCATGTGTTCACATGCAGATTTAGTTCCATCCCCTGTAAATGGATTTTTCATAACTCTTTTAACATGACCAACGGGAATTTTATGTCCCACTTTAGGTATCTCAGGCACAGTAGTTTCAACAGTTTTAGGAGCATAAGCACTTTCATATAGAGCAAGAGGCATCGAGGCACGATTCATAAATGCCATAGTAGCAATGAGATAAAACAGTAAATAAAATTCACCTTTCAAGTTTCCTTACCAAACTTCTTACCAATAGCGCTACGCTCCCCGGCAACGGCGCCAGAAAAGTATCTTGATGACTCCCAAGTGCAAGAGATCAATTGTAGTACCTTTCGAATAGAAAAGGTTATCGAACCCACGAGGAGCTGAAGGTATTGGTTATTAGAAGTGATAAATAGACAATAAAAGATGCAAGTGTTTTTGGTATTTTCGATTGTATGATTGCAAGACAGTGACAATGCAGCAGGTAAATGGTAACAAGTAAAAGCTATCAAAGAGAGAGAAAGCCCAATCCTCTATGTGTAAGAGGACAAGCTCAAGTGATGTGTAACTTATATGTGAAAAACGTTCCCGAGGGCGGCATGGATATTGCTAGGCATATAGATTTATTAAACAACACGTTGAATATCTTGTCTAGTTTTAATCTTCTTCGGACAGAGCTATTATTAGGTACAGCTAAATAAATAGACTAAAGCCCTTATGATGGATCATGTGGCCAATTAAATGACAGCACAAGAATTATTAAGATATAAAATCCCACCATAGCATTACGCTCCAGGTCCCCGATACTAATACCCGTAAAGTAACTTAATGATTCGGTCTCAGGCTTTCGTGTCCTCCCAAGTCTCCCTCACGCCATTACACTACGGTGTTCTCCTATGAGCCATATAGGTGAAGTGTTGTGCAGTCGACGTTCGCACAACACCATCATAGAATCACACAAAAAGATAAACACTAGACAAAATACCAACACATGTCATATATAAATCATTGCCAATTCATCCTATGCCCTCAGGAACATACGGGAACTACTCACAACATGCAAACATGGTGATATTCAGTGGCATAAGTGGTACAACACAATCTGAAAATATAACTTCACCACCAAATAATGACAAGTACTCAATCACAAACATGAATAGTAGCACAAGACAAGTATCTAGGGTATAGCAACTCTCAAACTACGAGGGGGACGGAGTGGATCACGGAGATGATGATGGAGATGGTGCTGGTCTTGGTGATGGTGATGATGTAGAGGCCTCCTCCCACGCCAAGGAGGAGAGGTGATGACGATGACGATGATTTCCCCCTTCTCCGGAGCTCCGGAGCAGCAGGATCTGATCCCCCTCGGAGGGAATCAGGAGTTTCGCCGCCGCCGCGACCTCGGATAGTCTCGTAAAAATTAGGGCGTTCCTTTTCGGGCGAGACGGAGACCTCGTTAAAAAGCCCCAGGCGAGGAAGTGCCCGAGGCTCCATTTGGTGGGTCCCACGCGGTCAGGGAATCTGGCCGCGTGGGCCCACCCATTTTGGGCCTCGTGGCCTTCCTCGCTTGCTTCTTCTTCCCTCTGGTATTCTCCCGAAGAAAAACCAGCTGTGCAATTTTCCTTTTATTAATTGGGCATTCGTAGCTCCTGAAACAACAAAAACACGAAAAAGGAGGTTTTCTGCCTCCCAGAAATTAAATACTAAAAATAGGGACTTTGTAGGAAAGTCCCCTAAATCATCTAAAACATGTAAAAACAATGATATAATTATGCAAATAACATCCTAATATGGTGGTATAAGTGGTATAGATGATGATATAAAATGCACGTATCAGTATCTAGTTGTTGCTTTATTTCTAAGGGAACTTTGTCATGTATCAGACTTGGTGACTGATGTCTACGTGTGCTTCTATTCTTGTAGACAGTGTTGGGCCTCCAAGAGCAGAGGTTTGTAGAACAGCAGCAAGTTTCCCTTAAGTGAATCACCCAAGGTTTATCGAACTCAGGGAGGTAGAGGTCAAAGATATCCCTCTCAAGCAACCCTGCAATTAAGATACAAGAAGTCTCTTGTGTCCCCAACACACCCAATACACTTGTCAGATGTATAGGTGCACTAGTTCGGCGAAGAGATAGTGAAATACAAGTAATATGGATGATTATAAGTAGTAACTGCAATCTGAAATAAAGATGGCAGCAAGCAAACATGTAGCAGAACTTGTTGTAAACGGTGTTTCAATGCTTAGAAACAAGGCCTAGGGATCATACTTTCACTAGTGGACACTCTCAACAATGATCTCATAACTGAATAAGTAAAAGCTACTCTTAAACACTCTCTTGTTGGATAACAAACACCATTCATTGTGTAGGGCTACAAAAGCACACCTCAAGCCGGAGTAAACAAGCGCCACAATGTCATAAAGGAATCACACACGGTGCACACACTGTCACCTTTACACCGTGGAGAGTACCGGAGTTCATATTAAAGTAACCTATAGAGTGCATAATAGATAAAGAGTAACATCTACATATTCAACTAGATTAGCACAACTGAACACAAGTAAATACTGCTCGGGATTATTCTCCTTCTTGATAACACAAGAGTACTACGTGTAGGGCTGCAAAAGCACTCCTCAAAGTCTGAGTAAACAAACACCACAGTTCCCAAGAATAAGCCATGATAAATGTCTAAGTTATTCATAGAGTCACACAAGTACCCACACTGTCACCTTGATACCGTGTTGTCACAACGACTCCAGAAACTAGACAAAATCACTTGAGTAGCATAAACATTATTAATGTATTCAGCGATACTAGCAATACACACGATCACATAAACATCACGCGATGGGAGAGAGAGATGAACCACATAGCTACCGGTAGAGCCCTCAGCCTCGGGGGAGAACTACTCCCTCCTCATCATGGGAGTCAGCAGCGGCGATGAAGATGGCGGTGGTGTCGATGGAGATGACTCCGGGGGCAATTCCCCGTCCCGGCGGCGTGCCGGAACAGAGACTTCTGTCCCCCGAAACTTGACGTCGATGGCGGCGGCGCTGCGAAACTCTTCTGGAAATATGACTTCGTGTTTTAGGGTTTTCGCGTCTCGGGGAATAAATAGGCGAAGGGGCGATGTCGGCGGACCCCCGAGGGGCCCAAACCACACCCAGGCGCGGCTGTGGGCCCAGCCGCGCCTACTGGTGGTTTGGCCACCTCCTGGCACATCTTCGTCTCTCCTTCGGACTCCGTGATGGTGCTGGAAAAATAGGGACCTGGCCTTTTGTTTCGTGCAATTCCGAGAATATTTCCAGAAGTAACTTTCTGAAACCAAAAACAGCAGAAAACAGGGAACTGGCACTGTGGCATCTTGTTAATAGGTTAGTCCCAGAAAATGCATAAAAGTGATACGAAGTGTATCTAAAACATGTAGCAAATGGTATAATATAAGCATGGAACAGCAGAAATTATGGATACGTTGGAGACGTATCAGTGACTTGTATCATCCGTGCTTCCATTCAGTGTAATAGATACTAAAGCTTGTATGCTGGTACTCTTAATTATCACGTATGGTTTGTATTATAGCTGGTGTATGATGTATGCATGTTTGTGTCCAAATATGTTGTCGCTAGTTGTTGGATGATACGTGAGTGTCATTGAATGTATGGCTGGTATTCCAAATAAGTTACTGCTCCTATCTCAACCATTTTTCGGAGGTAGATACTAATTGTGTCCTTGTCAAATCTCCAGAATGGCTCGAGGAGGCCGCGGAAACAACAACAATGATGAGGAACCGCCGCCACCACCCACAATGGCTCAGGTCTTGATGGCCATTGAGGAGAACCGCGGGTGCAATGAGCGACTGCTCGAGCAGATAGTGCAGCAGAATGCACGGAGGAACAATGACTGCAGCACTGAGTTCCTGCGCTCGCAGCCACCTACCTTCGCTGATGCTAAGGAGCCACTGGAAGCTGATGACTGGCTTCGCGCTCTGGAGCGCAAGTTCTCCGCGCTACATGTCCCAGTGGCCGAACAGGTCAACTTCGCCACCTACCTCCTGACTGGAGCGGCTGGCTGCTGGTGGGAGAGTCATGTGGCGCTATTCGCGGCAGGCCATGCCTTCACTTGGGCGGACTTCCGCACAACCTTTCGTGCGGCTTACATACCTTAGCCGATAATGGACCTAAAGAGGAGGGAGTTCCTGGATCTGCACCATGGTCGTATGGACCTCCGAGCTTATGGTTGCCAATTCAACCATCTCTCTCGTTACGCCCCACGGGACGTGACCAATGATGCCGACAAGCAGGAGTTGTTCCGCAAGGGGCTTGCGCCGAGGCTCCGCTATGAGTTGCTGCCCTTCAAGTTCCAGAACTACCAGGAGTTGTTCAACCAGGCTCTTACTCTGGAGCAGGGAAGGAAGGAGTTCGAGGCTTCCAAGAGGCCCGCACAGGGGACCACCCGAGTTCCTCGGTTCCTGGGAACAAGAAGCGCAAGGTCTTCGTTCCCTATAGCGCTGTGCCGCGTGCTCCATTCATGCCGAGGGCCGCGGGATACAGGCCACCACCGCCGCGCCCCACTACTCCGACACTTGGGGCGAGCGGAAGTGGGTATCGCCCACCTGGACTTACCTGCTACACCTGTGGCCAGGCGGGCCACTACTCCAGGGAGTGCCCCCAAAAGACACCTATTTCGGGAACACCTGCACGAGCCCCCGCCACTCTAGCTGGCAAGGCTGGCCCTAACGTGCGTGGTCGCCTGAACCACGTCTCTGCAGAAGAAGCTGAGGAGGACCCCGGCGTCCTTATGGGTGAGCTACGAATCAACGACAATCCCGCTACAGTTTTGTTCGACTCTGGAGCATCACATTCATTCATCTCTATAGCTTTTGCAAAAGACCACAACATACCGTTCGGGAAGATGAGTCGGCCCTTGGTAATCTCCACGCCTGGTTCCAATTGGCAAACCGAGGGGATTACTCCGGAGGTTCAGATTACGATAGGTCACTGGTCCTTCCCTTTTGCGCTGGTAGCTCTGAAGTCAAACGGCATTGATGTCATACTGGGCATGAACTGGCTAGTAAAATACCGGGCTAATCTCGATTGTGCGGCGAAGAGCATTACTGTGACCACTTCTTCCGGCGACATTGTAGAGTATTGGTCTGCACTATCAAGACCTCCATCTTCAGTCATTCCCCTCTCACCAGAGATCCGCCTTTACTTCATGGAAGGCGAATCCCCTCCTGAAATACATGAAATACACGTGGTGTGTGACTTCCCGGATGTGTTCCCGGAAGAATTGCCTGGCATGCCCCCTGATCGAAGTGTGGAGTTTGTCATAGAATTGATGCCAGGTACCGCTCCGATTTCCAAGAAACCCTACTGTATGCCGGTGGAAGAGTTGGCTCTGTTGAAGGAGCACATTGATGAGCTGTTAGCGAAGGATTTCATTCATCCTAGCAGTTCACCTTGGGGTTGTCCGATACTCTTTGTCAAGAAGAGGGATTCAACCGTTCCTCGTTTGGTCTCTGATTATAGGCCGTTGAATGCGGTGACAATCAAGAACAAGTATCCTATTCCCCGGATCAATGATCTGTTAGATCAGTTAGCTGGTGCAACGGTATTCTCCAAAATGGATCTGAGGTCGGGGTACCATCAGATAAAGATCAGAAAGGAGGATATCCCAAAGACGGCATTCGTTACTCGCTATGGCCTATATGAGTATACTGTCATGTCCTTCGGTCTCACCAATGCTCCAGCTACCTTCATGAGGCTCATGAACTCTGTCTTCATGGATTATCTCGACAAGTTTGTCGTCATCTACATCGATGAAATCCTCGTTTATTCTAAAACCGACGAAGAGCATGATGAACACCTTCGGTTGGTTCTAACACGACTTCGTGAACACCGTCTTTATGCCAAGTTCTCCAAGTGTGAGTTCTGGTTGGATAAACTTGTCTTCCTTGGTCATGTGATATCCGCTAATGGTGTGGCAGTCATTCCCGACAAGATTCAATCTATTCTGGACTGGAAAACTCCAATGTCAGTCAAGGACATTCGTAGCTTTCTCGGATTGGCGGGTTACTACCGCCGATTCATCGAAGGTTTCTCCAAGATAGCCAAGACCCTGACTGACCTTCTCAAGAAGGGTAAAAAGTTCGCATGGACGGACAAAGCTGAAGAGAGCTTCAAAACACTGAAAGCCAAACTCACGTCTGCTCCTGTGCTCGTCCTGCCGGACACCAGCAAGGATTTCGTCGTCTTCTGTGACGCCTCCCTGCAAGGTTTGGGCTGTGTACTCATGCAAGAGGGCCATGTGGTGGCGTATGCTTCCCGCCAACTTAAGCCGCATGAGCACAATTGCCCTACTCATGATCTGGAACTTGCCGCTGTTGTTTATGCTCTGAAGCAGTGGAGACCATACCTGTTTGGTAACCGTTGCGAGATTTTCTCGGATCATAAGAGTCTGAAGTACCTCTTCACACAGCCAGATTTAAATCTCAGGCAGAGGCGTTGGTTAGAGTTAATCAAGGACTATGATGTGAGTCTGAACTATCAACCCGGCAAAGCCAACGTCGTGGCTGACGCGCTAAGTCGGAAGTCCTATTGCAACAATCTGATGATTGAAAAGGCTCAACCCGCTCTCCTTGAAGAGTTCTCCCGTTTGAACCTAGAAATTGTTCCCACTGGCTACCTTGCAAATCTGGAGATCAAGGCTACTCTTGAAGACCAGATTAAGGATGCTCAAAAGCAGGATGAGGGTATCCTTCACATCAAGAAGAACATTGCTAGCGGGAAGCCTAAATGTTTCTCAGAAGATGAATCCGGAGCCGTTTACTTTGGTGACCGTCTGGTGGTGCCAAAGAACCGGAATTTGAGGGAGCTGATCCTCCAAGAAGCTCATGAATCACCTCTCTCCATTCATCCCGGTAGTACCAAAATGTACCAAGACCTCCGGCAACAATTCTGGTGGACTCGGATGAAACGGGAAGTCGCCAAGTATGTTGCTGAATGTGACACCTGTCGTAGGGTAAAGGCTGAACATCAGTGGCCTGCCGGCACTCTCCGCCCTATCGCAGTCCCGGAGTAGAAATGGGACGAAATTGGTATGAACTTCATCACTGGGTTTCCCAAGTCTCCTAAGGGCAACAATGCGATCTGGGTAGTCATCGATCGTCTGTCCAAGGTCGCTCACTTCCTACCAGTTTGCAACGAGATACGTGCGAGCCAACTGGCTGACTTATATGTGGCCCGTATTGTTCCGTTGCATGGGGTCCCTCTGAGGATCATATCAGACCGTGGAAGTATCTTTGTATCCAAATTCTGGTAGAGTTTCCAAACTGCTATGGGAACCCGTCTCAATTTCAGCACCGCCTACCATCCTCAGACAGATGGACAGACTGAGAGGGTGAACCAAGTTTTGGAGGACATGCTCAGGGCATGTGTAATCTCCTTTGGCAAAGGTTGGGAGCAGTATCTTCCCTTAGCTGAGTTCTCCTACAACAACAGCTATCAAGCTAGTCTGGGTATGGCCCCATTCGAGGTTCTGTATGGAAGAAAATGCCGAACTCCGCTAAATTGGTCCGAGACCGGAGAGAGGGCACTCTTTGGTCCATATGTTATCAATGAAGCTGAAGAGAAGGTGAGAATCATACGAGAGAATCTGAAGATTGCCCAGTCTAGGCAGAAGAGTTACTATGACAAGCATGTGGGGACCCCGGACTAGCCGTCCGAAATACCCGATTATGCTTAACACAACGATCCCGTGATCAGTCTGTCGTTGCACATAATCCGAACTGAATATCAAAGTTTACATCTAATACCGAGTTTAAAGTCTTACAACCAGGGCCATACCGGCCTAATTATACATAGGTGCCTTCAAGGGCCAATCATCTTTATTCAGCGGAAGCTACGATAGTAGGGCTAATCCATCCTAACAACACCGACAGGCAGCTGACTTATGAAGATCTTAGTTCGCATAGACATCGCCGAACTCCTCTTCAACGTAGGGCTCCTCGAAATCTGGCTAAGACAATAGCCAGGGACGAAACCAATATGAGTACATTTGAATGTACTCGCAAACTACCCCAACTAGAGTAAGCACTAGTTTTAGTTTGTAAACTTTTACTTAGCTTTGAAACGACTTAAAAGAAAGCCTTTTCTGAAAAGGGGAAGAAGAAATTTTTACAACCATCCTTTAAGAAGACATCATTTTAGCTGTTTCCCCGAAACTCCTCCGGTATCCAACCACATTCCAATCATGGTTCCCAAACCCATCACAACCTCGTACCAACTCATTGGTACAGGTATGCAACCTTTTTCTACTTCATTTTCCTTTCAAAACTCAATATTTTATAAAATTTGCACATGGTCTTAAGACAGCCTCCCAACTGTCCATATCCGAGGACTCGGCTATTCGAATAGTTTTACCCTCTGCAGAGGTAGCACGCTTTTCCCACACCCATCCGGTCACTCATCGTGTCAGCCACGTCCCGCCATACCAGAGGTATGCGAAGTTGAGTTCCTGGCCATAGTCTGTCCTTTGCTCATGCTAGTATAGGACCCTGCCTCTACGACACTTTCCATCGACACTCAAATCCTCAGAAACTAAGTGTGAGGACTCGTAGTTCTGTCCGGCGGACCCAAGGGAGCCCTTCAATCCTCTTCCTCCGACATGTTCATACCGGCTTCCGGTAGACTTCAATGAAGAGGACCCAGGTCAGGGGGTAGGTCACCAAACCATCCCCTCATGGAACGAGGTCATCCTCGTTGTTGAGGCATCCAGTACTAACACGAGCAAATTATATGACTACGCCCTTGCCCATATGTGGGTAAATGTGGTCGCACCGGTTATTGGTTGGTCGCCATAGTGTTAGGACACAATGTGCACTTTTCCAAAACAACACCACCATTCTCCAACTTAATACCGACCTTTCGGCATTTCACCTTCATCCAAGTACCTTCAAAGGAGTTTAAAAAAAAACATTGTTTTTCCCAACTTATAGTTTTAGATAACTATTTTATACTTCTACACAAGGTGGCAAAATAGTTTTCAGGTATTTTGCAAAAGGGATTTTTTTCTAAAATCATTGATTCCTTGGAATAACTCTTGAGACTAAAATAGATGCATATAAATGCAAGCTCAGTGAAGTAGCTTGCCTTGTTCAACACAGTGGTACTGGTCCTGATCTTCGGGTTCAACGAAACCTCCTTCTTCGATAAATCCGTCAATGGTATCGTCTAAACGTTAAACAAGCAAAACAAACAATCACTACACTAGCTCAAACATCATCACATCATTACAATCACAAATGCTACAATTAGCTACTGCACACATCAAGCAACACAAGGTGGTTTTAATTTAATTGAATTAAACTTTATTTAATTGCTTTCAAACTAAGGCAGAATCTAGTGGTACACCATTTAATTCACCATTTAATCTACGTTGGTCACAAAAATTCAAACTAAATTTCTATGGATAGCTACTGATGTGTAGAAGATCACCCAATTGGATTGGGGTCATTTGGAGTTACCAAACTCCCTACACATTTGTTTTAGTTCAGAAGGTTTTCAAACCAGTTTTAGCTACCAAACAAATTAGGTTGCTCCAAAAATTAAATCCTTTTAGGGGCAACTAACTTTGGCTACAAGTGTTCTAACAAAATTGGTTTGAGCTTAATTGGACCTACTGATAAATCACACTAGTGGGTTTAGTGCAGAAGGGTGCACTGAAGTTCAACCAAAGGCTAAGGAGTTTACACTACTCAATTAATTCTACCAAAATTTGGTGAGCTAAAGGATCCTAATACAAAGCTACCAAAATTGGTTTCAAGTCATTTGGATTGATATAACCCCAGAAACAAATGGTTTGGTGTTTTAAACCTTCTGGAGCATTTTTATTAATACATTTTTATTATTTATTTAAATGAGATGAGACCACTTTGGTGAGCTAAAGAATTTTATAAGCTTTCCAGAACAGTTGAGTTTGATTTATTTGGGTTCCTAGAACTCGAGTTGTTGAATTTCAAAACTGGGTCCAGTACTGAAATTCAGAGAAGTTTGAAATTCGGAAAAACCTAATTTACTGGATAAAGGTGAGATCCCTGACGGGTGGGGTCCACTCGTCAGTGACTCAGTGGAAGATGTCTCGCGCGCGGGTTAAGTTTAAAATGCTGACGGGTGGGGTCCACCAGTCAGTGTCTACTTAACGAAACGGTATGCTACCGTTGGATTGAAATCCTACGGCTAAGGATCTAAGGCACGGCGGCGACCTTTTCCTGGCGGCGACCTTTTCCTGGCGGCGCCGTGGCTCCGGCGGCGGTGGCGGGTGCGATTCGCTCACCTGAGAGCTCAGGCGGTGACGGAGATGACGTAGATCGACGGCGGAGGTCGTGGGGAAGCTCTGGGGTGAGTGGTGCTTGCTGGAACGGCTTCAATCGACGGCGGCGTGCTCGGCTCCTCCTCCGCGGCTGTGCTCCAAGTCCGGCGACTCCTCCGCGGCGCTGCTGTGCACAAAACACGGGCAAATCGCGGCGGGTGAGCTAGGATGCAATGGTGAGGCGAGTGAGGGGCAAAGAGAGAGCAGGGGAAGAGAGGCACGACCAGGCCGTGATCGCCTTCTTCCTCGGCGCGGCAGCGCACTGCCGTGCGTGTGCACGGTGGTTGCAGAGGAAGGCTCGCTCTCCTGGCGATGTTCTGAGGTGAGGAGTGTGAGAGGGAAGTGGTGGAGGTGTGTGGAGAAGGGAGGGAGCGCGGGGAGCTTTTATAGCGAGCGGCGGCGCTCGGCGCCCCACGGCTCGGTGGTGGGGAGAGGGAAGTGATGGCGCTGGGTCGGCTGAGGGTGCCAGAGAGGTTGCGGGGACCTAAGGGGTGCCGCAGAAGTGGTCAGTGGGTCGAGGGGGACAGGGGTAGCGCGCGGGCATCGTTGCCGTGCTCGGCCGGCCATGGCGAGCGGCGTGTTTCGGCGCGTGCGCTGGTGTCGGGTGGCGCGCGTGCGATGCAACAGAGGGGCAGTGAGGCTCGGACACGACGCGGCGGAGGTGACTGGACCAGAGGGGAGAGGTGGGGCAGCGCGGAGGCGTGCGGTGCTCGCAGTTGACCTCGGCGTCGCCGCGTCGCTCGGCGTGCTCTGGCGCGGACGACGCACACGCCAGAGGGCTCTGCGGCGCTCAGGTCTCGTCGTGCAGAGGCGGAGAGGTTTGGGTGGTGTGGAAGGCACGGCGCGGCGTCGTCTCGGCGTCGCTTCAGCTCTGCCTGCGAGGCGACCCGTGCGGGAGCTCGGCAAGGACGGCAATGGCGTGGCGCCATAGTCCTGCCTCCCCTGGGGTCAACGAGCGCGTCCCTTCACCGTCCTTGCGTGAGTGAGGTAAGGTGAGGGAGTGGAAACACTAATGGCACGGGATTGCACCGAATTGAGCTCGAATTTTGGATTGGATTTTCGGTTTAGAGATGAACTCAGTGGTGATCAACAAGTGTTCGATGAAATTCCAGAACCAAATTCAAATTTGAATTTTCTGAAATTCTTTCCATGGTTTGCTTCAAAATAATTTGTCAAGGTTTGTGGTACCACTGGGGTATTTATTTTGGAAGTGTAGCTTGGTGATCTTGATGATTTCCAAAGTTAAAGAAACATTTGAAATTTTGAAAATAGAATTTTGAATATAATTTGAAATAAAGAGGGGGGGGGGGGGAAATATTAGGGATAAAATGAGAGGGATCAAGATTTCTCCACTGAATATTTGTTTGGAAGAAAACTTGAATTCTCACTTGGAGATTTAGGGTGACACTTGTCACATTATTTTAGGGTTTTTGGCACTTCTTTTATTTCTTTTCTTTTCTTCAAATTTTTATTTAGAGCAAACAACAAATCAAACAACCATAATCAAACAAACACACAAAAGTTTTTGTTGACCCACATTTTTGACTAATAAAGCTGGGTTACAATTTTGGGATGTTACAGATCCTTCCCCCCTTAGGATAAATCTCGTCCCGAGATTGGCTGGGCTTAGGTGCTAAAGAGGTTGGGAAAATCGCTTCTAAGATAGTCCTCACGTTCCCAAGTGGCTTCCTCTTCAGAGTGGTTAGTCCACTGGACTTTATAAAACTTGATCTTGTTCCTCCGGGTGAGACGAATATCTTCGTCGAGAATTTTGAATGGTCTCTCACGTAAGTCAGATCATGGTTCAGGTCGATGGAGTGGTGGTCAATGTTCTTGAAGACATCTGGCTGGTCAGGAACTTCAAGACATTTCCGGAGCAGAGAGATGTGGAAGACATCATGAAATTCCGATAATTCTGGGGGTAACTCTAACTGATAGGCTACTTCTCCGCGACGGGCAAGAATCTTGAAAGGTCCAATATATCTGGGTGCCAGCTTTCCTTTGACATGGAAACGTTGCATCCCTTTGAGTGGTGTCACCCGAAGATAGACAAAATCTCCAGGTTGAAAGGTGACGTCACGACGCTTGGGATCAGCATAACTTTTCTGACGGGATTGGGCCGTTTTGAGACGCTCACGGATAAGTTGGACTTGCTCCTCGGCTTCACGGAGGGTATCTGGTCCAAACACTTTTCCTTCTCCGGTCTCGGACCAGTTCAAGGGTGTACGGCACTTCTTGCCGTAAAGTGCTTCAAATGGGGCCATTTGCAGACTGGACTGATAACTATTGTTATAGGAAAACTCTGCAAACGGAAGGCAATCTTCCCATTTAGAGCCATAGGCTAGGACACATGCGCGAAGCATATCTTCCAGAATCTGGTTTACTCGCTCAGTCTGTCCTCCGGTCTGAGGGTGATAGGCTGTGCTGAATGATAAGTGGGTTCCGAGGGCTTCGTGAAGAGCTTTCCAGAACCGTGAGGTGAACTGCGTGCCTCTGTCAGATACAATCCTCTTAGGCACTCCGTGCAGGCTTACTACCGGGACATATACAAGTCTGCTAGCTGGCTCCTGTGAGTGGTTTGACGGGGATAAAATGGGCAACTTTGGTCAGCCGATCAACGATGACCCAGATTGAGTCATGGCCTCGGTTTGACCTAGGAAGTCCGGTAATAAAATCCATTCCGATTTCATCCCATTTCCACTCGGGGGTCTTAAGGGGTTGGAGCAATCCTGCAGGGCGCTGGTGCTCTGCTTTGACTCGCTGACAGATATCACATTTGGCCACGAAAGAACCAATCTCTCGCTTCATTCCATGCCACCAAAACTTCTCACGAAGATCTTGGTACATCTTGGTTCCTCCGGGGTGGATCGAGTATGGGGTATTGTGGGCTTCTTTAGGATCAGACCCTTGAGTTCCTTATCATCGGGCACACATAGGCGTCCTTTGAATCTCAGAACTCCTTCAGCATCTATGGCAAAACCAGGTGCTTTGTCAAGGGGTATCTTCTTTTTAATTCCTCGATACTCTCATGACCCTTCTGGGCCTCTTTGATTTGGTCCAACAGGGTTGGGGCTAACTCCAGGTTGGCAAGATATCCATGGCTAACCAATTCAAGTCCGAAATCTTCGAACTCCTTAAACAAGGCTGGTTGTTCTGCTTGGATTAGGGTATTCAGGGTGCAGGGCTTCCGGCTTAGGGCATCGGCTACCACATTGGCTTTTCCGGGATGGTAATGAATTCCGACATCATAGTCCTTAATCAATTCCATCCACCTTCTCTGCCTCAGATTCAACTCCTTCTGAGTGAAAATGTACTTCAAGCTTTTGTGATCTGTATAGACCTCGCAGCGATGACCCACAAGATAGGGTCGCCATGTTTTCAAAGCAAAAACCACAGCTGCTAATTCCAGATCATGGGTTGGGTAATTCTCCTCATGCGGTCGCAACTGTCGAGACAGGTACGACACAACTTTTCCTTCTTGCATCAGAACGCAACCAAGTCCGAGACGTGAAGCATCACAATACACGTCGAAACTCTTGGTGACGTCTGGCATGACTAGGATTGGGGCTGAAGTCAGTCTCTTTTCAGTTCTTGAAACTATCTTCACACTTCTGGGTCCATTCAAACTTCTTATCTTCTTCAACAACTGGGTCATGGGTTTGGCTATACTGGAGAATCCTTCAACGAACTTGCGGTAATAACCTGCTAGTCCGAGAAAACTTCGGATTTCAGTTACACTGGTGGGGGATTTCCAGTCTAGAATGGCTTTGATTTTCTCGGGGTCAACAGAGATTCCTCCTGCAGACACAACATGTCCGAGGAATGCCACTTCACTTAGCCAAAATTCACACTTGCTAAGTTTGGCATACATTTGTGTTCTCTGAGGGTCTCCAAAACCAAACGCAGATGTTCAGCATGCTCTTCTTCGTCTTGGAGTAGATAAGGATATCATCGATGAAGACAACCACGAACTTGTCGAGGTACTCCATGAAGATCTTATTCATGAGATTCATGAAATAAGCAGGGGCATTGGTCAAGCCAAAGGACATAACGGTGTATTCAAACAATCCGTATCGGGTGGTGAAGGCGGTCTTGGGAATGTCAGACTCTCGAATCTTCAACTGGTGATAACCTGTCCGAAGATCGATCTTAGAAAAGACTCGGGCTCCGTTCATCTGATCGAACAGATCCTCGATCTTGGGCAGAGGATACTTGTTCTTGATGGTTACATCATTGAGCTTGCGATAATCCACACACAGGCGTGTGGTACCGTCTCTTTTGTCCACGAAGATGATGGGTGATCCCCAAGGTGATGCACTTGGGCGAATCAGACCTTTGCTGAGCTGATCAGCTAACTGCTTCTTCAATTCCACCAGTTCCTCTGGGTTCATCCGGTAGGGTCTCTGGGATATAGGGGCTGTTCCAGGAATAAGTTCAATCACGAACTCAATATCCCGGTCTGGTGGCATACCAGGCAATTCCTCCGGGAAAACATCCTTGAATAGGTGACAACACGGATCTCATCTAGAGCTGGTCGGGCTATACCTTCATGACAACGGGATTGGGATTGATTGGCTTGTGATGCATACTCCACTTCGGTTCCTTGGTCTGTGGTGAGAGATACTGCTCTTCTGGCGCAGTCGATACGACCATGATACTTTGCTAACCATTCATACCCAGAATGATATCTATGCCTGGTTCCTAAATGATTAGGTCAGCTGGGAAATTCTCTCCTTTGATCTCAAGAGAGACGTCGGGACAAAACAGCTTGGTCTCGACTAGGAACTCTGGGGTTTGTATGAGCAGGGGTTTGGACAAGAGACTCCCGACTAGACCTCCCTTAACAACAAACTCCTTGGTAACAAAGGAATGGGTAGCACCAGAATCAAACAGGACAGTTGCAGGTACTGAGTTGACAAGGAACGTACCCAGCACAACATCTGGCGCTTCCTGGGCTTCGCAGTCAATGTGGTTGAGCGGCCTCTGGCAACAGCAGCATTGCCACGGGGTGCAGCATTCTTGCCATTTCCATTTCCATTACGGCCTTGTCCAGGATTAGGTGCAGGTGCATTGGGGCGCGGAGCATTCCTCTTGGGATTGGGGCAGTCTCGGGAGTAGTGACCCTTGTTGCCGCATTCAAAGCAGACAACTGGCAGTAGGGGTAAAAGTGTGGGTGTTTCCTCCGGGACGATTGTTGCCATTGGGGCGGTAGTTGTTGTTGGGGTTTGGGCGGGGGACAAGTTGTTGTTGTTGTTGTTGTTGTTGTTGGGACGGTTGGGATAGTTGGGACGTGAGCTGGGGGTGATCGATAAACTGGCTTGGGGCTGGCTGGAAGGTGCGAGATTTCTGGCTGCTGGAACCTTCCTGAATATTCATCCTTCTCTTGCGGCCTTCAAACATGGATTTGCGCTTGGTCTCCAGCTGAATTGCCTTGTCCACTAGTGACTCCAGATCACGGAAGTCATGGACAACCAAGGCACATTGCATCTCATCATGGAGTCCGTTCAGAAAGCGCTCCATCTTCTTCTTTTCCGTGTCGGTATCTTCAGGAGCATACCGAGCAAGATCGGTAAACTCATCCAGATAACCAACCACATCTCTGCCTCCCTGCCTTAGCTTACGGAACTCATCCTTCTTCCTCTCGATAAGACCGCTAGAGATGAACTTCTTGCGGAATTTGTCCTTGAACTCCTCCCAGGTAATGACATGACCCGCTTGCTGGATGGTCTTGGTAGTTTCCCACCAAGCTCTTGCAGGTCCAGCAAGGTAGTGGGTAGCATACAGGACCTTCTCATTCTCTCCTACCGAGGCAACTTCCAGGTTGTTTTCAATAGTGCGGATCCAGTCATCTGCTTCCAGGGGATGAAGTCCCTTGGAATAGGTAGGCGGTGTGGTCTTCTGGAAGTCACTCAGGGTAGAGCGCTGGTTTCCACCCTCGTCGCCATTGCCATTGCCACCATTGTTGTTCTGGTTGGCGTGGGCAGCAGCAAGTTGCTGCAGGGCGGCGAGATGAGCTTGACGCTCTTCCCGGGCAGCTTGGCGATCCTCCATGATGATCGCAAGCAGTTGAGCAGCGGTGGGTTCCGGCGGGGTGGTGGTGTCGCGTGCTGGTTGTGGCGAGTGTTCGTCATCCTGGAATAGATACGATATAAGAGGCAAGGCAAAAAGGCTTTGGCTAACGATGAAGTCACAAAGGGGGTGGTTGATGAAACACTTAGTCAAACAAGACCATCACATTTATTCAACACAATCATCACATCAAGGAGTTCACACATCAAGCTTACAACATCCTACTACACCTAATGTACATACAACATGGTTTCTCTAGGAACCAACACATAAACTCTACTCGCATAGGGGGTCGACACAGTCCTAGGGTAGTGCTCTCGTCGCTCAACTACTGAGGTGGAACCTCAGGCTCGACGATCTCAACGTCTGAGTCGTAGGGTGGCTCCTCGGGATCCTCCTCCTCGAGAACTGGCTCAGACGGCTCCTCCTCCTCGTCAACTAACTCCTCCTCGTCGTCCTCCTCCCCATAGTCCATCTCCTCTAAGTAGTCCTCATCATCGCTGATGAAGGCACTGTTCTCCTTGCGGAGATCCTCGCCCTCCTCCTCCATCTCGTTCGCCTGCTGCTCCATCTCGTCTATCATCTCGTTCTGCTCTGCTACCGTCTTGCGGAGCCTGACGATAGTCCTCCTCTGACGGGCCAGCTTCAGGCGGAGATTGTCATTCTCCCACTTCAGCTGGGTCTCACGGACTCGGGCATCGTCGAGGGAGCTACGCTGGAAGTGAACCTTGAGTCTAGCATCGCGCAGGTTCTCCTGGGTGTCGTGAAGTAGCACCTCCATGTCGGTGATGTACTCGCCGAAGAGAGTGTGCTGCGCGGGGTAGGTGGGGTTTCCCTCATCGTCACGCCTCCCGAAGTACTGGAAACGAGTGCCAACCAGCTCGTCCTTGTGCTCCTCACAAAGGCGGGCTAGCAGCCTCTGCATAACTCGGGTCAGACCGTCAACCCAAGTAGTGTCCATCGTGGAGTAGACCAAGTCCTTGGAGCGGGGTGGCTGAATCCTGCCTCGGACGGACGACTTGATGAGCCAGGACAGGTTCCCATCACCGAGGGAATCGACCTGAGTTCCCTCAAACTCTGGAACAGGGCGTCCCAAAGTCTGGCTCAACTCGTACAAGTCCTGCTCGAACATCAGCAGGCCGTCCTTCCTAACTTGGACGAACTCGGTGACGTTGGGTGCCATCTACAAGTTTAAGCAAAATTTTAAGTTAGTTAAGTGACATGAGTATCAAATGTAAACTTAATGGAGTAACAAGTGTGCAAAATTTTAAGGGTTCAAGAAAAGACAACTCTTAATGAGTATAAGGTTTTTACATAAATGGAAGGGTTGGGGGAGATAAGAAATTTTCGAAAATACTCACTTCCTTGTTTTAGAAATTAACTTTTGTACTCCTAACTAACGCCCATGTAACTAAGGTCTCCTAAAGTCAGGATGGCTCTGATACCAGCTCTGTGGGGACCCCGGACTAGCCGTCCGAAATACCCGATTATGCTTAACACAACGATCCCGTGATCAGTATGTCGTTGCACATAATCCGAACTGAATATCAAAGTTTACATCCATAATACCGAGTTTCAAGTCTTACACCATGGCCATACTGGCCTAATTATACATAGGTGCCTTCAAGGGCCAAATCATCTTTATTCAGCGGAAGCTACGGTAGTAGGGCTAATCCATCCTAACAACACCGACAGGCAGCTGACTTATGAAGATCTTAGTTCGCATAGACGTCGCCGAACTCCTCTTCAACGTAGGGCTCCTCGAAATCTGGCTAAGACAATAGCCAGGGACGAAACCAATATGAGTACATTTGAATGTACTCGCAAACTACCCCAACTAGAGTAAGCACTAGTTTTAGTTTGAAAACTTTTACTTAGCTTTGAAACACTTAAAAGAAAGCCTTTTCTGAAAAGGGGTAAGAAGAAATTTTTACAACATCCTTTAAGAAGACATCATTTTAGCTGTTTCCCCGAAACTCCTCCGGTATCCAACCACATTCCAATCATGGTTCCCAAACCCATCACAACCTCGTACCAACTCATTGGTACAGGTATGCAACCTTTTCCACTTCATTTTCCTTTCAAAACTCAATATTTTATAAAACTTGCACATGGTCTTAAGACAGCCTCCCAACTGTCCATATCCGAGGACTCGGCTATTCGAATAGTTTTACCCTCTGCAGAGGTAGCACGCTTTTCCCACACCCATCCGGTCACTCATCGTGTCAGCCACGTCCCGCCATACCAGAGGTATGCGAAGTTGAGTTCCCGGCCATAGCCTGTCCTTTGCTCATGCTAGTATAGGACCCTGCCTCTACGACACTTTCCATCGACACTTAAATCCTCAGAAACTAAGTGTGAGGACTCGTAGTTCTGTCCGGCGGACCCAAGGGAGCCCTTCAATCCTCTTCTCCGACGTTCATACCGGCTTCCGGTAGACTTCTATAAGAGGACCCAGGTCAGGGGGTAGGTCCTCAGACCATCCCCTCATGGAACGAGGTTATCCTCGTTATTGAGGCATCCAGTACTAACACGAGCAAATTATATGACTACGCCCTTGCCCATATGTGGGTAAATGTGGTCGCACCGGTTATTGGTTGGTCGCCATAGTGTTAGGACACAATGTGCACTTTTCCAAAACAACACCACCATTCTCCAACTTAATACCGACCTTTCGGCATTTCACCTTCATCCAAGTACCTTCAAAGGAGTTTTGAAAAACATTGTTTTTCCCAACTTATAGTTTTAAATAACTACTTTATACTTCTACATAAGGTGGCAAAATAGTTTTCAGGTATTTTGCAAAAGGGATTTTTCTAAAATCATTGATTCCTTGGAATAACTCTTGAGACTAAAATAGATGTATATAAATGCAAGCTCAGTGAAGTAGCTTGCCTTGTTCAACACAGTGGTACTGGTCCTGATCTTCGGGTTCAACGAAACCTCCTTCTTCGATAAATCCGTCAACGGTATCGTCTAAACGTTAAACAAGCAAAACAAACAATTACTACACTACTCAACATCATCACATCATTACAATCACAAATGCTACAATTAGCTACTGCACACATCAAGCAACACAAGGTGGTTTTAATTTAATTGAATTAACTTTATTTAATTGTTTTCAAACTAAGGCAGAAACTAGTTGTACACCATTAATTCACCATTTAATCTATGTTGGTCACAAAATTCAAACTAAATTCTATGGATAGCTACTGATGTGTAGAAGATCACCCAATTGGATTGGGGTCATTTGGAGTTACCAAACTCCCTACACATTTGTTTTAGTTCAGAAGGTTTTAATCAAGTTTTAGCTACCAAACAAATTAGGTTGCTCCAAAAATTAAATCCTTTTAGGGGTAACTAACTTTGGAAGTGTTCTAACAAAATTGGTTTTAGTTTAATTGGACCTACTATTAAATCACACTAATTGGTTTAGTGCAGAAGGGTGCACTGAAGTTCAACCAAAGGCTAAGGAGTTTACACTACTCAATTAATTCTACCAAAATTTGGGGAGCTAAAGGATCCTAATACAAAGCTACCAAAATTGGTTTCAAGTCATTTGGATTTATATAACTCCAGAAACAAATGGTTTGGTGTTTTAAACCTTCTGGAGCATTTTTATTAATACATTTTTATTATTTATTTAAATGAGATGAGACCACTTTGGTGAGTTAAAGAATTTTATAAGCTTTCCAGAACAGTTGAGTTTGATTTATTTGGGTTCCTAGAACTCGAGTTGTTGAATTTCAAAACTGGGTCCAGTACTGAAATTCAGAGAAGTTTGAAATTCGGAAAAACCTAATTTACTGGATAAAGGTGAGATCCCTGACGGGTGGGGTCCACTCGTCAGTGACTCAGTGGAAGATGTCTCGCGCGCGGGTTAAGTTTAAAACGCTGACGGGTGGGGTCCACCAGTCAGTGTCTACTTAACGAAACGGTATGCTACCGTTGGATTGAAATCCTACGGCTAAGGATCTAAGGCACGGCGGCGACCTTTTCCTGGCGGCGACCTTTTCCTGGCGGCGCCGTGGCTCCGGCGGCGGTGGCGGGTGCGATTCGCTCACCTGAGAGCTCAGGCGGTGACGGAGATGACGTAGATCGACGGCGGAGGTCGTGGGGAAGCTCTGGGGTGAGTGGTGCTTGCTGGAACGGCTTCAATCGACGGCGGCGTGCTCGGCTCCTCCTCCGCGGCTGTGCTCCAAGTCCGGCGACTCCTGCGGCGCTGCTGTGCACAAAACACGGGCAAATCGCGGCGGGTGAGCTAGGATGCAATGGTGAGGCGAGTGAGGGGCAAAGAGAGAGCAGGGGAAGAGAGGCACGACCAGGCCGTGATCGCCTTCTTCCTCGGCGCGGCAGCGCACTGCCGTGCGTGTGCACGGTGGTTGCAGAGGAAGGCTCGCTCTCCTGGCGATGTTCTGAGGTGAGGAGTGTGAGAGGGAAGTGGTGGAGGTGTGTGGAGAAGGGAGGGAGCGCGGGGAGCTTTTATAGCGAGCGGCGGCGCTCGGCGCCCCACGGCTCGGTGGTGGGGAGAGGGAAGTGATGGCGCTGGGTCCGGCTGAGGGTGCCAGAGAGGTTGCGGGGACCTAAGGGGTGCCGCAGAAGTGGTCAGTGGGTCGAGGGGGATAGGGGTAGCGCGCGGGCATCGTTGCCGTGCTCGGCCGGCCATGGCGAGCGGCGTGTTTCGGCGCGTGCGCTGGTGTCGGGTGGCGCGCGTGCGATGCAACAGAGGGGCAGTGAGGCTCGGACACGACGCGGCGGAGGTGACTGGACCAGAGGGGAGAGGTGGGGCAGCGCGGAGGCGTGCGGTGCTCGCAGTTGACCTCGGCGTCGCCGCGTCGCTCGGCGTGCTCTGGCGCGGACGACGCACACGCCAGAGGGCTCTGCGGCGCTCAGGTCTCGTCGTGCAGAGGCGGAGAGGTTTGGGTGGTGTGGAAGGCACGGCGCGGCGTCGTCTCGGCGTCGCTTCAGCTCTGCCTGCGAGGCGACCCGTGCGGGAGCTCGGCAAGGACGGCAATGGCGTGGCGCCATAGTCCTGCCTCCCTGGGGTCAACGAGCGCGTCCCTTCACCGTCCTTGCGTGAGTGAGGTAAGGTGAGGGAGTGGAAACACTAATGGCACGGGATTGCACCGAATTGAGCTCGAATTTTGGATTGGATTTTCGGTTTAGAGATGAACGCAGTGGTGATCAACAAGTGTTCGATGAAATTCCAGAACCAAATTCAAATTTGAATTTTCTGAAATTCTTTCCATGGTTTGCTTCAAAATAATTTGTCAAGGTTTGTGGTACCACTGGGGTATTTATTTTGGAAGTGTAGCTTGGTGATCTTGATGATTTCCAAAGTTAAAGAAACATTTGAAATTTTGAAAATAGAATTTTGAATATAATTTGAAATAAAGAGGGGGGGGGGGGGGAATATTAGGGATAAAATGAGAGGGATCAAGATTTCTCCACTGAATATTTGTTTGGAAGAAAACTTGAATTCTCACTTGGAGATTTAGGGTGACACTTGTCACATTATTTTAGGGTTTTTGGCACTTCTTTTATTTCTTTTCTTTTCTTCAAATTTTTATTTAGAGCAAACAACAAATCAAACAACCATAATCAAACAAACACACAAAAGTTTTTGTTGACCCACATTTTTGGACTAATAAAGCTGGGTTACAATTTTGGGATGTTACAAAGCATCACCAAGAGATCCATTATAAAATTGGTGATAAAGCGTATCTCCGCGTCTCTCCACTCCGTGGCACTCGCCGCTTCGGGATCAAGGGAAAATTGGCCCTCGCTACGTTGGCCCCTTCACCATTCTGGCCAAGCGAGGAGATCTTTCTTATCAGTTGGAGTTACCGATCATCTTCCCAAATGTGCATGATGTGTTTCATGTATCCCAACTTCACCGTTGTTTCAAAGATCCTATTCATGGAGTCAATCATGAGGAGCAGGATATCCAGGAAGATCTCACTTATCGCGAGCATCCTATCTGTATCCTGGACGAAGCAGAAAGGAAGACTCGTAACAAGTCCACCAAGTTCCTCAAAATTCAGTGGTCTAACCATTCTGAAGAGGAAGCAACCTGGGAAAGGGAGTCTAGTCTTCGTGAGGAGTATCCCGACTTCTTTCCGCAATCCTAGAATCTCGGGACGAGATTCCTATAAGGGGGGTAGATCTGTAACAGCCACACTTTTGGTACTGTAAATTTGAACCAAATTTTCACTTTTGCTTTTCATGCATGAATCATGGCATCATTGGTTTAAGTGTTCAAGTTGAAACAAGGATTTGGAAAACAAATTAAAACAAAGGGGAACAAAAGCAACAATTGAGTTCAAACAATTTAAACTCAAATGAGTTTGTTTGTGACAACACCAATTTAAATAAACTTCCATATCTGTCAAGGAAGTTATAAGAGTTCAAAATTAATACTTGCACTTGCTTTAAAATTTATAAAGTAATGCCAAGTTGTAATTAACCAAAATGCCATAAACAAACCTATAAAATAAATGTGGTTCAAAACATTTTATTTTTAGCCACCAATTTTTGTGGAGCCTCTAGATGACAAGGGGAGCCTACCCAAATAATTTCATAATTTTTGGGAGATTCAAAGTGCCTCAATTAAATCACTAAATTGCTACTGTTTAAAAAAGAAGCAGAAACAGAGGAGCTCAGGGGGTTTTCTGCAAATGTGCCGTCGTCTTCTTCCTGTAGCGACCAAGCTGCTCGCGCCGAACCAGCTCGCCGCCGTGCCCTCCTCTGCTCACCGCTGTCCACGCGAGGTGGATAAGACCACCACCGAGGCAGCCTCTCTCTCTCCCCCAGATATTTCTGCGCTTTCCTCTCTCTCTTGTTTCTTCCCGAGCCGAACCTAGCCGCCATGGCCGTCGCTGCCGCCGTCGATTGAGGCCGCCCGGAGCAGATCGAAGCTCGCCACCGTCTCCGCCACTACTTCTGTAACAGCCCAAAATTCGTAAACCTAAAAATGGGTGCTATTTTTCCACTTTTTGTGTTCCTTTGCATCATGGCATCCCTAATTAAAATTGCTGGAGTAAAGATAACATTGGAAACCCCAATTATAAAATGTTTAGATTCCAATTCAAATCAATGAAAGATTTTCAAACTTGTAGAACAAAAATACTTTGGCAACTTATATTTGTCAATGAAGTCCCAAGAGTTCAAAAATAATATTTTAAACTTGCTTTCAAATTTCTAAAGAATTAAAAAGGGTATTTAAGGAAAATGCCCTAAATAAATCTTATGAACAAAAGTGGTTCAAGACTTTTTATCTTGAGACACCAAATTTTGTGGAGCTTCTTCAAGATATGGGGAGGCAACACAAATTTTCTCAGATTTTAATAAATTATTTTGGTGCCCTATTAATTTTACTGAAAAGCTGCTGGAAATGTTTTAAAAAAAGGAACAGAGGACCAATCGGTGATGGAATATTTCTGCCAGGGGGCTCTTTGGAAAGACTCCATCTCCTTCCTCCTGTAGCGGCGCGCGAGCAGCTCCCGCCGCATCGCCTCGACGCGCGGGGCCCCCTCTCCGCATCCCTCTGCAAAGAGGACAAGCCGACCACGAGGGCCTCGCATCTGCTCTCACCGCCGCCTGTCGCCGCTGCCTGAGAAGCTCCCGAGCAAATCGGCGACCCCCACCATCTCCGCCGCGTCGCCTGCTTCAACTCTGCCCAAGGAATCGAGCTGAGGACCCGTGAATCGACCGTGCCGCTCGAGTTCATCTCCGACACCGCCGCGCCATGGACGAGCTCGTCGCCGCCGTTTGACGTTTCCCCGGGCGAATCCAGCACCACCAGAAGGTCCGCCGTGGTCCGCTCCACCTACACGCCAAAGGAATCGATCGGAGTCGCCGCGAATCGCCACCGCCGCTCGAGTTCGTCGCCGCCACCATCCGGAGCTCCGCCGCCCAGATACGCCGCCGCCACACCGTTTCCGGCCACCACGACCACCTCCACCCGCTCACGATCAAGCGACCGGGGTTACTCCGCAATACCCCGAGGATCCGTACTACCAGCACGTTGAACAAGGCAAGCGTAACCCCCCCCTCTGAGCATGTCTCCTCCTATATTTTGCAATTATTTTCCCCACTATAATATTGCATTCGGTTCCAAATGTCTTTTGCTTGGACTAGAGTATTCCTACTAGTTGCATTAGAAATCTATTGCCATTTACCTGTATCCTTCCTAATATCCATAGGATTGAAGTGTTGGCCAAGGATAAGTATATTTGCTATGTATATGCTTAGCCATGCTTAGTTTAAAGGTTTGCAGGTCCGGTGGATGTTTCAAGGGTTGGAACAGGTATGGAATAACCGGATGTGATGGAAAGTGATGGTGGTGGTTAATAATTTGCTTAAAGGTGGGGATGAGAGGCCACTGTGGTTGTGGTGCTTTGTCTCGTTCTCGCCGCCTAGGTGCGAGTGCTATACCTCTTGAACCAAGACTGAGCGTGCAACCATGCGTGAGGCCTATGCATTTGCAGGAACCCTCATAGACTAAATAACTCGAGCGGGGCTAGCCAGGGTCCTCTAGTTCGGGCTTCCATTTGCGCGTGCGTGAGTTGGTGGCTGAGAAGGGTATGAGGATGATGGTACTAGGAAAGATAAGTGTCCGCGGGACAGGGGGTTGGAGGAGTCACCAAACCTGTCCTACCGGCACTGATGATCCTGGAGAGTCCTTAACGAGGGAGAAGTCGACACCGCTCCCACCCAGCCGGCTCTCCAAGGAAGAGGGCTAAAAGCTAGGTAATGGGCCGGACGGTACGCGTGGCGAAGGAGCTGGGGCCCTTCGGGACTCCGGGGACTTCAACTTTGTACACCCCTGCAGGGATAAATCTTTTCGAAAAGCCGTGTCCGCGGTTATGGACGACTTGGGAAGTGAAGGTAAGATCATAGAATAACTTTAACGGAATGATTAAAAACTGGGTACTAGAGGTACCAATTCCACGAATGTAAGGTTGACTTCCTCGAGGGTGATTCGGGGAGGTGCCTTGATGAACAGGTGTAATTGGTGATGATGGTGATGGTGAGTAAGTGATCAAAGAAAAGAGTTACTTCTTACCCTCTTTTAAAATATTCTGATTAGTCGATGCCTTTGAGTTATGTTTTCATAAATAAAATCAGCTTTATGCAAAACAGCCTAAAACCTTGAAAGCTAATCATCGAGCATATATTAGCTCTTAATCTTGCGAGTTCGTCGAACTCAACGTCGTTTGCTTGTTTTCAGGAGAGGACTTCACCGACCTCGAAGGTGGGTTCTTTGTGGACGTCGACGAGTAGTCTGGGGTTCCCAGGCGGCAGCTTGGGACATCCGGAACAGCTGGCGCTTGGATGCTTATTTGTAGGCCTCTTAGGCCATATTTTGGATCTTGTTGTTTAGAACAACGCCCTTCGCTTCCGCTTGATGAAATGTTGGGTCGGTGACCCCTGTTTGTAACTTTTGCTATCTTTCTCTATTATAAGAGTTGCTTATAATATTTTCGTGTCGTAGAGTCCGTGATGTGCCAGTTGTTCCACGAGTCTTGATCTTACTATTATGCTTTGATAGTTGTGCCTGGGTTGAGGCATCAATCGGGGTGTTGCGTTGTCTGGAGTGAGGTGTACCCAGCAACGCCTGCCAAAGGTTTTGGCCGGGGATTGGTAAACCCGTAACCTCCGGTTGTATCGCTTAACGGTGACACATCATCAATGTATAGCAGTCGGGTCGGGGCGCCACAAGTTGGTATCAGAGCAGGACTGCCTGTAGGAAACCCTTCTACTGGTCGACGTTGAGTCTAGTGTTTGTGAAAATATCTTTAACTTAAAAATGAGTTGTGAAAACCCTCTTAGGATTCTTTTTACTCCTTATCTGGTTACCCTCTAATCTCGGAGCAATCTTACCTCGATTTGAGTTAAAGGTTTTACTTCTCATCTGTTACTTCAAAAATTTTAGGATCTCGTGGGTGGGGTTCGACCTTTAGTGTTATGTGTCCAGTTGCTTCCGCCGCGCTACAATCCGAAGCTTCATGTGCCGAGAAACCATCTGGAGTACGACGAAAATTCCTATCAACTCAGTTGTTTACGGACCCTTGTATTCCTATCGAGTCTAATCCTTATTCCTTTCTTCGGGTTTTTACCCAAGGACTTGAACATAAGGTCCCGGATTGTGCCAACTAGTGTGTGTTAAGTTGTGATTTCTTAACTCTCGCTAGTAGCACATGAAGCTGCCCTTTAACCCAAGTCCTTTATGTGGTCAGTGAGGTAATGTTCAACCTCTTCCCACACCTCAGCTGGCGTTGTAACTTCAGCTCTTCCTCAGCCTTGTTCTAAGTTCTGTCTTGGAACCATCTGGTTTACGACAACTCCTTCTAGCAAGTTTTTTTTTCAGCTATGTCGTGACTCTGCTGCCTCTCTCCTTTTTGGGCATGGTTATCACAATTGAGTAATAACCGGTGCAACTCAAACATCTTAGGATTTTCCTGAGCATGTTTACTACTCTGATCTTCTTTCCGATCCTTGTCTTTCGTGTGACCGTCATGTTTCTATCGTGCATTGGTGTTTTCCGATGCAAGTCACTCTCTTGATCCGTCAAGATCTTCCACTTTGTTTTGTTAGGAGAAACAAACTCCAGTACCTTGTCCATTTCTCGGGCTAGGTCAAAGTTTTGTAGTCCACAGAATAAGAGGTTTGTTAATCTCTGTTTCTGTTCCATCTTGGAGTAGCACGATATCTTGGTATAAGGGGGTGTGTAATCTTGCTATGTATCATGGTCTTCTTGATGAAGTGCTGCTCTTACACCTCGTTACTCTCGTTCTCCGAGTAACAATGATGTGGCTATCGGATATTCCCCGCAGTTCTCACTGCGTTGAAATCCAAAGACCTTCTTTAGCCTCCTTAGCATGATTGGTTATCCGATCAATAAGCTGAGTTTGACTGGGTTGCCAAGTTCGTTTTCTCCGGTGCCTTCCCTCGGTCAAAGAGCTAGGTTCATGCCGAAGCTCCCAAAACCATCTCCTTGTGCACTGAACGGCATGATCCTCTCTCGAACTCAAGATCCACTGCCGTGTCGTGATATCCTGTAGATGGATCGTGATATCCTGTTGTTCCTTCCAGAAGTATCGCCAGGTTGTCGCCTGTCCAAGCTCAACATCACGGACAACTCTTTTCTCCAAGAAAAATTGAGCTTATGAGTAAGCGGGTTCTCTGAACAACTCCTTTCTCCAAGAAAATCGTGCTGGATGTCCTGAATTATTCGGGTGAGTTTAAACCACTTGGAGAGTTAAAAGACCAAAAGCTCTATCTGATATAGTTCGCTTCTCAATGGATGTCTAGCTTCCTGTGTCGAAGCAAGGTGGTATCTCCTTTGTGGATATGCTATCCTACAAATTTTTGATTTGATTTGGGCTATCGTCAAATCAAACTCAGACTAACAGTCAGTAGGTTAAACTCAGATTAGAAAGATTTTAGTTTGACCAATACTAATGCCTAGTTCTGGTGAAATATGAGTCTACCGTCTTGGAGTATCTGGATAAGTTTGTTGTTGAGCCCATCAACTACCTTCTTATCTTCTCCTTGTTTGAGGAGATTCATATTGGATATTGGGCGTTAGCATTGGAAACTTGTTAGAACTCACTTTGTGTCGTCACAAGGTATGTGTTATGAAGTTAGAAGTGACTTTTCCTGGTCCACGTGCAATTGCTGAAAGATGTCGCCGTGGATCCGAATGAATTGTCTGGTTTCCTCGGAATCATTTCAACTCGATCATGCACGTGTAGAATATTCTCGGAATGGTATGTCACCTCCTTTCCTTGAGAATTTCATCCATGCATCCAAGCCACTGATTGAATTGTTCCAGAAAGGGAGGAAGTCTGAGAACTTCTTTTGTCTTCGTTGGTGTTTCCCCAGCAGAGACTCCTTGGTGTAATATCGCGAGTAATTCAAGTAGGGCAGCTGTCTTCTGACCAGTTGCTAATCCGCGGGTTCCGCAATCTCGTTCCTCCTTTGGAGTAAAACCTTGTAGTCTAGCTCTGGGAGTTTCTAGCAAATGTAATCCGTTGTTATCCTTTGCAAAGACTTCCGATTCATACATGCCGACTCTGAGGTATCCCTACACCTAACCAGATCTGAATCGCAATCAGAAACGACGGTTGGCGATCCTCAAGAAGCTTGTCCTCGATGTCTAGAACATCCAGAAGTTCTCCCTATCTAACGTTACCGGAGTTTCGAAAGTTGTCTCGGTCCCTCCTCATGATCCTTTTTCTGTGATCCGAAATGCTCCTCCGTGGGGAAAGTTCTACTCAAGCTGTTTGGTAGAAATTGCCTTTTCATCTGTTGGAATCTTGCTCAAACATCCGTTTTCAGAAACTCAAGACCTTGTGCAAAGTTCATATTCTGAGTCCTTGAGGAACAGTTGTTTGCCAACTTGAAACTTCTTATCAATCTCCCGTCACCGCATGTGCCTTCTAACTGTCAATCCAGGGCATGCTTGACGTCTCATCCTAAGATTATACCAGGAGGTACTCGGCCGTTGTATATTCACCAAGATCCATCCTTCCGGTGAGGTTTCCTTCTTCCCCATGGTGTACGCTGATGATGAACTCGAAGTGAAACCGATGAAAATCTTCATGATGCCCTCGATCAACCTCTACAAGAAAGAAGCCACACGAAGCGAGAAGATCGTGTAGTACCGTTGTAACCCTTTTTCCCTCTTTCCTACTCTAAGAATCTCGGGACGAGATTCCTGTAAGGAGGGTAGAGTTGTAACAGCCCAAAATTCGTAAACCTAAAAATGGGTGCTATTTTTCCACTTTTTGTGTTCCTTTGCATCATGGCATCCCTAATTAAAATTGCTGGAGTAAAGATAACATTGGAAACCCCAATTATAAAATGTTTAGATTCCAATTCAAATCAATGAAAGATTTTCAAACTTGTAGAACAAAAATACTTTGGCAACTTATATTTGTCAATGAAGTCCCAAGAGTTCAAAAATAATATTTTAAACTTGCTTTCAAATTTCTAAAAGAATTAAAAAGGGTATTTAAGGAAAATGCCCTAAATAAATCTTATGAACAAAAGTGGTTCAAGACTTTTTATCTTGAGACACCAAATTTTGTGGAGCTTCTTCAAGATATGGGGAGGCAACACAAATTTTCTCAGATTTTAATAAATTATTTTGGTGCCCTATTAATTTTACTGAAAAGCTGCTGGAAATGTTTTAAAAAAAGGAACAGAGGACCAATCGGTGATGGAATATTTCTGCCAGGGGGCTCTTTGGAAAGACTCCATCTCCTTCCTCCTGTAGCGGCGCGCGAGCAGCTCCCGCCGCATCGCCTCGACGCGCCGGGGCCCCCTCTCCGCATCCCTCTGCAAAGAGGACAAGCCGACCACGAGGGCCTCGCATCTGCTCTCACCGCCGCCTGTCGCCGCTGCCTGAGAAGCTCCCGAGCAAATCGGCGACCCCCACCATCTCCGCCGCGTCGCCTGCTTCAACTCTGCCCAAGGAATCGAGCTGAGGACCCGTGAATCGACCGTGCCGCTCGAGTTCATCTCCGACACCGCCGCGCCATGGACGAGCTCGTCGCCGCCGTTTGACGTTTCCCGGGCGAATCCAGCACCACCAGAAGGTCCGCCGTGGTCCGCTCCACCTACACGCCAAAGGAATCGATCGGAGTCGCCGCGAATCGCCACCGCCGCTCGAGTTCGTCGCCGCCACCATCCGGAGCTCCGCCGCCCAGATACGCCGCCGCCACACCGTTTCCGGCCACCACGACCACCTCCACCCGCTCACGATCAAGCGACCGGGGTTACTCCGCAATACCCCGAGGATCCGTACTACCAGCACGTTGAACAAGGCAAGCGTAACCCCCCCTCTGAGCATGTCTCCTCCTATATTTTGCAATTATTTTCCCCACTATAATATTGCATTCGGTTCCAAATGTCTTTTGCTTGGACTAGAGTATTCCTACTAGTTGCATTAGAAATCTATTGCCATTTACCTGTATCCTTCCTAATATCCATAGGATTGAAGTGTTGGCCAAGGATAAGTATATTTGCTATGTATATGCTTAGCCATGCTTAGTTTAAAGGTTTGCAGGTCCGGTGGATGTTTCAAGGGTTGGAACAGGTATGGAATAACCGGATGTGATGGAAAGTGATGGTGGTGGTTAATAATTTGCTTAAAGGTGGGGATGAGAGGCCACTGTGGTTGTGGTGCTTTGTCTCGTTCTCGCCGCCTAGGTGCGAGTGCTATACCTCTTGAACCAAGACTGAGCGTGCAACCATGCGTGAGGCCTATGCATTTGCAGGAACCCTCATAGACTAAATAACTCGAGCGGGGCTAGCCAGGGTCCTCTAGTTCGGGCTTCCATTTGCGCGTGCGTGAGTTGGTGGCTGAGAAGGGTATGAGGATGATGGTACTAGGAAAGATAAGTGTCCGCGGGACAGGGGGTTGGAGGAGTCACCAAACCTGTCCTACCGGCACTGATGATCCTGGAGAGTCCTTAACGAGGGAGAAGTCGACACCGCTCCCACCCAGCGGCTCTCCAAGGAAGAGGGCTAAAAGCTAGGTAATGGGCCGGACGGTACGCGTGGCGAAGGAGCTGGGGCCCTTCGGGACTCCGGGGACTTCAACTTTGTACACCCCTGCAGGGATAAATCTTTTCGAAAAGCCGTGTCCGCGGTTATGGACGACTTGGGAAGTGAAGGTAAGATCATAGAATAACTTTAACGGAATGATTAAAAACTGGGTACTAGAGGTACCAATTCCACGAATGTAAGGTTGACTTCCTCGAGGGTGATTCGGGGAGGTGCCTTGATGAACAGGTGTAATTGGTGATGATGGTGATGGTGAGTAAGTGATCAAAGAAAAGAGTTACTTCTTACCCTCTTTTAAAATATTCTGATTAGTCGATGCCTTTGAGTTATGTTTTCATAAATAAAATCAGCTTTATGCAAAACAGCCTAAAACCTTGAAAGCTAATCATCGAGCATATATTAGCTCTTAATCTTGCGAGTTCGTCGAACTCAACGTCGTTTGCTTGTTTTCAGGAGAGGACTTCACCGACCTCGAAGGTGGGTTCTTTGTGGACGTCGACGAGTAGTCTGGGGTTCCCAGGCGGCAGCTTGGGACATCCCGGAACAGCTGGCGCTTGGATGCTTATTTGTAGGCCTCTTAGGCCATATTTTGGATCTTGTTGTTTAGAACAACGCCCTTCGCTTCCGCTTGATGAAATGTTGGGTCGGTGACCCCTGTTTGTAACTTTTGCTATCTTTCTCTATTATAAGAGTTGCTTATAATATTTTCGTGTCGTAGAGTCTGTGATGTGCCAGTTGTTCCACGAGTCTTGATCTTACTATTATGCTTTGATAGTTGTGCCTGGGTTGAGGCATCAATCGGGGTGTTGCGTTGTCTGGAGTGAGGTGTACCCAGCAACGCCTGCCAAAGGTTTTGGCCGGGGATTGGTAAACCCGTAACCTCCGGTTGTATCGCTTAACCGGTGACACATCATCAATGTATAGCAGTCGGGTCGCGGCGCCACAACTTCATCTCCCTCCTCGACCCAGGAATCGAGCCGAGAAGCCATGAATCGCCGTCGCCGACCTCGTCTTCTTCCTCTCTGGCCGAAGCTCCGCCGAGCCCTTGCCGCCGTTCTGGAACTCCTCCTTCCTCGCCGAGCCCGTGCACGCGTCAAGGGTGAGAATGCGCTTCTTCCCGTGCCCCCCGATTCGTGAATGCGCTCCCGTAGATAGTTTAGGACGGAGCTCGCCGGAGCTCGCCGCGGGTCGTCGATGTATGCGTCGCTCCGGCAACCATTAGGTAGCGGCGCTGTTATATTCGTGCTCGTCGTGTGCTTGCGAGTCGAACGCCGTTCGTAACCCGTCCCCTAGCGTGGTAGATCGACGCGCCCGTGAGCTCGCCGCCGGCGACCACCGTCGCGCGCGTCCGCATCACCGTGCTCCAGTCAAACAAGGCCGTGGGCCCCCGCGTTGACGTGGCCGCCTACGTGGCCGCGGGCCCCACCTGTCAGCGGCTGTGGCTAGGCAGCCCTCGGTGAAAAACGTTTTCGTTAGATTCTCTGGAAAATAAAAGAAAAGGCAGGAAATGTATAAAACTTGGAAAATTAATAACTTTTTGAATACCTGTCCAAAAATTGCAAACAATATATCAAAATGCCCAGAGAATTAAATCCTGTCCGTTGGCATAACTCACACATCCAACTAAATTAATTCAGTTGCTGTTTTATTAAATTAACTAAAATGGCAGAAAATAAATGGCTTTTGGAAAATTCATAACTTATTAAATATTGCTCCAAAAATTAAGTGTGATATACTAGAATGTTCAGCAATAAATATACTCCATGTTTCATCTTATTCCCAATCATGGATACTTAGTTTCATGTTGCTAAAAATAATTTAATAAAATGACAGCACTAAACCAAATATTGAAAATGCAATAACTTTTTATTGGTTAATCAGAAAAATGTGTTTAATATATCAAAATGCTCACAAAATTATGAACTAACCAGTAACATCAATTGCATGCATATTTGAGCAATATTTCAGTACTGTACATTTTCAAAAATGGCTAACTCCATTAAGTTTAAATGTGGGAATTATTCCAAACAATGTGATAAATATAATTGGGACCCCATTTAACTTGTTGGCCATGTTTAATACTTCTATGGTGCATTGAAAATGTCATATCATCATGTGCTTGTGCATTGCACATGTTTTATATGGTGTGGTATTTGATTGTGCTTTCCGGTGTTCTTATACATCGATAGATCAAGGAGTCGGGGTTTCACCGCAATACCCTGACGACCCGTTTTACCAGCCCGTTGAACAAGGCAAGCATAATCCCCCTCTGAGCATGTCTCCTCCTATTTTCCGCAATTATTTTCTCCACTATAATATTGCATTCGGTTCCAAATGTCTTTTGCCTGGATTGGAGTATCCTACTAGTTGCATTAGATACCTGTTGCCATTACCTGTATCCTTCCTAATATCCATAGGACTGAAGTGTTGGCCTGAGTTAATTATACTTGCGATATATATGCTTAGCCATGCTTAGTTAAATGCTTATTAGCCCGGTGGATGTTCAATTGTCGGAACAGTTGATGGAATGACCGGATGTTGTGGAAATTTGTGGGGGACTTAAATAAACTGCTTAAAGGCGGGGATGAGAGGCCACATGGGATGTGGTGGGTTGTCCCGTTCTCGCCGCCTAGGTGCGAGTTCTTTACCTCTTGAACCAAGACTGAGCGTGCTTCCATCGGTGGGACATATGGAATCCCTATCGACCGATTAACTTGGGAGGGGCTAGCCAGGGTCCTCTAGTTTGAGCTTCCATTTGCGCGTGCGTGAAGATGGTGGTCTGGACTGGGATGAGGATTGTGGTGTTTAGGAAAATGAGTGGCCGCGGGGCAGGGTGTTGGAGGCACTGAACTTGCCCTACCGCCACTGATGATCCTGGGTTAGTCTCAAGCAAGGTAAAGGTTGTAACCGCTCCCACTCAGCCGACTTTCCCGGAAGAGAGCTAATGTCAGGAAATGAGCCGGACGGTACCGGTGGTTAAAAACAGTACACCCCTGCAGGGTAAATCTTTTCGAAAAGCCGTGTCCACGGTTATGAACGACTTGGGAACAGACGATAAGACCATAGAGAAAATGAACGGAATGATTAAAACCTGAGTACTAAAGGTACTACCAAGAATGCAAGGTCGACTTCCTCGAGGGTGATTCGGGGAGGTGCCTTTGTAGACAGATACAGTGGTTGATGTTGGTTGTTGATGAAGATGATCAGAAGAAAAGAGTTTACTTCTTACCCCTTTGAAAATATTCTGATTAGTCGATGCCATGGAGTTATGTCTCTTCTAAAGAAAACCAGCTTTATGCAAAACAACCATAAAACCTTTGTAAGCCAATCATCGAGCTAGTAGCTCTAGTAATCTTGCAGAGTTCGTCGAACTCAACGTTGCTTTGTTGATTCTTTCAGAGGAGGACTTCATCGACCTTGAAGGTGGGTTCTTTGTGGACGTCGACGAGTAGTCTGTGGTTCCCAGGTGGCAGCTTGGGACATCTCCGGGACAGCTGGCGCTGGGGATGTTTATCGGTAGGCCTCTTAGGCCATAATTTGGATCTTGTTGTTTAGAACGACTTAATTCGCTTCCGCATGATGTACTGTTGGGTCTGTGACCTCTGGTTGTAATATTTGCTATCTTTCTCTATTATAAGAGTTGAACTATAATGTTTTGATTCGTAGAGTCTGCAATGTGCCAGTTGTTCCACAAGTTTTGACCTCTCTATTATGCATTGATAGTTGTGCCTGTGTTATGGCATCACTCGGGGTGTTGCGTTGCCGATGATCCATGCGAGCACGCCTGTCAAAGATTTTGGCCTGGGAGTGGTAACCCAGTAACCTCCGGTTGTATCGCATGACCGGTGACACACAACATCTTTGTATAGTTTCACGGTCGGTGCGCCACAGTTTAGAAAGTGTAGCTTTTAGAAAAAAAATGATGCATGGTACGTGCATGCCAAGTGTTGCGTGGGTTTGCTAATATCTTTTGACCCTAGCACGTGCCACGTGGTGTTGTAATAAAACTATTTTCCTTCTTACGTTTGTAAGGGACATATAGGAAAAAAGTTGCTTTTCTACAAGTGTGTTTGGATACACGAATAGTGCATATGTGTAACTGGACGCATCCATATATGTACTCTCTGTGTTCTGAATTATTTGACACAAAATATCTAAACACGGATGTATTTAGATATGTTTTAGCGTGTAGACAAATCTTTATTTAGATAAAGCTGCGTTAACGAATTCAGGAGTATTATTTTAAGCTACACGCCGTAAATATTTATCAGTACAGTTTAAAAAGTCCGATTGGTAAAAAACAGGAACCCTGATAGCCCAATTCGAGGCGAATTTGCTATATTCCGTATTTCGGAGGGTGTAAACCGCTTTATATTACGTACAGTACAATACTAATAGCCTTTTCCCTCTTCCGCTAGTCCACCCGTGTTCTCTGTATCGCACATTCGCACGACTGGCACGAGCGAGCACCGGGACCAACCGCTAGGCGTCTTTCTTCTCGTCGTCTTCGCTCGCCAGATCTGATACCCCTTCTCCGGCGGCAGCCCCGGTGAGCCCCCTTCCGCTCCTTACCCTCCCTTGCTTCGTTTCCACTGCGTGACTTATCCGCTCCCTTCCTTCGTTTCCACCGCGTGACTTATCCGTTCGCCCCTGGCTGCCGGCGCGGTGAGCTCCAGTCGGAAATCACCCGTCCGTCAACGTCCTCGTGAGATCCAATCCATCCAGTCTGTTTGCCTTGTCGAGTAGTAATTATAGAAGCAGTTATATTGCAAAGAAATTCGGAGTTTAACTGAATTTAGGTCTGCCCCTCGTCTTGATGGGGGAAGTCACGTAATTCGGGGTTCCTTTAGATGTAGCTCCGCCTCCGCGAAGTGCAGTTTGGAGCAGTTATTTAGGCCTTCTCTACACAAGGATGGCTCTCACATCCTGTTTAGGCTTTTACAAAGATGTTGTTTCAGCCAATTGGCCGTTCAGCAAGAGGTTAATGTAATTGGGTGGGGACATTATGGATTGAAGAGGCCGAAATTCGTTATTTTTCTTTGTCGAAACATATCTTTTTGTCTTCGGAGATTATTTCCAAACGGTTGTAGTCTAGTCAGAAGTATGTATTTAGTTTCCGTTTTTGGTTCGGTGAGAACTTATAACTGGTAGTGATTTTGCCATGAGCATTTATTGAGTGTTGATCACAATCCCCTATAGCCATCAAATCCACCTTGCGGATTTTAACGGTCGCTTCAACTTTAGTACAAGCAATGCATCTTTTCCTGTCGGATGGTATCAGAGGGTCATAGCTGCTGGCTGGTAGTTGGATTTTGATGTAAAAAGCTGTATGAAACATAAAAGCTTATTCTCAGTTATAATCGTATGACATGACAGGCTATGCTTTTATTGGCATTTAAGTTTGTATTATTTGTCGTTGTATTCTATGTTGCTGAAATGCTGAATGTTCTATCTCTGCTTTTAGATCATGGTTGGGCCTGGGCATCGGAACAGTCATGGAAAGCGGCACTCTGATTATGCTGAAAATGGAGGTGGCAAGAGAAGAAACCCTGGTGATGATACCTATGCTCCTGGTCCGGATGATACTGTCTATCGCTACCTCTGCGTGTCTAGGAAAATTGGGAGTATAATTGGGAGGGGTGGAGATATTGCCAAGCAGTTGAGGAACGATACTCAAGCTAAGATTAGGATTGGTGAGAGTGTCCATGGCTGCGATGAGCGAGTCGTAACAATATTTAGCCCAAGCAGTGAGACTAATACCATCGAAGATACTGAAGATAAGGTTTGCCCTGCTCAGGATGCTCTCTTTAGAGTTCATGAGAAGCTTGCCACTGATGATGGTCCAGTGAACGAAGAAAATGAAGAGGGTTTAGCTCAAGTTACTGTTCGCTTGCTTGTGCCATCTGATCAGATTGGATGCATTATTGGAAAAGGTGGGCATATCATCCAGGGAATCCGCAGCGAGACTGGTTCACAAATACGGGTGCTTAGTAATGAACATCTCCCGGCATGTGCTATTAGTGGTGATGAGCTTCTCCAGGTTGGTCAATACTAACTTCTCCCACTATTTTCTACAATACATATACAGGTGTACTACTATAGTCATATGGTGTCTCTATCCTGTCTTTTATATAGTACACGTGATATCTCTATCTGTAGTTTTACCAAATCTATACTACAGTAAATATTCACTTGTTTATGTGCATCAGGCATTTCTTTTGCTTTTTTCTGTGAATTTCCAAGTTGCAATACCCATGCAGTGCTACGGATTTAAATACACTTTATGTTTAGGAAGATTTTATGCCATTCATGCCAAATCAGGATATTTATATCCATTGTCATGATTTTGTGCCAAATATAACTTATAGTCTAGGTGGATGGACTCCTCCCCCCCTTACAGTTGTATCTTTATAGGAGTACATCTAAGTTAAATAGAAATTGAGTCCCCGTAAATTAATGGAAATGTCTTCTTCAGTTTAGTTTAATATTATATTGGATTGTTTTGTTCTGCTAACTGTGAATCGTAAATACTGATCATGTTTTCATCATTTCAAAACTAGATATCTGGGGATCCAATGGTAGTTAGAAAAGCTCTTCTCCAAGTGTCATCTCGCCTCCGTGACAACCCATCTAGGTCACAGCATCTTCTTGCATCCAGCTTGACCCAACCTTTTCCAGTGGGCTCTCGCGTTGGTAGTTCCTCTACCGCACCAGTTGTAGGGATTGCTCCTATGGTTAGTCCTTACGGAGGATACAAAGGTGATATGGTGGGAGATTGGCCTTCTATATACCAACCACGGAGGGAGGAGAGCTCTGCAAAAGAGTTTAGCTTGCGTCTGCTTTGTGCTGCAGCGAATGTCGGAGGTGTAATTGGGAAAGGAGGTGGAATTATCAAACAGCTTAGGCAAGAGTCTGGAGCTTTTATCAAAGTGGATAGTTCAAGTGTCGAAGATGACTGCATAATTACAGTTTCTGCAAAGGAGGTAAGCTCTTTCTCCTTCAGTTATGAGTTTAATAAGTTTCATGTTTATATTTGGACATAGTTCTTGATTTATTCTGATTTTCTTTTTAATGCAGTTCTTCGAAGATCCTGTCTCTCCAACAATTGATGCTACAGTTCGTTTACAGCCAAAATGCAGTGAGAAAACTGATCCAGAATCCGGGGAGCCGTCATATACAACACGTTTGTTGGTGCCAACATCACGGATAGGGTGCCTGATAGGGAAAGGTGGTTCGATCATTACAGAGATACGAAGAACATCAAGAGCAAATATACGTATCTTTTCGAAGGAGAATGTTCCAAAAGTAGCATCTGAAGACGAAGAGATGGTCCAGGTAACAATTTTGGCTTATGATGTTCTTCATTTTCATGACTCCTTGTTGCCAGGGCAAGTTTTTACTGTTGCAATTGTCATGTACTTCAGATCAGTGGAGACCTTGATGTGGCAAGACATGCTCTCGTGCAAATAACTACAAGGCTGAAAGCCAACTTCTTTGAGAGGGAGGGTGCTTTATCAGGTTTTCCACCAGTGATTCCGTATCATCCTTTGCCTGCTAGTGTGTCCGATGAGCCAAAATATCTAGGCAGAGACGCTAAACCTGCTGGGCATGACTATCTATATTCGAGTGGATATCGTGCATCAGAAGATATGCTTCCTCTTGACCGTTATGCAAATTATGGCAGCTCCCAGGTATAGCGCCTTTTGTTTATATTATTGCAAATGCTTCAAACAGGTTGCCAGGTTTCTAATATGAACCAAAACCTTCTCTAGGTATCTGGAAGCGGCTATGGTGCTTACAGTGGATACAGTGGTCGTTCTGGCAGCAGCGGGTAAGGCTGACCATATTTTTTGAAGTCACCGTTACTCCAGTATACATATTCACTGCATTGCTTATAATTCAGTATAGGAAAGTTTAGTGTTTCTTTACATTAGGATATCATGCTGTCTAGAATCACATTGCTCATAATTCAGTGTAGGAAAGTTTAGTGTTTCTTTACATTAGGATATCATGCTGTCTAGAATCATTTTGTGCAAACTTTGGTGAAGGCCAAGTTCACTTAATATTTAATCGACCTTTCTTAATATGTTTATCCTTAATTTCATATATAATTTGCTCACGTGGCATTATTTGCATTATTTTTAATTAGGTTATCTGGTTCAACCTATCTTTCATCTGGAAAGCGCTATGGCTATTAGAATGCAGATTGTCGAATACAACAGGTATGGCTCCTATTCCATGTGTTGCCATGTATGTAGTGATTACATGATCGATACTTGCTTCTAACCACATATCTTCCTTCGAAACACATTTAACCCAGCTCAGCTCTCTTCTGATGAACCAGCCCGTTTCACCTTTGCCCCCTTGCCCAATCCCTTACCGAAAACAGCCAAGACAATTGAAGTTTGGAGCCTGCTTATTGGAGCCCCTACCCAAACCAGATGACAGAGAGTATGGCCCAGCCTGGAAGCTTTGCTTAAGAGGACCTGTCTGGATGCCATAAACCATCTGATTTCCCTAGTAGAATACATTTACTTATATTTTCCTCTGGGCCTGTGTGATGCCCTGCCGTAAATGTTCTGAACCTATGTATTGAAAGTCACATATGAGACTGTATTTCTGGTTTGTCTTGAAACCTGCTCAGTAGTTTGTGTGAGAGACTTTCTCCCCTATTCGCCATCCAAAAATCAGCAGATGCTACCTGTTCTTGATAAAATATGTATTCCTTCTCCGTTGATAATTTGATACATATTGTTGTTCTTAGAAGTAGTAGTTCACAACATACCAAGACTAGTCCTATCTGGAAATAGTAATCATGCGATACCACTACAACCTACAACTTGGAACCCTATACATCCTTAATGAGCTCAAAATGTTTCAGTATAAAATCTAATTTAGCTATTTTTGGCACGGTGTTCTGAAGTATCAGCTTTTGCTTGTGCCAATTAATAGATGATTAGTCGCTTAACATGCCACAGGCATGCATGGTCATAATCTGCCCTTTGGACATGCATGCAAACTGATGCTCAATCGAGCATTGTCAAGTTGCAAAACTGTGATTATGCATTATCACGTTGGATAAATTGTGCTGAATTCTGTCTGAGGTGTCTGGATTCTAAGTTTTTAGTTTCTGTGTGTTTGGAGTCTTTTCTTTATCCTTGTTAACCAGGAAGGTGCAGGAGCATACACGAGTCATGGAAGCTACAGACCGTTGACGACCTGCTTTGCAACCGCTAAAATATTTTCAAATAGGCAGTAGCAGGGCGACTGTTGTATCGTGCTTCTTTGATGTTTCTACTGGTCTTTTATGCTATGCAGTGTAGAACTATTGTAATCAATTTGATCACTTGGGCAGATGACGATGCTGAACATTCTTCATTACTTTTGTTCTGTTTTAGTACTTGGTGAAGTTGAACATTCGTTTGTACGGTATTTGCCTTTGTTGATGATCGTTTGTGTGATCGTTTTATTAATGAGTTTTAGCTAGTTATAGGTGCTTTCTCAGTAACGATGTAATGTAAATTAGCTGGGGTTCCTCGTAAGGATCTACAAAGTGGAAAACACAATCTATATGAGACTGATAAGTTGTCCATCGCCCATCATGGCCATTGGTAGTATTTTCAAAGTTGATTATCCTTGACAACCTGTGACTTGTTATGTGGTTCGTTTGTTCACATTATCATGCGATGACCTCTGCGATTGAGGACCATCAAGCTGGCACTTGCACTAGCTAAATATAATGGGAGTAATCTGGAAACATAAATGCACGTGCTATCTCAACATTGTTTTTTGACATATGCAACATTAAAAGCATGGTGAAAACGTTATTTCGAAAGGTGTCATTCTTTACAATTTTTGTGCCAATGGAAACGAACATATAATATATTATTAATGTGTCAATGCCCATACGCGACCACGGCTTGTTACTTCTGATGATTTGGATGTGCAACCACTAATAGCGTGACAAGTTTGACTAATCTCTCCTCAAGGTGTTAGCGTAAGTCATTCGGATTTGAGTTCGTTACAAAAAGAATTTATAGGCCACAATATACCTCTTTATCGTAAAGGCCTATTAGCTCAGCTGGTTAGAGCGTCGTGCTAATAACGCGAAGGTCGCAGGTTCGAGACCTGCATGGGCCAATTTTTATATTTTTAGAAGCTAAGCCGCACGTTCCTTGTTTTGCCTGAAATGTAGGTATTCTCCATGTAATTTTTTTTTTTTTTAGAACACAGTACAACACAGACGCTCACAAATACGCACATACACTCACCCCTATGAACGCACACACGCACACCCTACCCCTATGAGCACCTCTGAAGCACTGAGCCGGCAGATCTTGAGGTTGACGAAGTCACCACAGGCGCCTCGCTGTTGACGGGCACGTCACCTACCACTGAAAGAATAGCGCCGGATAATCCTGAAATAAATCCAGGTAAATGCAAACGCCCATGCCAAGTCTAGGACTTGAACCTGGTGGGCTGGTTCCACCACAGGGAACCCAACCATCAGAGCCAAGCTCCGTTTGCTTCTCCATGTAATTTTCTTTTTGTTATTTCCCCAAGGTTGTTTTTCATGTTAACAAATGGATTCTTTTGTCGTGCTGAGTTAACTAGCCTCTCCAAGTGGTATGACAAAATATGATCATTAATATGGGAAGACACAAGGTGGATGGAGATGAGGAATTGACGTGAAGCTTAGCCCTATATTATCAATACTAGCAAATGTGCCCGTGCGTTGCCACGGGCATACAAATTTTGATATAAGATTACTCTATAAAAATTCACAAAATAGATCAACACGTCGGAAACGTGCAAGCGGGCCTGAGGTACTTGCATACAATCTTCGCATCCCATGGTTGGTCGTGGTTCATTGACCGTGCATGTCTCCCAAGACGTCACGTTCGGTGAGCATGGCCTTCACCCAGACGTCAAGTTCTCTGTGTTGCTTTGGGGGCTTGCAAGATCGGAGTTATTCGTCGACCTCTCTTCCTAGCAGCCGATGGAGAGAAACCTCCAGAATTACCTAAAGTAATCTGCTGCTCCGTTAGTATGGGCTTCCCAAAGAGCATCAGCTGGCTGGGTGCAGCCTTTTTGACATCCGATTTCTTGCCGTTCTGGTGATGAGTACCAATGGTCAACACGCACGAGATATCGTCTCGCGCCGCTGTCGGATGACCGATGATGAGCCCGGCAGCGATCCTCGGCTGCGCGCCGCCGTGATCGAACTGGTGAAGCCCGTGCGGTGACAGACTCGACTGCAGTTTGTTGAGGAGGAGATCTGATAAAGATATAACAAAATTAGCATGCCTGGCTCCCTGTATGCCTGCAGGAGTACCGTCCAGGAACACATCGGACCGACCCCGCGCCCGAGCGGGTTTCCGTGGAACATCGGCGCCGGAAACTGGCCGTCGTGCGGGAGGTCCGGGTAGAACGGAACACAGAGCTTCTTCCTAGGAGGCGAGAACGGAGCGAGGTGAATGGCCGGCATGTTTGAGACCAGCTCAACAAATCATGGACTCACCCTCTTCACATTCTGCAACAAGTCCGGTTCATCCCAACTCACCTGCACGATGCCATTCCAGGCGAGAATTCAGTATTGTGAAAAGAGATCAAGCGCAATCAATGAGTCAATGCAAGGATTTGTACAGAATTGAATACACATGACATGATGGAGAAGTGGAGATGTATGTAGTACTCCTACCTGAAGAAGTCTCCAAGGTGAATCTGGCCATCGAATGGGGTCAGCCACCTGCACGGCCGACACAGTCCCCTTGAACCAGCTGATCCTGGACGAGTCCTCCATCTCGAAGGCCATCTTGAACCTCATGCCGGGGCACCAGTGGGTGCGCATGGCCGCCCTGACCGCGGCCGCCTTGACGCAGAACTCCGGCGTGCTCGCCCTCGGGTAGTAGAGCACGTCGAACGGCTGTCCACTGACGGCAAGATTGGCCGCCTCGGCGACCTCCTCCGGCCGCACCCTCGCCCGAGTCGCCTTATTCCCCCTCACCATCTTGTTGCTGTCGCCGTCCTCCTCTGCTCTGAGGTACATGGAGAACCCCCCGTAATTGCCACCCACCGCAGCCGGGTGCGGCGGCGGCAGCTCGGGGCCACCGATGCCCCCTTTCTTGGCGCGCCGGATGCCGACGCAGATGTCCCCGTTCTCTGTCCTCATGAAGACGATGGAGTCCCCGGCGACGAGCTTCTTCGGGTTGACGAATGAGCTCCACCCCGTGGTGAGCAGGTGGCGCCACGGCGTGCCGCGGTAGATGTGCCGGAACTTCCACACCACGCCGTGCACGTCCTTGGCGAGGACCGTCTGCACCGGCGGGTCGGCGGAGTAGTCGAGCCGCGGGAAGATGGTCTCGGCGCAGTAGCGCGGCACGGAGAAGCCGCCGCCGTTGTTGGCGTCCGACTGCGTCAGCGTCTTGGCGAAAGAGCTTGCCGCCGCCGTCCTCCTGGTGCGCCGCGGCGAGGGCAATGGCGTCGTCGGCGCAGGCGTCCTGGGGGGCGGGGACGAGCCGGATCCTGGCGAAGACCTCGTCGGTGTCCGGGTCGGCCACGTTGGAGGAGGGGAAAAGATCTGAACCGGTATGACTTATGGATGGCAGTGGTGGGTAATATGTATTAAAACACAGGGGTAAAATCGGAAAACTAAACAAATGTGCCCGTGTGTTGCCACGGGCATACAAATTTTGATATAAGATTACTCTATAAAAATTCACAAAATAGATCAACACGTCGGAAACGTGCAAGCGGGCCTGAGGTACTTGCATACAAGCTTCGCATCCCATGGTTGGTCGTGGTTCATTGACCGTGCATGTCTCCCAAGACATCACGTTCGGTGAGCATGGCCTTCACCCCACCGGGTACCGTGCGCACGCACGCCGGAGTGCCAATTTCTGTGCGAAAATCACGAGCATGCAGAACAAATATTCAATTTGTAGTTTTGTTTCATAGGGTTCATGAAATCAACAAGTACCACTGCAAACCACTGTATTTGTTTGTCCACATCCACTCCTGTATCAGGCTATTTTGGTTTTGAATGTAAGATGGTTTAAAAAAATACACATACAATTAAACCAGAAAATTGTAAAAAAGGCATCCATCTCCAACCCTTTCGTAAGGTGAAATGTCCAGTACAAAACAGTAGTATTTTCCAAAATGTATAGTGGAGTTGAATCTAAGAGTGAATGTAGTGAACATGGGGGTATATACTCCCTCCTATTTGAAATGTCAAAAAATTGTCCAAATAATTTGAAACAAAGATTTCATGCATAGGTTTCGCAAAACATGTGCCCTGCACATGAGTTTCGTGATGAAATTACTATTTGCTTTTCCTATGTAAAGAAGCGAAATTTTCTGTGCTATATAACAGTAATCATGTGACAGATTTTTGTCTTTTTTAAATAGGTCAACTAAAAATTCGTTTTTCCACGGAACTTTCTATGCATAAATGGAACATACATATCTACGGGCGTAACTTTTTTCAGTAATTTTAAACATTTGGAAAATGTATTTTCGAACCGTGAGCAATGCCCCATGTTCAAGTGTTACTTTCCCAGTTGAATCTACTCTGACCTGATCATTCGAGTGAGTATATTACTAACTGAAAACAAACGACCGCAAGACTGCATGCAAAGGATAATTAAGATATCACGTGGTATCATATGGCACACAAAACGTTAGGAATGTCCAACCTGTTGTGCTCATAAGTCATCACGGACAGTATCATAAGAGAAAAGGAGCACTCGCCGTGAGAGAGATGAGCTGCAGCATCAACTGAGAGAGAGAGACAGTAGGAACATCAGGTGGTGACAGAGAAAGGTTATCAGCCTCAGTGCTCCTGAGAGAGAACAGCGGCCAGCAGCAGGCGCAACGTTCCTCCTGAGAGAGAGTCGCGTGTGGGAGCGAGCAAACAGCCAGCGCGCGCAGGAACGTCGATGAGGGCAGTTCGCACCCTCCGAGCCGGCAGATGCGAAGCGCGCGGATGGCGGCGAGCTCCTCCGCAGCCGGGGCTGATGAGCTTTGGGCAGCGGAGTCCGGGACACAAAGGAATGCGACCTGGATGAACAGGTCGGCTGCAGGGAACCGGGTAGCACAGAGAGGCCCCGGTGACCTTCCCGACGGCGCGCGGGTAGTCCGGAACGACGGCAGCTGCCACGCACAGGGGCAGCGCGAAGGGCCTCCAGGCGAGGCGCGGAAGAAGGCTAGCAGACGGAGTACACCCTTGTAGTTCTCGTACACGGCGTTGAGGCGGCAGGCCGGACGGCGGCGAGCAACCTGGCCACGAAGGGGGTGGCGGCAGATCGAGGGTTTCCACTTTTCAGTGGTGGCCGCAAGGGCGAAGACGGCGACGCGCCGGAGAGCCATCCAAGCGAACGACCGGTTTATTTCTTTCTGTGAGACGAAGAGGTACGATGGCAAGTAACAGTATTATGCAATTTTGTGGGAGGGCAAAACGGTAAAACGTCAGGATGGACCAACCATCACCTGAAGCCGTATTATATAGTAGAGATAAACTAGAGGATAGTTCAAAATCTAATGATAAAAGAGGGAAATGCTTTGTCCGCTTGATAGGTGGTCACAAAGGACATGGATAAAATGATATAGTCACAAGACACACATGACACATCTTTGTGCTAAAAATGACGTTAATAGTGAAACCTTTATATTCTGAATGTAGCATATTTTAGCTCTTGTCTTCAATCAACAAAACCTGCAAACAAATAAAAATGCTTAGGCTATGTTTGTTTCTAGAGTTTTTTAGTGATTGGTGGGGATTATCCCGGTCAAACCCCCAAATCCCCACATATACCAAAACATCGTTTGTTTCTAGAGTATTGGACAGGTTTTATCCCCACCTTTCCCCACAAATCCCCAAACTCTAGTTCATTTTTCTCAATCCCCTAAGGGATTCAATACACTACCCCTACCTAGTGGATTATCCCCACCAATCCCCTAGCGGATTGGGTGAAGTTTGGGTTTCACCCAATACACTAGAGGATTATCCCCACCAATCCCTAAAAAAACTCTAGAAACAAACATAGCATTAAGGAAATTTCACTCATATGAGGGATTGATGAAGCACGGAGTTAATGTAAGATAACTTCACTATTTATTATTGTGCCCAATATCATCTAACCAAGCCCCCCCCCCCCCCCCCCCCCCCCCCCCACCAATGACAACGAGAATTTACTTTATTCGCATGTGTGGCATAGATTTTTTTCTTCAGTTGCAATGCACGGGCACATTTCCTAGTAGAACCTAGAGGATAGTTCAAAATCTAATGATAATAGACAAGCATGATAAAAACACAAGGTGCGAGATTAGGACGCTAGGGGACGCATGCGTACGGGGTAATGAGACCAAGAAGTCGATAAACAAGTAGAGAACTAGTTATTCCCGCAGGACACGAACTTACATGAAACTAAACTTTGAAAACAAGATAATGCGTCGCCGTTCATTACTATGCAAAATGCAGGTTGCTACTATTGGCAAAGCTGTCCATACCATCCAAAACCTCTTCTTGACGTTAGAGAAAAAACCAATGCACCATATAGAACATAATGAAGGGAGTATGACGCTAAAATGCATCATGTTGCAACTGAATCCCGTGAGGGGTTTGTTGAAACCAAAATTTTGATATGAAAATAACATGGAAAGAAAAATCCGTATCAGACTATAAAACTTAACAAGAGATCTAAAGGAAGGAGTAACACATCTTCTCTCCTCATTGCTGAAAGGAAAATACTACGAGGCTAACGTCCGATAATAGAATAATAGAACACCAGCTTGCTCTGCCAGCGGATAGTGATTCCTAGCCACCCTTCTTATTTTGAAGGTATCACATATCACATTTCGTATACCAAAGTGTTTCTTAAAGTACATGTAACACACCCCACTCAAACGAGAAGACTGCAAAGACTGATGTTTTCAAACAAACGAAGAAAAGAACCCTCGGACAAATAAACTTACAAATAAACCCTTGGAAGTCTTATAGCCTCACACCATACTTCGCTACCCCCGTTTTTAAGGGAGTTACATGTTCATAATATAACGGTGGAAGTTACAACACATGTAGTCCACACTAGACAATTCCAGAAAGGAAAATCGTCACGATGCATACGCAAAAAACACCCCACGTGAAAGAAATTTACAAATAGGTCCTTGAGGCGGTCGATTGCATAACCAAATCTTTGCCGTCGTCGGAAGAGTAGGAGACAAATACCACGCGCTGAAAAGCCGTCGGAGCACCATCGCATCCCCTTTGTAGTGCGGCCGAAGCAAACACCGGAGGGAACAAAGATCCATCACAACCAAGCCGAAGGAGGCTCCATTTCTTAATCAGCTTTGTGAACCTTAGAGGTTGGTTCTGTGTTCAAATAAGATAATATGCATTTTCTTCCTCCTATAACATATTGTTCTTCAGCATAAAGACAATGCGCATACATGAGAACTATCAGTATGTTGGCACTTGGCACTTGGCAGCAAAGAACCCATATAAACCGGGGCATATGCTGTGAACTAGGGGCACAGGTGTACTAATGCACTAGGCAAGTAGGCATATAAACCCCTCCAAGGTTCGTCTCTCCTTCACTTGTCAGCTCCATTCTCCCCCGACCCGAACCCTTATCCCCAAAACCCTATCAACCCAATCCTCCCAATCCCACCCATGGCGGCCACTCTCTTCTCCACCTCCCTCTCCCCCCAGTTCCTCTCCCTCCCTTCCTCCTCCTCGTCTAAGCCAGCCTCGTCCGCATTCTTCCCCTCAAAGGTCCCGCAGCTCCGTGCCCTCGCCGCCGCGGGCTGGAGGCACTCGCTCGCGCCCTTGGCCGTGGCCGTGTCGTCCGATGTCGACACGGAGGATGCCGAGGAGTCCTCCGCCGAATTCTCGGAGGACCTAAGGGTGTTCGTTGGCAACCTCCCCTTCAGCGTCGACAGCGCCCAGCTAGCCGGGCTATTCGAGCAGGCCGGCTCCGTTGAGATGGTCGAGGTATATACAGTGCTTGCCCCGTTCCTACTCCCCGTCTCATTAGCAATTACATTTTTGGTACTTATTCATTGCTCTAATATATCCGTACTTCATAGGATGTTTAGGGTCTGTGATTATAAATGGTTTGGCCGTTTGGTGTCTGTCGGTAGAGCTATCCGCTTGGTTACATAATTTTGTGTGTGCCTTACATTTAGTTCACGGGGAATGGTGCTCGTGTAACTCAGGGAAAATTTGGGCCTTTCAGTCATAAAGGTTCACTTACAGTTCCAACTAATTAGTTTCTGAAGAACGAAAATCTTGATGTTTTTTCACCATATGCTACCCGGTGATGTATAAGAACGCAAGAAGGTGCTCATAGATTAATCAATAAGCTTTGCCTTGTAAAAAAAAAGTCCAAATTAATATCTGGGTGCCCATTTTTAGAGTTCCACTCTGTTCTGACTGATTATTGCAATATCGTCGCATGCTAAACTGCTTTGCTTTGTTGTCACAGGTCATCTATGACAAATTGACTGGAAGAAGCCGTGGATTTGGGTTTGTGACTATGTCTACTGTCGAAGAAGTTGAGGAGGCTGTTGAGCAGCTCAATGGCTATGTGAGCACACTTCTATGCCTTTAAAGCATTTGTTTCTAAACTTGTATCCTATGTCCCCTGTTAAAACTTAATAGGCGAACCTGCTAGAAATGTTGCACACTCCTGTTTCCTCCTCTAGGTCATATGTTGTAGACCTTTTACGGATTGCTTGAGGTTGTTCTGTTTCTAGTTGGTTCTGCAGTGCTTGCCTCTTGTTTCTTTCTTAGTACAGTTTAAAGTCTTAGGCAAAATTGTTGTTTAGTCTGGGTTTTGCTGCTGGACCTAGTTGTATAATTTCTATACCAGAATGTGGAGTTGTATGCTTGAGTAATTGTCTGACCTCGTCTCTAAAATCAGGTACTTGATGGGAGAACTCTGAAGGTGAATTCAGGGCCACCACCACCCAGGGATCAGTCCTCACCAAGAGGATTTAGAGAGCAATCTGGAGGATTCAGGGAGCAATCTGGAGGATTCAGGCAGCAATCCTCATCAGGCGGATTCAGGCAGCAATCCTCAGGAGGGCCTAGTGGCGGGGACAACAGGGTCTATGTGGGTAACCTTTCTTGGAATGTTGATGACTCATCTCTTGCAAACTTGTTCAATAAGCAAGGGAGTGTCTTGGGGGCTAGAGTCATCTATGACAGGGAGAGTGGGAGGTCAAGGGGATTTGGTTTCGTCACATATGGTTCCAGTGATGAAGTTGAGAAAGCAGTATCTAACCTCGATGGCACTGTGAGTTTCACTCATTTAGCTGGTTGCTTACACCCCTGTGCGTTTGCACATTATCGTTTTCAGCGTGGTGCTAAACGAGTTCCTTTTTTGTGTTCTGCAGGACCTGGATGGGAGACAGATCCGTGTTACGGTAGCAGAAGCGAGACAACCTAGGCGAGAAAATTGAAATCCTATCTTAGATGCTGCTGATACTGTGGTTAGCCTCGAGTATGAATTATAGTTTCGTCAGGACTGTTCTTCGATGTTATCCATTCTAGTTGTAATTTCTCCACCATATGGTCGGAGAAGATTTTGTTTGGTAATGAGATAATTATGATTCGGTTTGAGCCATCAGGTCTCTTGTGGCCTTTCTGTATATTAGAGGTTGCCGTTTATGTTCCTGACAGAACCAACCAAATATTTTTTTCTGTCCTTTCCCATTGTAAGACATATGAGTAACATAATATACAAATAAGAAATCACTGAAAGACAACAAGAACAACAAATACCTTGGTTACAAATTAAAGACATGGTGATATGATTGACCAAACTTAAACTTTTAGAGCTTTGGCTACAGATCTTCTTTCTTTCAATAATTAGATTATTCAAACGAATACTATTTTTAGTTATGTCAAATAAATGTCATTGTTTTTCTTCCAAGCTAGGCCCCTTTGACTGTTAGCTATGTCTAAGTTTGGCACTTTCAATTATTTTAAAACTTTTGCGGTTCCACTTCGTTTGTCCAGTTTGTGGATCCATTTGTTTTTCCGACTCGGCTACCATCATAAAAGCGTTTTCTGTTTGGACTTGGGACCAAACCAAATACCTTTGGAGTATGTTTTTTTACACTTGAGGGCTGAAGAACATTTGAGTATTTCACACAGAACTGAGGCATCAAACTTGATCGAACTTTGGCGGGGAGACCAAAGGAAGGGGGGAACTAGAGCATCTCTTCGAGTGGGACTCAGATTCCTCGTTGAGCTGAGAGGAGTAGGGTGCTCGAGTAGTTTCAACGCGTTTTTACTAAAATCTATCGTAGCAATGGTTAATTCACATCAAATGTTTGGATATAGTTCGTATCAAAAGTTTGGATGTTGTTCGTATAAAATGCAATGTTCGGGGAAATCCACTCTGGCTCATAGGTGCATCTACACCCACTACTCAAAAAACGAATTTTAAAATGTCAAAAAAAAAATCGGATGTACATATGAACATTTTATGTTCGTACAAAAAAAAAAATCCAGATGAAAAAACATTTTGTGTGGCCGGTGTAAAAAGACAAATCCCCGGCGTTCAAAAATGGCTCTGCACGTAACATTTCTTTCTTTTTTTATACCGGTCACAAAAAATGTCTTTTCGATGCGAAACTTTTTATACGGATAGACATTTTTCATATGAACACCCGAAATTTTTGTTTGAAATTTTTTAACATTTTAAAATGCGTTAAAAATGCATTTTGCACAATGGGTTCATCTACACCCGTGAGTCAAAACATCATATCCGTTATGGGGAAATCCACTCCGTCTCATAGGTGCATGTAACGACCCAGATTCTTAGACCTAGTTGAGAGAAACGCTTAGAGAAATAGTTACATTTCTTGTCATGCATCTTATGCATATCGCATATTCATGTATCTACACATTGATTTAAATCAAATGAACTTAATTACATTAAAGTAACCAACATTATACCTCTGTAAAATATTTTAAATAAGACCCTTAATTGGACAATATAAAATAAAATTGCTACATTTAAGGTAAGTGGTAAAAATATTATTTCATGCTTATGCTTTTAATCTACTTGCCAAAATTCTTTTAGAGAATGTTAAATAGGTATTCTGGATAGTCATCAAAATCCATCGTGAGGCAAACCAGCAGCCCAAAAGGAAATACGTTTGTGTGCTCTAGCTAAATATCTAGCGGCCATAGTTGATAGAGTTAAGCTACAGTACTAGAGAATAGAAATATTCCGGTTTTTGCTCTATCTCAGCTGACTGAAATTCTTTTCAGCGTCAGTCGCATCTCTGTCCGTCCATCTCTTTTTGATTCGTGCGGTCTCCTCCCCTCTGTTTGTCCGCGTGTGTGTTTGGTTCACTGGTAGTATGTTCTTATCGGGTCTGGGTACGGGGTGGGCTGACGGGGTTTTGGCCCGTTTTGTTTTGTCTGGATATCTCCGTGCGTGTCTGTCTGCGAGAGCCTGAGAGAGAAGGGGGCGGAACAGAGGAGATCACCGAGAGTCACGGCATGGCGGAGATCCGCGGTGGTGAAGGCGTGTGGAGGCGTCGCCGGAGGCGGGACAGGTGCTTCCTCTTGTAATCTCAGCTCCATCGTCAGTCTTTTCTGCTGTAGTGTTGCCTTGTTCGATGTATTTGGTCGCCGGAGTCTGATGCATGCGGCGGGGGGTGTAGGGGGAAGATGCAGCTGCCGTCGGCAGCGGCGCTTTTTGTTTTGAACCCGCGCAGCTATCCGTCGTGGCGGCGAGTGAGCGCCTTTGTCTGCAGCGGTGAGGATTGGGGATTTTTTGTATACCTCGTTGATGGACCCGAAGAGCAAGGGTTTGATACCTGCAAAAATAAACGGGATTAGGTTGAGACTCCAAGTGCAGAGTGTATAGTAAGTGGAAGACAGTTTTCCCCACGAGGGGTGACTCGAGGGTTTAATATCGAACTCTCGGGGAATCTGAAGTGGTAGATTTATCTTCTTATCCTTCTTTTGGTTACCTACAAAATAAGGTTAGATGTTTTGGTCCTCAACCTCACCTGTGGTTGTCAAGCACAAGGTGTAAGAATGATATCAGGATAGTTATGCAATGCAAACAAGAAATAAATATGCAATGATGGTGGATGCAATGATAAATGATATTTTTGGGTTTTTGAATGATGTATGCAAGATGAAAAGTATTTTTGTATTTTCGGATTTAATGATGGCTGAAAATAGAAAAGTGCTATATGGTGTTGGAAAGGTGTTTCTTATGATTAAAAATGGACTGGGGTTCATGGTTTCACAAATGCACTCTCTCTTTATAAAGTGGTAGACAATGGAACACACAAAGTTAACATATGAGATTGCAACACAGGGTTTGATAACAAGTTACTTAGATATATGGGCATCACGTCCTAACATAGAGATCTTTTGGTTATTAACCTCTCTTATACTCCACCAAGATGCGAACTAAATCATAACACCTCAGTAATTAAGATAACTCAGAGTATAGCATTATGTATCATGACATGAAGTGAAAATAAGAACATGCTAGATCTAGTCATGGAGTAGTGGCAATGGTCACGCCCACATCCCCGGTAGCATGGTATTTTAGTTTATCCCTAGTGAGGTAACAAAGTAAGGTAAAGATACCAAAGTGGATCGCAGAACTTTCTCTCACGTTCACTGCACTAGCCACCCCCCGTTACTCCAACTAATGCACACGTTCCCCCACACACGCTCTCATAAACATGCTTGATCAAAACAAGTAGACAAGAACGGGGTACATAATATGCATATATACTCATAACTGAAACAAACATTGCAATCTCAAACATATATTAACTCATAAAGATCCACCACAAAGGTATTACAACGGTGACCGTAATCATGTTCAGCAGCTCATACGGTGCTAATTAGTGAAGCTCAAGAGAGGAGAGATACATAAGTTACTTCCACAAACCCATAGTCCAGAGGTGGACTACTCCCTCTTCATCATGGAGACGGTGGAGAAGTCGATGGAGAAGATGGAGACCACGCCGGCAGCGCCCCGCCGGAGTTTTCCCCCTCCAATCTGCAGCTCCTGTTCTCCGTTTCGGTGTTTCTGTGTTTGTGCGGCGCTCCTTCCAGAGAACGTCGGGGGACCTTTTTTATAGGCGTTTTTAGGTCAAGACAATGTCGGTGGAGCGAAGATCGACGGCAACAGAGCCACGAGGGCCAAACGGGTGGGCCCCACGCGGCCACAGTACCTGGCCGCGTGGGCCACCCCCGTTCGGGCCTCGGGCCTCCGCTTGTTCGCTTCCTTCGCCCACAGGTCTTCTTCCTTCCAAATATTGACGCCCGTAAATTTCCAGGTGATTTCGTTGACGTTTGGGTCCCTGAAACATTAAAATAAGAAAACGGGGTTTTCTGCCTGTGCAGGGTTAATTCCAAATAAATGGGAAAACTATGAAGTATTCCCAAAATCATTATAAAACATTGATATAACCCTTATATGATGCAAATATGATTGGAATATAAGCAATTAAAGTGCAAAGTTCATGTATGCATTTTACATGCATCACTCGTGTCTGAATTAGCTCTATATATTAAGTTGGAGCAAAATCGCGGCCTGAGAGCGCTCCGCGCTACTGTACTACTGTAGCTAACACTGTGCCCCGCTACAGTAGTACAGTAGCGCGATCCAGGCCGTCGGTTGCCAATCCAACGATCCACCCGGCAGGCCCGTGACGCTTTTGAAAAAAAATCCTCGCAATTTTCGGAAATTGACCCGCAGTCCATATTTCAACGCAGTGAAGGACCTAATTGCGATTTTGGAAAAAGACACAGACTTTTCTGTAAACAAACCGCAGAATCCCCCTTTCCCCGTCTTCTCTCCCGCGACGCCCGCATCGCCGTCACCGCCGCCGCCTGCCCCCGCCGCTCCGCCCCTCTCCGTTCACATCGGAGCACAGGCCGTGGTCCGCCGTCGCCGCTTCCACCTCCACGTCGAGCGCGGCGTGCCGGGACGTCGCGTGCGCGACGCAATCGACGCCACCGTGCTCCGTTCCCTCCGCCGCGGTTGCTGCCCGCCGGCGACGCTACGGCGACGAAAAGGGAGCGGCGCCGCCGCTTTTGGGTAGCGCGTAAACATCCGCATCCGCCGTGCCCAACAACGCGCTCCGAATCGCACCGACGCGCCGCCGGCGTCATCCCCGCCGCCGTGCCATCTCCGGCCACTGTGACGTCGCCGTGACGTCACAGGAGGCCTGGCCTACGGAGATGGGCCGGCTGTTGGGCCGGCCTGCTTCATCTGCGGCCGGCTAGGGCTTTTTTTTTTCCTTCCCTGATTTGTTTTAAAATTGCCCAAAACTTTAAAAACTTTTGAAATACATGTCAAAATCAATTCAAAACAATTTCAGAAAACATATAACAAAACAAACATATTTTTTAAAATACTTTGTGCCCTAACTAAAAATATTTTAATTTTTTTTAAAAAAAATCTACAACTTTGTGACCTTCTCATTTCTGGTCATACCACATAAGTTCCCATTTCGAACAATTTTCAAAATCTAAACAACCTTTCAGACGTAAACACTCTTTCAATTTCATTAATTTCCAAATATCCAACAAATTTAAATGCCCACATTTCCAAATTTGAAAAATCAATTCAAAACAATTTCAGAAAACATGAAATTGCCCAAACTTTAAGAACTTTTGAAATACATCTCAAAATCAATTCAAAACAATTTCATAAAACATGTAACAAAACAAACATTTTTTTTAAATACTTTGTGCCCTAACTAAAAACATTTTAATTTTTTTTTAAAAATCTACAACTTTGTGACCTTCTCATTTCCGGTCATACCACACATCCACGACGTATAAATTTGCATATTTCAAAATTAAAGATGCCTCTCGACCCTACACACCCTTCTCATTTCGAGTCATACCACATATCCGCGACGTACAAATTTGCATATTTCAAAATTATAGATGCCTCTCGACCCTACACATTTCGCGCACGTAAAAACAACTCGAATCTAAATAACTTCCCATTTCGAACAATTTTCAAAATCTAAACAACCTTCCAGACGTAAACACTCTTTCAATTTCATTAATTTCCAAATATTCAACAAATTTAAATACCCACATTTCCAAATTTGAATTTTACCCACGCACACGCGGCATCGCCGCGCAAATTTACCTAGTCCCCTGAAATATGTCGTGTTTTCTCAGTTGTCGTTGATGCACGTATGTATGGTTAGGGTTTGTGTGTTGATCTCACTGATGTATAAGTGGTTTATTTCCAGAGAATCTCTTTTCAGGGTGGGAAGGGACACCATCTATTGTCCTACCGGAGCACCACCATGCGCGCCACACACACATAAACACCAGCAGCAACCTACCTCTCTCATCCCTCTACCAATTCTGACGAACTAATGATCGATTAGAATGTTGTGCTATTGCTTAGCTTTGAACATGCCGCACAACCTCCAAGATAGTGTAGTGGCTTTTCTGTCACCATGTGGTAGGTTTACCTTTGTCAGTATAGGACTGAGTTTATTTCCACAGAAAAAATCTTAATTCCTCTTGTATGTTCAGCATAACCCAAACTTTGAAAATGATTGGAAGTCCGAACTTGGTTGTTTCCTATTGTCAAGTGATTATAAGCCATACTTGTTTGTAAGAGTACTTGTTCCATGTTGTGTTTTCGTTATGATGTGTACAATCAAATGTTATCAGTTATTTTCCATCAGCATGTCACTCGTCAAAATGCTTTTCTTTTTCTAGCCATTTGAGCATGAAAATAATATGGTTAGTTTGTTTTCAGCCGTTACAATAACATAATAGCAGCATTGATTGTGTTTTAGCTCCATAAAATAGTCTCAGTCGGTGTGCTATGAATTTTACCGCTGTTTGTAAGGATTGAGTATTCCTACCTTATTTCCTTTTTGTAATTGATTTGTTTATCATCTGCACTTGAATGACTATGGTCAACTTTTACAGTCAAGATAAGTATCTTGGTATCTGCCATCATGCATTTACGAGTTACTTTGACCTTGTTCGGGAAAATATGCCTTTGTTGTTTATTTGATATTGGACGAGATTTCCTGAAATGGGCCATGCTTTTAAGCCAAGTCTAAACACTAATATGCGGGAGAAATGGAGAATAGTCGATTTCTTTTCACATCACCCGTCCGTAGAGTCTATACATGTTCACTCATTCTTTTGTCTCATTTCAGGTCTTTTCAGTCTATCATTTGTCATTTATTTCGTCAGTCTTATTTCTTTTATTTTCTTCACCAGTGTGTTTTCTCCATTCTTTCGTCTCATTCATCAATCTCTCTTTCTTCATGTCTCGGTTGTTTATCTTTGTTCTCAGTTATTTATCTTCATGCTCAGTATTCAGTTTGTAGTTCTTTCGTCAGTCATATTTCTTTTATTTTCTTCACCAGTGTGTTTTCTTCAGTCTTTTGTCTCATTTTTCAATCTCTCTTTCTTCATGTCTCGGTTTTTTATCTTTGTTTTCATTTTTATCTTCATGCTCAGTATTCAGCTTGCAGTGATCTCAGTCCTATTTCATTCAGTTTTTTTCTTTCTCTTTTGAGAACTGGATTGTCTTTTGAGTTTTCTGAGTCATCAGTGTTGCACTTTCCTCTTTCTATTTTTCAGTCTTCTGTCTCTTTGATATGATTTTATCTTTCTCTTTATCTCATTCTTTCTCTTTCTCAGATTTTTTCAGTTCTCTCTTTTCTTGGCTATGTCTCTCTCTCTTTGTTTCTTGCCTCTATCTCATTCTCTCTTTTTTCATCTCTCTCTCATATTCACTCTCTCTCTCTTTCACTCTCTGTCTCTCTTTTCCTTGGATATGTATTTTGCCTCTCTCAGCTTTATTTGTATCAATCTCTCTTCCATTAATTCTACTTCTCAGTCTCTATAACATTAATATTTATTAATCTCTATTTCATTTAGTATCAATCTCTCTTTCAGTCATTTTGTAGCTTTAGTCTCTATATTGTAGCATTGTACCTAGATTTAGTATGTCTCTGTTTATACATGACATTATCTCTTTTGTAATGCCAAACGATGATGCTACAATTATTTTGTAGTGTTGATTTACTACCTGACAGATTAGTTCTTTCCGAATAAACTATGGATATACTTAATTTAGTACTAGTTTTTGTATAGCATTATTGTGACTTTTGCACATACACTTGTGCCATGTTTGTGTTGTTGCTGTGTATAGGCTAGTGTTTTGCTTGTTAATCTCGTGGCAGAATCTACAGTGTCAGCCTGTTCGGTCATGAATCTGTGCTCACTGTCAGTATGTTGTATTTGTGAAACAATACGACTTTTCTTGGAGCTACATGTTTCTAAACATTGGCAGTTTTGCAGTGGTGAAGTTTCTTCTGTGTGTCTTTGATTAGTTATGAAAATGCATGTAATCTTGATGTGTTATAAATCTGCTATATCCATCTGCTGTGGTGTCTTCATTAATTTTTTTTATGTGTATCTTGGGGAAAGGTTTCTTGAGTCTATGGTATATCTGTTATCTCTCTTTTTCTCTTCTATAATGTTTTTGATATATATCTCAATTTTTCTCACTTTTTGATATCCATTTTCATTGTGCAGACTATCACGTGTTTCATGAGATCACAGTTTAACAATATGCTACGCAAGATCATGCTTGTCAAGTCTCCCGAGCAAGATGAGTATGTTTTTTATGTGAAGAAGAAATATGACAATACACTCATCTTTGGTCATGGATATGAGAGGTTCTTGAATGACTTTGACATGAAGAGGGGTGACAGAGTAAGGATTGAATGGGATCACCAAATTGATGCGTTTTTTGCCATTTTCCCGGAGGTAGCCGATGGTGTCCCCAAGCAAAGGGTGTTAGGTATTTTCTTGAGCTGTCAGTCTGTTTTATGTATGATATTTTGGTCTTTTTTTCTTGGACAGTGTGATTGTTCTGCATATGTATTTTCTTGAACTATATGGCTCATTTTTTTTTCTGTTTTGTGGTATGTCTAAAATGTGCAGAAGCTTATGTTTTCGATGACAGTGCCAAGTCTGTTGTGTTTTCAAAAGGACTCACCCTTACTGCTGGCCAGACTGCAAGGCTGAACAATCATGTTCTCACACGAGGTCTTGGTTTGGGACATGTTTTTGTCCGCATCTTAACTGTCACAGATGTCAAACACAATGGACCGGTAATTTCTGATAGTGTTCTTATCTTCCTTTTGTGTTCAGTTTAGTTTGTGGTTTTTTACCTTCTTTTTTCCTGAAGCTTTTTGCATGTTGTTTTACAGCGCATTCCAAAGGAGATTGCATCTGTTCTCGCCATAGCCGAGACGGGAAAAGTCTATCTCTTATATGGTTATGATTGGGACAACTATGAAGCTTCATACTACACTTGCAAGGATGAGAGGATTTGCTTAAAGGCTGGATGGCCGCAGATTGCTGCTCAGCACCAGTTAGGCGATGGCTCTGTTGTGGTGATTCTCTTCCACAAAAACAATGATGACCGTCTTTGTGTCTTCTTCGGTCGTCTCTAGAGATCAGCTTTGGAGTTTTATGGCAGCCCTTATGCAAGAGAACCATTTTATATGTTGTGGTTGGCTATTTTTTACTCTAGTTCAAGTGGGTTGCTACCCGTTTTTTATCTATCGTAATGTTTTTTGAACCTTCTTAGGGCAAGAATGCATCTATCTGTCGTGTTGGTTTCTATATTATGCGAACTCAGCTATATTTTGAGTTCTGGAAGTTATGCAGTTAACTATCTTTTTTTATGTGTTCTACCTTTGAATGTCTTGTGTGTTGTTATCTGAGTTATTTCTCCATTATTTTTGCAATAGCTGGTTAAATCAGAGAGGTTTTTTGAATCTTCTTTTTTGTGGATTTTTGTTCTTCAAGTGTGCACATCCCTATTCGGTGTTTCTTTTTGCAGCTAAAAGTCTGAAAAACCTTGACATGTCTATATTCTGAATTTAGTATACATTTGTGGTTTGTGAATTTTTTACCTCTGCGTGGGAGGATTGCTGCGTGTGCAGTGGTGGATCCCTTTTCTTCTCTATTGTTCCAGATTGTCGAATCAAGCTCAGCTGTCCCTGAATGTTGGTGAAGATGTTTGTAGCATCAGATAGAGGAATGCAGGAGACATGTTAACGGGCCGTGGCCTGTGTAGTCGTCTTTCTGTTGTGAATTTTCATTGGGCTGATTTGTGGTGTGCAGGGCAGCAGGGCTGTTGGGTTCGAGCTCAGTTTAACCCAACAAAACCCATTAAGGGGAAAGCAGTCGCGACCCATTTTCCTTTCGTGTTTTTTTCCGAGCTGGGCAGCGGGGGTCAGGGTGGTTGACGTGTAGACGTTTGATTGGACAAAAAATTAGACTGATGACCAAATAAAAATCAGTCGACTGACAATTAGACACTCCCTAAAAAAATGTGTGCACGTTTGTGAAAGAAGAAGAACAAAAAAATTGCCCTAAAAAAATGTTCACATATGTAAAAACTAGTATATTTATCTTATTGGAACAATTTTTTAATATGAATATTTATGTTATTTGAACGATTTTATAAATACGAACATTTATGTTATACGAACGGGTATTTTCAAAAATAGCATTAATCTACCTGAAAGATTTTTTTAATATGAACAGTGAATTCATATGAACAATTTTTTTAATAAGAATATTTCTGTTATATTTTTATATATAATAGGAACATCTATATTATTTGAATGATTTTTCAATATGAACATATATGTTATTGAAAAAAAGTTAATACTCCCTACGTTCCTATATATAAGATGTATTTGTTTTTGAGAAAAAGTCCAGAATATAGGGTGTATTGTGTTTCACCACTCGTTTGGACAAATTTTCTAGATACTTGATTATGTTTCCTTATCTCATTTGTACTCCTCTTTCTTCCCATGCTAATTTGTAAGGGGTAATTCCATCCAAACTGGCGTAACTTTCCCTCCATGAGCCTACCTTAATTCTCGTGCAGAAAACTGTCACACTACATCTATGAACGAAGGGAGTAAGATTTTTTTCTACAACATAAAAATCTCGATTTATAACATAAAAACATAAAAAATGAAATGAAAACAGAAAAAGAGAAATACAAATAAACTAAAAAGAAAACAAAAAAGAAGAGAGAAAATGAAAGCCAAAAAATAAAAAAATAGCAAAAAAATAAAACGGAAAAAAGGTCAAAGAAGACCGAAAACAAAAAAACCAAAACGAAATCGCGAAAAACAAAAAAAAAGTTACATGGAGCACCGAAATGTAAGATTTGGAGCCAGCCCACAAGAGCGCAGTGGCGAGACCTGAAGAATGTGATGTCATTTCAAATACGTCATACTAGTTTTAATTTCTTTTCTTTATAATCTATTTTTGGATACAAAGGATTTGCCGAAAACCTGTGTCGTGAGTTGACCGCCATTGGTCTCAACGTGGCTCGGCCACTGCAAGAGCGTCGCGCGTGAGCTGAGCGCAATGTGCTTCGCGTCATGCGGATAATAGGAATTGCCCGAGTGATTTGAGATTTGTCTAACAATACTTAAATAAAAGACAAATACTAAGGCCGCAAGTTGGCCCTTTTGGGCGCGGTTTAAGGGAGTTGGTATCGTCGGATTTGGCGGCCATTTTTCCTTTGCGTGATAGGAGAGTGTGTTTCGGTGGGTGGAAACAAATATTCTCCTGTTGCAGTTTGTTAAATCGGGACTGCAAAGACGCCTACGTCGTTATCCTGCAAAACTGACGCGGCAGCCACTCATCATCAGCCCGGCCTTTGGGTTACATGATAAGGCTGAACGTTCACTGATCGCCACTTAATTTGCTGTGGATCGTGATGTAGGCCGGCCTATAATAATGTCGTCCGGGTCCAGCCGTCGATGCGATTGCGTTTCTCGCGTGGTTATTGGCTATTGCGAAGCTGTGTGTTTTCTTTCTTTTTCATACTAGTATTAGCTGTGGAGTGGTTTTGGTAGCAGTGTGTTTTGTTTTGTCGGTTGGACATGTTTATTCGTTTGTAAGGAGAAGCGTCCAAGTCACCCAACAAGTTGTGCGCAAGGAAAATGACACTTCGCCGCAGCCCACTTCATGCCTTGTCGTGTGTCACTGTGGTCTCAATTTGGCAACGGGACCCTATTCCCTGATCCCACGATTAATTCACCTATCAGGGATGGTTTTGGCTATCCCTGCGGAGATCTTATCGATCAGTGTAAAAAGCCTCCCAGCGGGTAGCGGGACCGGGTCTGAATGGGCACTATCCATGCCCGACATACCCGGTACCCGCAAGGCAACATGACATGAGGTTCCAGAGTATCAGAGAGACGAATGAATCGCAGAAAACCCTAAATCCCACCCAGTGCAATCTTCTCGGATGGACGACGTAAAAAGTCGTAGGATCAAGTCGTTGGAATTTCCTAGTATGATGTAGGCGGTGTTTGGTAGCCAACATCTTCTCACATCCTACAGGTTTTTGGTTGCCCGCAACAGTTGTCGAGCCAAGCCAGTTGGCACCACAAAGCACCTCCCAGTAAGGCCCGTTGAAAACGTTCGATTCAGCAGTTTTCTGTAGGGTTGCGCATACGGTAAATTAAATTCCATCTAGAATGCTACGAGACAACCAAAATCTAATATAAAGATACATGCGAATACGAAGATCCAAAGATCCAGACGGGGTACGTTACCAACACCATTGAAGTAGAAGAAGTGTCGATGACGTAGTCGATATAGCCTGTCAAAGATTTCCCTCAACCAAGCCTGGTCGAGAGAACTTAGCCTCCTCCTCCTCCTCCTTAACTTGACCTTCTGGATCCAGGAGAGAGAGAGTCAACGTTGGTGTTCCAACGACTAACTCCTCCGAGAGCTCGCACACGTCCGCCAGAACTAGTTAAGCAGGGCTTCGCCGTCCAAGCTTGAAGCGCTACTGGTGTATATGAATGTGGAGTTGTCAACACATGAGATTAGAGAGAGAGATTAGATCTAGTCTAATCGGAGAAGGCCCCTCTAATTAGAGGATGCCTCAATCTTTATAGAAGAGAATTAAACTTGAGAGAAACTTGTGTTTTAATTGTATCTCCAAAAGAAGAGGGGGTGGAGTATATAAAAGGGGGACAAAGGGGAGGGGCAAGCCCTCCCCTTGGTGCCCCGGCCCTAGGGGAGGAGAAGGGGAGGAGTCCTTCTCCTCCCCAACTCAGATTGGGAGGAGGACTCCCCCAAACCGCCTCCGCCCCATGGGCCTTGGCCCATTAGGGTTTCGGGTGAGGGGGGACTTCCCCCCACCACCATGGTTTGGCCCATCGGCCCCACTTGGGGGTGTGGTTGCCAAGTTGGCCCATGGGCCCCACTTGGCAACCCCCTTTCGGTGGGCTCCATTTTTTTTGTATTTAATATTTTTATGAATAATTGATTAATATTTTTGTCTAATTAATTCCCAATTAAATATTTTCCTTTTAGAGAAAATTTCTGGAATTAATTACTTATCATATAAACAGGTTTATATGATCCGGGACACCCAGTGCCCACTGACAAAAACTCCGGATAAATATTTCCCACTTATATAAACCCTCGGAATAAATCCGACAGTAATAAAAACAATTCCTATTACTCGAGACATCTAATGCTTACCTTTATTAATCTCTCTGATATATAATATATCATGCAGAAAATACTTATTCTAGCGATACACTCTTAATATCCTGACCAACCATAATACATAACTAACTAGTCCTAGTTTAAGTGTGTGACCCTACAGGTCCGATAACGGGTAGGTGTGGTTAGAAATACTTATCCAATCACCGACCAGGGTTAGAGACCGAGGACGTCCTGAATGACCACTACTGTTATAAGAAGAATACTCTGTTGAACCTATCTTTTATAATATACCAATCACATTACTCACGATACTAAACTTCGTCCGAGATGTTGATCCATTTGAAAAATCCCATGAGTCAAACTTGACTCACAATATCATTGTCAATCTCGTTAACCGGCAAGTTTCCTTTTACTCGTTCTCGTATTACTCGTATTACGATATCCCACATGATGTAGCTTCATCGTGCATTGTCTGCATAACATATTGGATATCTCTCATACCGAGTGGCCCCAGGAAGTATCTCTCTTTTAACGGAGGAGTAATATCCCATCTTGGAACATTAGGATATATGCATACTCTCGGTGTTGAAAGAGCATTTCGTGATCCCTTGTGTTTTGTGTGTTAGTTAACAACACTAGCGATATTTTAATCAAGTGTTAAGTGATGCAGGTTTAACTCTATAAAACATTGTGCATCAACACCAAAAGGAAAACATGATTTTATTGAAGTTCTGGAGACTTCCAGGCCTGAGTCCCCGGTCTGTTGGGCTGGAGTCTCCGGACTCAGGGGAATTTGTCGAAGAAGCTCAACATGGTTCAACCCTGGACCCTGTCCGGAATTTTTTCGGAAAGTTACCGGAGGAAGGCCGGAGTCTCCGGTCCTTGGACCAAAAGACTCCGGTGTATCCTGCTCCAAGCATCAGGTGGTTCAGCCCCTGGACCCAGGCCAGAGTCTTGCCGGATTCTTCCCAGAGTCTCCGGTGCAGGCCGGAGTCTCCGGTCACTCTGACCGGAGTCTCCGGTGTGAAGCCCGTAGCAACGGTTACATTTTGTGGAGGGGGTATAAATACCCCTCCACCTACCTCCAGCCAGCTAGCTCGCCCAAATTGAAGAACACCATTATTGCAAGCTCAAGAATCGCTAGATCTCCAATCCCTCCACCCAAACTCGTTGATCTTTGGAGGATTGAAGGAGAAGGCCCGGATCTACATCTTCACCAAGCCGATTTACATTTCCCCCTCATTCACTTGAGGGACCATTTGGTAGGGTTTCCATTGGGAAAATCTAGCCCTTTGTTGTACTCACTTGTTGTTCTTGTGACAGATTGTAGCCGTTCGGGAGCCCCCAATCCAGTCGTGGGTTGTGCCCCGGATTGTTGTTGTAAAGGCTCCGGACTCCGCCTTGAAAGTTTCCGATAGTTGATGGTGAACCAAACCTTTGTGGTGCGGTTCATCGGAGAAGAAGGTGAAGCCTTTGTGGCTGTTGAGCCATTGTGTTGGCTCACACCTCTCCAACGAGACGTACTCCCCTAAAAAGTAGGAACTCGGCAATACATCTGTGTCTCCACGTGCTTTCACTTCGGTTACCTCTATCCTTGTTTACCGTCTTTACCTTGTGTATCTTGTTTAGTTGCTAGCTTGTCATATAGGTAAATTCACTGTAGTTGCATATCTAGAGAATTTACCTTTCATGTCAAGACTAAATTGAAAAAAAGAACTAAAATTGGAGTAGCACCTATTCACCCCCCCCTCTAGGTGTCATACGATCCTTTCAATTGGTATCAGAGCTTTGGCTCTCTTGTTGGGCTTAACCGTCTAAGAGAAGTATGACTATTGGTGAGGTGCCCTCGGAAGGGCAAAGCACACCGGCATCCATGGCCGATCTCAAAACGATGGAAACATCCTTGAGATCGTCCATGGATACCCAATTTAGTGAGATACGCGACATACTCGCAACACTTGCTAGTACCAAGCCCCCATCGGACACTCTCCCATTAATAGAGGACCCTCTTCATTCCAACACGGGTGATTCCGAGGATGGAACGAAGAAGAGGGAAGGGGTTGAAGAAACCGATACCGAACCTAAGAATTCTCCTTCATCCGTAACCAAGCCGGAAGGTGGGAAGCCCGAGTACCATGAGGTCTCTACTCTTCCCGACCCACCTATCCCTCATCCTCCATAAATACCTTAGGTCCTCCACCTAAGCTTAATGCATTGGCTTTTACTAGTTGGCAACACTCAATGAAATCTCATGTCAACAGTGCCTTATCGAGCTTTGGAGGATCATACGAGTGGGATTCAAGGCCGTGGATCCAAACAACTTGACAAGAAGAGAGGTGGTTGATGCTCAACTCAATGCCTCCGCTCTTCACATGCTTGAACTTGCCGTTGGAGAAAATGGTCTTCATCACATTCAACATGTCACCACCGCCAAAGAAGCTTGGGATTGTCTTGAGGAGGTGTTTCTTGGAAATGAGAGCATGAAGAGGAATAGATTTGATGCCTTGAGCAATGATGCCGAAGGTTTCTACATGCTTGATAGTGAAACTCATGAGGAGATGTACGGAAGGCTCAAGATTCTTGCCAAAGCCTTTTATAATGTAGGGGCAACCTATGTGGATGATGCTTGGATCAAGAGGAAGTATGTGAATGCCCCCATGCCTTTCGAGCCCATTGAATTGAAGGCCATACAAGGAAGACACTACTATCTTGAAATGTCATCCAATGAAGTTATGCAAGAAATGCAAGCCTCCAAGGTTGCTACCAAGAATGCTCAAGACAATCGTGCTAGGGCCATGGGGATGAAACAAAGTCCGTCTCTTGCTTTGAAGGCCAAAGTGGTGTGCCTAGATGATAGTGTGGAGATTGAAGAATGCTCAAGCAACATCATTCCGGATGATCTCCAACAAGCCTACCATGAACACTTGGCCCTTGCATCAAGAGCATTTTGGCGTGACCCGGCCAAGGCAAAGGCCCAAGTTAATCAAAGGAACAACCCAAGTGGGAAGAAGGAGTTTGCATCCAAAACGAAGACATGCTTCAATTGTCATGACAAGTTTCACTTCATCAAAGATTGTCCTTATGAGAATAGAGAAGAACATGGTGGGAAGCTTGTACTCAAGGATCAATCAAAGTTGGTTCAAAGGAAGCCAATTGTCAAGAAGAAGCCATTCTTCAAGAAAGCACCAAGAATTGTGTTGATGACTCAAGAAGAATACCCTTCCGATGATTCCGAAGAAGAAGAACCCACACGTGAGGTGGCCGCATTGGCTATTACATCAACTTCATCACCTTCTATCTTTGAATCCCCCAATGAAAACGCCTCCAACAACACCGCTCGTTGCCTCATGGCTAAGGCCACCGAGGTATCATCATCCACCCCTAAGTCTATGCATGAAATGGATGATGTCACTAGTCTTGCAATTAAGAAAGAACTTGTTGCTTTCGATACTTTTGTGACTAACTTGCACGGTGAAGCCAAGAAGCATGTTGAGGCTCTCATGAGTCAACTTGGTATGGCTGAAGACCTACTTGAGGTCAAATGTCGAATTGAAAGAGAAGACTCTATCACTATAGCATCTTTGAATGCTTCTCTTGAAGAAGAACAAGAATATAGGGGTACTCTTGAGGAGAGAATTGAGTCTCTTGATAGTACTAATGATGAAATAATTGCTAAAATTCTTAAGGAAAGAGACCATGCCATTGCCAAGTATAAAATAATTAAAAAGTGAAAGCCGAATTTGTGGTTGCTAATGCTAAACTACATGGGGATATAGAGAAGCTTGACAAGGCTCACAAGGCCTTGGAAACGACTCACTCTCTTCTAGTTAAATCTCATGAGCAACTACAAACTCAACTTTCTAAATCTAACTCACCTAGCACTTCTACTCCCTCTTGTGATCATGCAAATGTTATTGAGGAAAATGCTATGTTGATGGTTGTGCTTGCCAAGGCCTCTAGTGCCAAGACCTCTATTCCCAAAGGTAAAGAAAAGGTTGTTGCTCATGTGGTTGAGCAAAAGCAACGCAAAGGGAAGGATGGTCTTGGTTATGTAGCCAAGGCAATGAACAAGAAGAGCAACCATAAGGAGAACAAGGCCAAACCCGCACAAGCCAAGACTCCCATTGCGGGTGGTGATGCCACTAGGGGCAAGACCACTCGTCGTGACATTGCAGGGCATAATAACCCCAACTACATTCTTTATGTTGATTATTATGGGGATGTTTATGCAAAATATGTTGGTCCTTATGATGGTTACATTGCTTATTCTATTTGGGTCCCAAAGACCCTTGTTGCTAACAAAAGAGGACCCATTGCGAAATGGGTACCTAAATCCAAGCAATGATTTCTTGTAGGACTATGCTTCCGGTGGATCTAAATGGGTGGTTGATAGTGGATGCACTAGTCATATGACCGGAAGCAAGGAGCTCATGACAGAGTTGGGACCAAATATAAATCACTCAACCGTCTCCTATGGTGCTAAGTTAAAAGCTGAGGTAAAGGGCCTCGGCAAGGTGGTAGTTGCAAAGGATATCACCCTTGTAAATGTCATGCTTGTCGAGTCCCTCGGTTACAATCTTATGTCGGTTCGTGCACTTAATAAGATGAACTTTGATGTCCATTTTACTATTGATATGGTGGTACTCTTGAGGAGCAAGACTCTAAAGGTCATGTTCGTTGGGTATGTTCAAAATGAGTTGTTTGTGTAGGAAATATGCCGAGAGGCAATCATAGAGATGATGATATTTCGATGTATCCATGATTTATAATAATTTGCCTTGAATAATGTCTTTGTATTGATTGGCAAGTACGTGACTTGTTTGTGAAACTCATTACTTGTATGGTTATTCTAAATATGTCCCTAGTCGGAGTTCATGTGAGGACACACTTGAATATTAGACTAGCACATGTATTGGTTGATAACTATGTTTCACAAGTCATAGACATGGAGATGTTAAACCAATAATGTGGACTTATGTTATGAACATAGAGTTGGACTGACCCACCTTGAGACGATGCAGCAATGTTCATAGTTCTCTCTCTACACAATGTGTATGGTTTGTCCCTAGACCTGAGATTGTCGCATGTACCCGAGATGTGAATCGACCTACTTTGGGGCTATCAAACGCTACACCGTGAAAGGGTAGCTATAAAGGTAGCTTAAGGGTTTGTCGGGAAACATACTGCGGAGCATGGTCAGTCAAGATGGGATTTGCCCCTCTCTTCTTGAGAGAGATATTTCTCTGGGCCCCTCGAGTGATCGGATCCAGAAATGCATGGCCGTGCTACATAAGGTTAAAAGGTTAACCTAGTATGGGATTCCGAATCACAGGATCGAGAAAGAGTGGTCAGCTGGAGGCTTGACCTAATATCGTGAGGCAAAGGGAATGGCATAAATATTGTGATGGTTCGTCCGATAAGATCTTTATGTGCGTTTGGGAGTTGGCACGTTTTGCTAGAAGCCGCTTCCAACTATTGGCCGAGTAGGTGTACTTGTGTCATGTCTAAATGTGCGTGAACCTATAGGGTCACACACTTAAGGCAGTGAAGGCAGAATTCGGATTGGATCCGAGTTGGGCTGGAATAGACTCCAGAATGGGCTTCAGTTGAGGCAGCCCAATATGGGGAGGTCTATATAAGGAGAGGAGGCTGGACGTTTTAGGGTTGCCCATTTCCGCACCACAATCCACCCAGCCACCGTCTCGCCACGCCCCTGCCGCCCGCGCGGACCTAGCAGTCTGGCGAGCGGCGCCTCCACGCCGTACGTGTGGATACCGATAGAGGTGCTACACTTGGAGCACTTGGATGAACCGCCGGGAGGAGCTGTTCGTGTGATCTGTTCGTGGGAGCGACTGGATCAGAGAGGATTGTACGTCTACCCTGCCCCGACTCGCTTCACCGACTTCGGCACGGCACAGCGCGTCTAGTGGTAATCCCGTGATCTATAACTGCAGCAGTTCCTTGGTTGATGCGGTAGAAATTTTGATTTGCGCTAGTGTAGCCTACCCGCGACCCTTCAGTTTGTGGTGGACTTTTTGGGGTCAACCAACACTCAAGCAATATGCCTATTCGGAAAGACCGACGTGGGGTGGTTGTGGCATTGCCGCTTGTCCCATGTCAATATGAGAACCTTGCAAAGTCTTCACAAGGGTGGCCACATCCTTGGACTAAAAGAGAATGTTTCTTTTTCTAGAGATCGTCTTTGTAGGGCTTGTGTTGAAGGAAAGATGCATGATTGTCCCCACTCAAGCAAGACCATAATCTCATCTAAGAGGATATTGGAACTTCTTCATGTTGATCTCTTTGGTGTCGTTCCTCAACCGAGTCTTGGTGGGAAGAAGTATTATTTGGTGATTGTTGATGACTATTCAAGATTTTCTTGGGTTTATTTCTTCAAGTCGAAGGATGAGACTCAACAAGCCGTCATCGACTTCTCCAATGAAGTTCAACGTCAACACAATGCTCCCATATTGGCCATTAGAAGTGACAATGGCTCCGAGTTCAAGAACTACACCCTAAATGAGTTTCTTAGTGAAGAGTGAATTCGTCATCAATATTCCGCTGCATATACCCCTCAACAAAATGGTGTAGCCGAGAGGAAGAACCGGACTCTTATGGATATGGCAAGGTCCATGTTGGCGGAGTTTAAGTCTCCACTTTTCTTGTGGGCCGAGGCCATCTCCACGGCGTGTCACTCATCAAACCGGTTATTTTTTTCGCGTTGGAAGAAAAGAAACTCCATATGAGATGCTTACCGGCAACAAGCCCAATATTTCCTACTACCGAGTGTTTGGTTGTAAGTGTTTCTATAAGATCAAAGGTGTTCGTTTATCTAAATTTGAATGTCAAGCTTTAGAGGGTATTCTTGTTGGTTACGGTGCCGAATCTCACACTTATAGAGTCTACGACAAATCCTTAGCGAGAGTTGTGGAATCTTGTAGTGTGAAGTTCGATGAGAATGATGGCTCCCAAGTGGCGCAATTTCATGTTTGTGATGTAGATAATGAGGAACATCAAGATGCAATAAGAAGAATGGGCGTTGGTTTCTATCGCCCCATTGAGATCCATCATGAGCCTCCTCAAGCAAGTCCAAGCTCCACTCAAGTGGAGACATGATACTTCTCAAACGTATCTATAATTTCTTATGTTCCATGTTGATATTATACCAATTGTTACATGTTTTATATACACTTCATAGCATTTTTATGCATTTTCTGGGACTAACCTATTAACAAGATGCCACAGTGCCAGTTCTTGTTTTCTGCTGTTTTTGTATTCCAGAAAAGCTAGTCTGGAAATATTCTCGGAATTGGACGAAACTTGGACAGAACCTCCTATTTTTCCAACATGTACACGGAGTCCAAAGGAGAGACGGAGGGGAGCCATGAGCCAGCCACACCATGGGGCGGCGCGGGCCTCCCCTGCCGTGCCGTGGGGTGGTGTGGGCCCCACGAGCGTCTCCAGCCGCCGCCCTTTCGCCTATTTATTCATCTTCACGGGAAAACCCTAGATACCCGAGCCATTATCCACGAAAAGTTCCAGAGACGCCGCCGCCGTCAACCCTAGCTCGGGAGGGTTCAGAAGCTCTTCCCGGCACCCTGCCGGAGAGGGGAATCATCACCGGAGGGCTCTACATCACCATGCCTGCCTCCGGAGTGATGCATGAGTAGTTCATCATTGGACTACGGGTCCATAGCAGTAGCTAGATGGTTGTCTCTCCACTTTATGCTATCATGTTTAGATCTTGTGAGCTGCCTATCATGATCAAGATCATCTTATTGTAATGCTACATGTTGTGTTTGCTGGGATCCGATGAATATTGAATACTATGTCAAGTTGATTATCAATCTATCTTATATGTTATTTATGATCTTGCATGCTTTCCATTACTAGTAGATGCTTTGGCCAAGTAGATGCTTGTAACTCCAAGAGTGAGTATTTATGCTAGATAGTGGGTTCATGCCTCCGGTAATCTGGGAGAGTGACAACAACTTCTAAGATTGTGGATGTGCTGTTGCCACTAGGGATAAAATAACCGATGCTTAGCTTAAGGGTGCGCCGTTAGGTCTAATGCATTTGTTTACATTACGCACATTACTTAATGCGATTACCGTTGCTTGCAACTTAATACCAACGGGGAACTCGGATGACAACCTGGAGGTGGATTATTAGTCATAGACGCTGTTGGATAACGGTCTATGTATCTTGTCGTAATGCCCACATGAATATCATAGTAATCATCATGTCATATATATGCATTGTCATGCGCTCAATATTTTGTCAATTGCCCAGCTGTAATTTGTTCACCCAGCATGTTAGTTATCTTTTATGGAGAGACACCACTAGTGAATTGTGGACCCCGGTCCATTTTTTAACTGATAATACAACCAATGCAAACATTGTTCCTTTTCATTCTCTGCAATTTACTACTGTTTTCCACACCATACGTTTAATCCTTTGTTTTCAGCAAGCCGGTGAGATTGACAACCTCACTGTTTCGTTGGGGCAAAGTAGTTTGATTGTGTTGTGTGCAGATTCCAGATCGAGTAAACGCGCCACCAACAACCTTCAGAAGTGATTTCTTGCTCCTACTGGTTCGATTAAACCTTGGTTTCATACTGAGGGAAACTGCTGCTACACTGCTTCATACCTTCCTCTTGGGGTCTCCCAACGAACGTGCGATCCACGTCATCAAGCACTTTTTCTGGCGCCGTTGCCGGGGAGCAAGAGGATTTCTGCAAGGGGAGTCTCACGCTTCCAATCTCATTACTTTGTTATTGTCTTGCTGAGTTATTATGTCTAGCTTTTTACTTGCTATCAATGGTTACTTTCTTGAAACTAGTCCTATGGCTGAAAACAACATGAGGGAGCTTTATAAACTTTATCTTGAATTGGGACATGAGGTGTTTGAAGAGAAAATTAAAAAGCCTATGGAACTTTATCTGCATAACAATCATGACAGTAGCAATGTTATTAGCATACATTCTTTGAACACCATTATTGCTAATGCCATGGAAAGATCTAAGCTTGGGGAAGCTGGTTTTGATAAAAATATTCTTTTTAGTCCCCTAGCTTTGGAGGAGGAAATTTGCTTTGATGATACTTTGCCTCCAATTTATGCTGATTATAATAATTGTGATATTTTAGTTCCACCTACTATTGAGGATAAAGTTTATTATAATTATACTATGCTGCAATTTATGATGATTATAATGATGGATGTGCTAGTTTTACTCCCACTATTACTAATGAAATTTATTATGCTTGTGTGGAGAGTAATGATACTTTTATGCATGTGGATCATGATAAGAATGATTTATGTGATAGCTATATTGTTGAGTTTATTCATGATGCCACTGAAAATTATTTTGAGAGAGGAAAGTATGGTTATAGAAATCTTCATGTTACTAAATTTCTTCTCTTTATGATGAAGGTTTTGAGCTTTCTCTTGATTTGCTTTTATTTGCTGGGTACTTTAAGACCTATTGGTCCTTATGAGAGAGGGAGACACGGTTTCATATATCTCAATAATATTAAGTTCTCTCTTTATGTTGAAATTTTTGAAGTTGCACTTGTTTTGCCTTCCTATGCTAGTCACTTTGTGCTTTATTGATTTATTTTCTTACAAGATTCCTTTGCATAGGAAGTGGGTTAGACTTAAATATGTTTGATATTTGCTTCTTGATGCTCTTTTATATTCAACTCTTATACATATGAGAGCATCATCAAAATTATCATGCCTAGCTAAAAGGCTTTAAAGAAAAGCGCTTATGGGAGACAACCCATTATTTTATTTCTGCAATTTTTCTTTTTTTTTGAGTCAAGGAGTTGTTTACTTCTGTAACAATTCCTTTGTATCTTTATTTATCGCATTGTTGTGCCAAGTGGAGCCTCTAATAGGAAGATGATGCTAGATTTGGATTTCTGCGCAGGAACAGATTTCTGCTGTTCACCGTTTTACTTCTGTAAAATCACAGAAAAATTATTTAAATCTGCAAATTTTTGTGCGTGATCCTCAGATATGTACGCATCTTTCGTTAGTTTTGAGTTTTTCGATCTGAGCAACGTAAGTGCCTCGAAAAAATTCGTCTTTACTGACTGTTCTGTTTAGACAGATTCTGTCTTTTATTTTTCGCATTCTCTCTTTTACTAGTGTTGAGTGGAATTCTTTTTTAGGGTGAAGAGCTTCACATAACATCAGTGGCAGTAGTTAATGTTAAAAGTAACGGTCATGTTTGTGTCCTTATAGAACATGTGAGTTTTTGATTGTGCACTAACCCTCTAATGAGAATTACTCTGAGTTTGGTGTGGCGGAAGTTTTCAAGGGTCAAGAGAGAAGGATGATATAATGTGATCAAGAAGAGTGAAGAGCTTAAGCTTGGGGATGCTCCCATGGATCACCCAGCATATTTCAAGAAGACTCAAGCGTCTAAGCTTGGGGATGCCCAAGGCATCCCCTTCTTCATCAGCAACTTATCAGGTCATCTCTAGTGAAACTATATTTTAATTCTTTCACATCATATGTGCTTTACTTGGAGCGTCTGTGTGCTTTTATTTTCAGTATTTTATTTTCTTAGGTCAACTTGATTGGACCCTAGCATTCTTGATTGGGAGAGAGACACGCTCCGCTTTTTCATATGAATACTCCTATTCTTCACTTATACTTGTTGAGTATTCTTATCTAGCTATTGCTATGCTTTTAGCTCCTGTTTTGCATGCATCTCTTATTCAGAGCTGTTAGTTCTTTTAAAGAAAGTACTCTCTTGCTTCACTTATAATTGTTTGGAGAGTTTGTGTTGAAATAAATTGATTGGTGTTTGGTTGGAACAGAAAATGTTGCATGTGGTAGATGGTATAATGGAAAAAGCTTACATATTCTTGTAGATCACTGTATTGGATAATTTGATACTTGTCAATTGTTTTGAGTTATCAAGTAGTTCATGTTTAAGCTTTTGTATCATGTAGTTAAAACCTATTAATGAAGAACTACCGTAAAGCTCGTTGAAATTTGGTTTGCATGATTGGTATCTCTAAGGTCTAGATATTTTCTAGTAAAAGGGTTTGGTTAACAAGGAAGACAGTGTAGAGTCTTATAATGCTTGCAATATGTTTTCATATAAGTCTTGCCGTGTCGGTTGATATCCTGTGTTTGCTTCAAATAACCTTGCTAGCCTAAACTCTGTACTGAGAGGGAATGCTTCTCGTGCATCCAAAACCTTGAGCCAAAATCCATGCCATCTGTGTCCACCATAACTACCTATATGTGGTATTTCCTTGCCATTCCAAGTAAATTTTTCATGTGCTACCTTTAAACTATTCAAAAATTATTACTCCTTTTTGTGTCAATGTTTACCAAGCTCATGAGGACGGGGTGGATGTCTTTATGTCAACTGTCAAACAGACTTTACCACCGGACTAGCGGCATATACATCCGCTTATCCATTAATTTTGCAAAAAGAGCTGGCAAATGGGGTGCCCAGTCCCAATTAATTACAACTTTAACCGCTTAATTCTCTTCACATTTTTGCCCTGATTTATCAGTCAAGCAATGACAAACAGTGAAATATCTGCATGTGTAAACAAAAGAGAAGAGGGATGATCTGCCTTGCTGGTAGAAATAACGTCCTTCATGGGAGCCGCTCTTAAAAGTCTGGTTGGCAGGGGTCATATTGTACTTTCCATTTTCTGATTCGTTGACAATTAACAAACACCTCCCAAAACTTATTTTTACTCTCTATATGATTTCAAAAACTTAAAAAGCTCTAGCACATGATTTAATCCCTGCTTCCCTCTGCGAAGGGCCTTTCTTTTACTTTTATGTTGAGTCAGTTTTCCTACTTCTTTCTATCTCAGAAGCAAACACTAGTGTCAACTTTGGTGCAACAATTTTTATATGCTTGTATATTGCACTTATTATATTGCTTTGTGTTGACAAATATCCATGAGATATATATGTTGAAAGTTGAAAGCAATTGCTGAAGCTTAAATCTTCCTTTGTGTTGGTTAAATACCTTTTACTTAGAATCTATTGCTTTATGAGTTAACTCTTATGCAAAACTCTTTGATGCTTGTCTCGAAAGTACTATTCATGAAAAGTTTTTGCTTATATGATTCAGTTGTTTGCTCATTATCTACTTGCTAGCAAACTATAGACCATTGACCTGGATCACTTCATTCATAACATGTGCTTTACAATACTATTTGATCAAGATTATGATGTAGCATGTCACCTCAGAAATTATTTGTTTTTATCGTTTTACCTACTCGAGGACGAGTAGAACTAAGCTTGGGGATGCTTGATACGTCTCAAACGTATCTATAATTTCTGATGTTCCATGTTGATATTATACCAATTGTTACATGTTTTATATACACTTCATAGCATTTTTATGCATTTTCTGGGACTAACCTATTAACAAGATGCCACAGTGCCAGTTCCTGTTTTCTGCTGTTTTTGTATTCCAGAAAAGCTAGTCTGGAAATATTCTCGGAATTGGACGAAACTTGGACAGAACCTCCTATTTTTCCAACACGTACACGGAGTCCAAAGGAGAGACGGAGGGGAGCCACGAGCCAGCCACACCATGGGGCGGCGCGGCCCCCCCTGCCGCGCCGTGGGGTGGTGTGGGCCCCACGGGCGTCTCCAGCCGCCGCCCTTTCGCCTATTTATTCATCTTCACGGGAAAACCCTAGATACCCGAGCCATTATCCACGAAAAGTTCCAGAGCCGCCGCCACCGTCAACCCTAGCTCGGGAGGGTTGATGACTCCCAAGTGCAGGAGATCAATTGTAGTACCTTTCAATTAGAAAAGGTTGTCGAACCCACGAGTAGCTGAAGGTATTGGTTAGTTAGATTGATAAATAAAACAATAAAAAATGCAAGTGTTTTTGGTATTTTTGGTTGTATAGTTGCAATGCAGAAAATAAATAGTAGCAAGTCAAAGCTCTCAAAGAGAGAAAGCCCAATCCTCTTATGTGCAAGAGGACAAGCTCAAGTGATGTGTAACTTATATGTGGAAAACGTTCCCAAGGGCGGCATGGATATTGCTAGGCATAGAGATTTATAAAACAACACGTTGAATATCTTGTCAAGTTTTAATCTTCTTTGGACGGAGCCATTATTAGGTATAGCTAAATAAATAAACTACAACCCCTTATGATGGATCATGTGGCCAAGTAAATGACTGCACAAGAATTATTAAGACATAAAGTCCCACCATAGCATTACACTCTAAGGTCTCCGATACTAATACCCTCATAATATAACTTCATGATTCGGTCCCAGGTTTACATGTCCTCCCAAGTCTCCCTCAATTCATTATACTACGGTGTTCTCCTATGAGCCCATATAGGTGAAGTGTTGTGCAGTCGACGTTCGCACAACACCATCATAGATTCACATAAAAGATAAACTCTTGACAAAATACCAACACATGTTATATATAAATCATTTCCACTTCATCCTATGCCCTCAGGAACATATGGGAACTAATCACAACGTGCAAACATGATAATATTCAGTGGCGTAAGTGGTACAACACAATCTGAAAATATAATCTCACCACAAACAATGACAAGTAGCTAATCATACACAGGTAGAATAGCACTTAAACAATTATCTAGGGTTCAACAATCTCAAACTATGAGGGGGATGAAGTGGATCACGAAGATGGTGATGGAGATGGTGCTGGTCTTGACGTTGGTGTTGATGGAGACTCCGGAGGGGGGATGGAGGAGCCTTGCGGAGGTGATTCCGGCGGTGTTTCCCCCCTCCAATCTTCTCCGGCGGCAGCCTTCTGACTCTCTGTTTCGTGGTTTTGTGTTTCTCCGGCGCCTCCTCGCGAAACTCCTCGGGGGACTATTTTTATAGACGTTTTTAGGTCAAGACGAAGCCACGGAGACGAAAACGAACGGCATCGGAGCCACGAGGAATAAAAGAGGTGGTCCCACACGACCAAGGAATCTGGCCGCGTGGGACCATCTATTTTCTTCCTCGGACTTCCTTTTTCGCGGATCCTTGGCTCGTACGTCTTCTTATTTCCAAATAAAATCTTAGGTCATTTGGACGTCGTTTGGTCCCTGAAAGTCAAAAACATGAAAAAAGGGGTTTTCTGGTTCTGCAGGGTTAATTCCAAATAAATGGGGAAACTGTGAATTATCCCCTAAAATCATTATAAAACATAAATATAACCCATATATGATGCAAATAAGTTGGAATATCAAGTAATAAAATGTAAAGTTCATGTATGCATTTTACATGCATCAACATCCCCAAGCTTAACCAATGCTCGTCCTCGAGTATGAAGGTGATAAAACTAACATGGACTTTGCATTTTAATACTATCAATGGATATCAAAGATGATTACTATTGCTACATAAAGTCAAATGATTCATTCTCAAAGGAGTAGCAATATACAAGATAGATTATAAAGTGATATCAAATATTCAATGAAAGGATGTTCAATGATAATTCACAAAGTGTAACATAGAAGAAAGTACTATGGAACAAATGTATGCATAATGAAAAGAAAGAACATCCTATAATGGCCATAGAGTATTAATGAAAATCTGAATATAAAAGGTGGACACTTTGGAAAGATATATATGAGTAGAGGTAAAGCATGAATAAGTTTCATCTAACTTCTGAACTTCTCTACTTAAGTTAATGATTGTAATGTGGTAATCCTTGGTGTCAAGCTCTCATTCCCCTATCATAGCATCTTGAATGATTAAGTTTTAAAGTGAAAGCAAATATGAGTAGTGTGCTTGACAAAGTACAGGTTGAAAGTCTCATGCCCCTTGAATACAAGTACCTACTCCATGTGTTACTCAACTTGGGAAACAAAGCAAGTTCAACTTAAATATCATTGTAAGTAATAATAGTATCATTAAGAGCGTCAACTGGGGTACCTCTTGTCCCAGGATATGGAACAAGCCCATATCAAAATGACGAGACAAACAAACACAATGAACAATCTCAACACCCTTTTTATTTAACATTAGATAGCTTTTTATTGTAAGGTGTATCACAGAAGGTTCACCATAGCATGTAAGTAAATTTCCACCATGAATGATGCATGGCTTAGATTAGCGGCCCAGGCGTCTCTCTAACCATTTATACAAACTCATTTAAACCTACTTCATTTCCACATTTATTTCACCCATGGTAAGCATCCATAAACAAAAGTACATGATATCAACTAAATGAAATGAAGTGCATGTTGAAAGCTTGCCATGTGACAGCACATATGAGCTAACTCTCAACCAAAGACATTTGTCAAGCCCACAACATCATAATTTTAATCACAATGGGTCATGTTTTATCTATGCAATGAAAGTAAAGTGTGCATCAAGTTCGAGAGAGCTCTATAACCAACTTTTCCCATAACAATCAACAACATAAGCATTTTCATTCAGAGGTATAGATAACACAAATATCATGATAAACATACTCGGAATAGCATAAAGCTAATAGGTAGATATGGTGAACTCACTGGAAAAACTTTGGTTGAAGGTGTTGGAAACAAGTTTTTACTTGTTGGAATTTTTGGGCTAGCAAGAGGGAGAAAGTTGACCATCTAAATGCATGCATAAGTGTCCATAGAACTAATCAATCCGTGTTAAACAAGGTAAAGTAACATTCAGCATCTAAACATGAATAAAAGATAGCTCTTGATAAAACACTAAATTAATACTCATTAAAAGCATATGAATAATGCAACTATGTGTATCTTTTTGAATCAACTCAAACATCCCTTCCCCAATCTTTTTAATAGCATCCAAATTAATTCAACCCAAATTTCCAGTACCACTCCCATAAAATAAATGATAGTGATGGTCTTACGAAAAGCAAAACAAAAATAAAAAGAACAATAAAAGGACGCTCCAAGTTTATGCGATAAAGTGCATTGATCGAAAAACAGAATTTAGACGTGTGCAAACCGAGAGTGTGTTGGTCCAGTGGGGTTGTCTTCAAATCGCCAAGCTTATGGTTTTCACCATCCTTGGATAGCTCTTGGTGCATCTCCTCTAATCCCTGTGAAAAAACTTCAAAACACCGTTTCTCCCACTTCTTTTCTGTGGGGTGACATTAGTAGGTACAAAAGATAGAATGCTTGCTGCAAGAAATTCATGAACATAAATTCATATTAAGTGTCCAGCAAGTGTATAATGTTGTATGCTTCCTCATAAACTCAAGTCAATCAAGAAGATTAAACTTAAAAGTTCAAAGAATGCATCAAACAAAATAGGGCAGAATCTGTCCAGAAAAACAGCAGCAGCAAAACGTATTTATTTACCCTACTTAGACATGTCGAAAAAATAAGCAAAAATTCATGCATACAGAGGATGAAAAGTTGCAACTACAGTTCAAATTTGAGCTTAATCGGAGTTACATAATAGGAATTAAAAATCATACCGTGCACAGATTCGTGCTGGAATAAAATCTCCGAATATAATGAGCAACTTTTCAATCCATAATAGGTAAAACTTGGCACTTTATTGAAAATTCCAGAAACTAAACTAAAAACTAAGTCTCTTGTTACAGCAAGAGGACACAAAGAAAATCAAAAGTAAAAACAACCGGGTTGCCTCCCGTAAAGCGCTTTCTTTATAGCCATGTAGCTAGGCTTCTTACTTGATATCAAGATGGTTGGAGTGAGGTGGCTTGGCATCCCCAAGCTTGAATTCTTGTACTTATTCGAAATATGTAGGGTGTGCCCAAACTGAATAGGAAATAAAAGCATAAAGAGCACACCACAAAACATTAAACCATTAACTTTTAAGTCTAACTCTTTTCCTATGCATTGGCATTTTATATATGAATAAATAGCAGCAATTTTGTGGTAACCAATGCATGTAATGATCAGTAGGTTGCATTTTAAATAACATAGAAGCATAAAGATAAGTCTTTCTTCCTCTCTCATAATAGTTACAAGTAGTGGAAGCAAATGTGATAAAACAAATATTAGATTGGTGCAACTTTGCAAACTTAGGAACATATAGAGGATTATTAAAACTATCATGTGAGCTATTAGTATGTTTTCCTCTCTCAAAATAATTGCAAGAAGCACCACAAACATGATGGTTATGGTGAAATGGTTATTAGTGTAAGATAATTTCAGCCCACATAAGTACTTTTCAACATTTAAAAGCTTCTCCTCCATGGTGTGAATAGGAGAGTTCAAAAATAAAGCAGGACTCTCATAAGTAAGAGTATTTTCACACTCAGCAAGTATATCATTTTTATCCTCACATGAAGTAGTAACAAGTTCCAAACATGGAGGATCATCAAGCAAAATAGGATCATCATCTAGAGTACTATCTGTCGGAGACTAGTCCCAGGAACTAGGGGTGTCTCTCAGAAGCCAGGAAACGAGTAAGGGGCTGAACACAACGTCAAACAGATCCTCAACAACCTCGGCGACGGTGCTCGTCGAGCTCGGTGCGGAACATCACGACAGAGAAAGAACACGAGTGATACGTCTCAAACGTATCTATAATTTTTGATGTTCCATGCTTGTTTTATACCAATTTCTACATGTTTTGCATCTACTTTATATCACTTTTATACATTTTTGGGACTAACCTATTAACAAGATGCCACAGTGCCAGTTCCTGTTTTCTGCTGTTTTTGTATTCCAGAAAAGCTAGTCTGGAAATATTCTCGGAATTGAACGAAAATTTACGGAGGCCTCTATTTTACCAGAAGACTCCATGGGCCAGAAGGACAAGTCCGGGGAAGGCCCGAGGGCCCCACACGTGGGCAGGGCACGGTTGGGCCTTGCCCGGCGCCCTGGGGTGGTGTCGTCTCCTCGGTCACCGCCTCGCGACGCCCTTTGGACTATATATTGCCCCTGACCTAAAACTCACAGGAGAATTGACGAAACTCCCGAATACATCTCCGTGCTCCGCCGCCACGAAACTTCGTTTCGGGGTCAGAAGGTCCTGTTCCGGCACCCTGCCGGGACGGGGATTGACCCCCGGAGCCATCTCCATCGACCACGCCGCTTCCACTTCGACTCCATGATGGTTTGTGAGTAGTTCCCCCATGGACTACGGGTTCTAGCTGTAGCTAGTTGGTACTCTCTCTCCCATGTACTTCAATACAATGATCTCATGAGCTGCCTTACATGATTGAGATCCATATGATGTAATCGGTGTTGTGTTTGTTGGGATCCGATGAATATTGAATACTATGTCAAGTTGATTATAATCTATCTTATATGTTATTTAAGATCTTGCATGCTCTCCGGTACTTGTGGTTGCCTTGATCAAGTAGTTGCATGTATCTCCAAGAGAGAGTATTTATGCTAGATAGTGGGTTCATGCCTCCATTTAACCTGGACAGTGACAGAAAGTTCTAAGGTTGCGGATGTGCTGTTGCCACTAGGGATAACCTAACAATGCTATGTCCACGGTCATATGTATTTGTTTACATTACGCGCTTTACTTAATGCAATTATCCGTTGCTTGCACCTTAATACCAACGGGGAACTCGGATGACAACCCGGCGGTGGATTATTAGTCATAGACGCTGTTGGATAACGGTCTATGTATTTTGTCGTAATGCCCAATTAAATATCATAGTAGTCATCATGTCATATATATGCATTGTCATGCGCTCAATATTCTGTCAATTGCCCAACTGTAATTTGTTCACCCAACACTTGTTATTGGAGAGTTACCACTAGTGTAGATAGCTGGGAACCCCGGTCCATCAGTCATCATCATTGCTTTCCCGTCAACTCCACGCAAGCAACTATTTTCTGGTGCCATTGTCTCTGTGCTACTGTTACTATTGCTCTCATATTACTGCTGCTTTCACATCACCCCTGTTACTAGTGCTTTTCCAGGTGCAGCTGAATTGACAACTCCGCTGTTAAGGCTTATAAGTATTCTTTGTCTCCCCTTGTGTCGAATCAATAAATTTGGGTTTTACTTCCCTCGAAGACTGTTGCGATCCCCTATACTTGTGGGTTATCAAGACTATTTTCTGGCGCCGTTGCCGGGGACTACAAACCTTCATCCTCAAATAAGCTCCCGTCAAGACGCTAACGAAAATAGTACCAACTATTTTCTGGTGCCGTTGCCGGGGAGCATAGCTCTACTCATAAGTTCACCTGGGGAGTACTTTCCACCTCTCTCTCTGTTTTTATTTTATTTTGTTTTGTCTAGTTTATTTTGTCTAGTTTTATTTTGCTTAGTTTATTTCTGTTTAGTTGTGTTTTGTTTAGTTTACTTTTGTTTAGTTTATTTTTCTAGTTTTATTTTTCTTATATACCGAAAATCCATAAAAATTTAAAAACCGAAAATCTAAAAAAAAACTGTTGCTATGGAAGAACATGCTAGAACCTCTATGTTTATGGAAGCTAAAGAATTATATATAAAGTATAGAGAATCAAGAGAGGGTAAAATCATGAGAGGCATGTTAAAAAAGTTAAATCAAATTGCTGAAATTTTGCTGGAACGCCATGATATAAATTGTTGCTCTGAACAAGATACTAAACATCTTAAATTCCAATGTGGCTTTAGTGAAGAAGTTTTAATTATGAACTATCATTGGAATAACTATATTCATTTTGGAGCTGAACAAGTAGAACAATTTGTTTTACTTATGGGAGCTTCTGAAATAGATTCCTTCATGGCTAAAAATTATGAAACTTGTGTTGCTTGCAATAAACTTAAAGAAACGGTCTCTTTTATTCTTGATTATTGCCTAGAAAATTTCAGCAATAATTGTTATATCATTGATTATAAAGAGAGACTCATTAATGCACAAGAATGTACTCACAATTTGCAGGAACCTGTGAAGAAGAAACTATTGCTGAAACTGAAAGCTCATTGGATGAAAAAGAGGAGGAGAGTGATGAACAAAAGGAGGAAGAATGGATTAGCTACCCATGCCTACCTTCTAATGAGAGTAACTCTTTATCTCTTACACTATTTGATTGCCCTCCATGCTTACCAAAGGAGGATGAATGTTATGTTCCTGTGGATTCTCTTGAAATATTCCCTATGAGTAAAACTTGTGAGAATAATTATGCTACTGTTATTTATGATAATCCATGCTATTTTGATAAATCTTATGATAATCCTTTATTTGTGCCTAATTTCGAAATGCATGGTAATGAAAAGTTTGCTTAGAAAATGTTTATGATAAAGCTCTAGATGATGGTCCTATATTGGTTGATAATATTAATTGTACTACTAATGAAAATGGGATTGGAGAGGTCTTGACTTTATCTAGATGGAGTCCCATACCTCTTGAGAATGATCAATCATCTTGTTATAAAATTGTTAAAAGTGGGTTTGAAAGTTTTAATCCCACTATTTTTGAGCTTGATAAGAATTATGTGTTTGTAGATCATGAAAAGCATGCTTTATGTGATAGTTATATTGTTGAGTTTGTTCATGATGCTACTGAAAATTATTATGAGAGAGGAAAATATGGTTGTAGAAATTTTCATGGTACTAAAGCACCTCTCTATATGCTGAAAGTTTTGAAGTTACTCTTGTTTTATCTTCCTATGCTTGTCACTTTGTTCTTTATGAATTTATTTGTGTACAAGTTTCCTATGCATAGGAAGTGGGTTAGACTTAAATGTGTTTCGAATTTGCTTCTTGATGCTCCTTTTGCTTCATTTTCTATTTTTATGTGAGCATCTTTAAAACTATCAAGCCTAGCTAAAAGGCATTAAAGAAAAGCGCTTATGGGAGGCAACCCATTTTATTTTTCTGCAATTTTTCTTTTATTGAGTCAAGGAGTTTGTTTACTTCTGTAGCAACTCCTTTGTATCTTTATTTTCTCGCATTGTTGTGCCAAGAGTAGCCTCTAATGATAAGATGATGCTTAATTTTGATTGCTGCGCAGAAACAGATTTTTGCTGTTCACTGTACGAAATTCCTAAAATCACCAGATTGTTAATTAAATCTGAAAATTTTGTGCGTAATCTTTATGAATGTCTGAAACTTTCATTAGTTCAGAGTTTCTCGATCTGAGCGTCGTAAGTGCCTCGAAAAAATTCGTCTTTGCGGACTGTTCTGTTTTAGACAGATTATGCCTTTTTATTTTTCGCATTCTCTCTTTTACTAGTGTTGAGTGAAATTCTTTTTTGGGTGGAAGAGCTTCACATAACATCAGTGGCTGTAGCTAATGTTTAAAGTAACAAATCATATTGCGTCTTTACAGAACATGTGAATTTTTGATTATGCACTAACCCTCTAATGAGATCTACTTTGAGTTTGGTGTGACGGAAGTTTTCAAGGGTCAAGAGAGAAGGATGATATAATAGGATCAAGAAGAGTGAAGAGCTTAAGCTTGGGGAGGCTCCCATGGATCTCCCCAGCATATTTCAAGAAGACTCAAGCGTCTAAGCTTGGGGATGCCCAAGGCATCCCCTTCTTCATCGTCAAAATTATCAGGTCATCTCTAGTGAAACTATATTTTAATTCTTTCACATCATATGTGCTTTTCTTGGAGCGTCTGTGTGCTTTTTATTTTCAGTATTGCATTTTTATTTTCAATAAAGCTTGACTGGACCCTAGCATTCTTGATTGGGAGAGAGACACGCTCCGCTTTTTCATGAGAATACTCCTATTCTTCACTTATATTTGTTGAGTATTCATATCTAGCGCTGTTCAGCTTTTAGCTCTTGTTTTCATGTATCTCTTGTCAGAGCTATTAGCTTTTTTTGTAGAAAGTACTCTCTTGCTTCACTTATATTTGTTTGGAGAGTTGATGAAATAAATTGATTGGTGTTTGGTTGGTTCAGAAAATGTTGCATGTGGTAATTGGTATAAGGAAAAACTTGCTTAATCTTGTAGATCACTAAAATGGATAACTTGATGCTTGTCAATTGTTTTGAGTTAACAAGTAGATCATGATTAAATTGTGCATCACATGAGTTAAGCCTATTAGTGAAGAACTACCGTAAAGCTTGTTGAAAATTTGGTTTGCATCGGTGGTATCTCTAAGGTCTAGATATTTTCTAATAACAGGGTTTGGTTAACAAGGAAGACGGTATGAAGTCTTATAACGTTTGCAATATGTTTGTCATATAAAACTTGGTGTACGGGTTGATATTCTTGTTTGCTTACATAAACCTTGCTAGCCTAAACTCTGTACTGAGAGGGAATGCTTCTCGTGCATCCAAATCCTTGAGCCAAAATCCATGCCATTTGTGTCCACCATAACTACCTATATGTGGTATTTCCTTGCCACTCCAAGTAAATTTTTCATGTGCTACCTTTAAATTATTCAAAATGTTATTATTCCCTTTTTGTGTCAATGTTTACTAGCTCATGAGGAATTAGTGTGGTTATTCTTTATTCTATTTGTCGAGTGGACTTTTACACCTGGACTAGTGGCATATACATCCGCTTATCCAATAACTTGCAAAAAGAGCTGGCAACGGGGTGCCCAGTCCCAATTAATTACAACTTTAACCAATTAATTCTCTTCACACTTTTGCCCTGATTCATCAGTAAGCAATGACAAACAGTGAAATACCTGAATGTGTGTAAACCAAAGAGAAAGAGGGATGATCTGCCTTGCTGGTAGAAATAACGTCCTTCATGGGAGCCGCTCTTAAAAGTCCGTTCGACAGGTAGAATACTGTTCTCACCCGCTACCATTCGTTGACAATTAACAAACACCTCTCAAAAATAGATACTCCTCCATGGTATGTGATTGATGGAAGGCACCCGAGGATTCGGTTAGCCATGGCTTGTGTTAGCAAGGTTGGGAGGAGTATCAAATATTTTATGCAATCTCTATATGCTTTCAAAAACTTAAAAGCTCTAGCACATGATTTAATCCCTGCTTCCCTCTGCGAAGGGCCTTTCTTTTACTTTTATGTTGAGTCAGTTTTCCTATTCTTTCTGTCTTCCACAAGCAAACACTAGTGTCAACTTTGTTACAACATGCGTTATATGCAATGTATTGGACTTGTTATACTACTTTGTGTTGACAATATCCATGAGATAAATATGTTGAAAGTTGAAGCAAATGCTGAAACTAAATTCTTCCTTTGTGTTGATTAAATACCTTTTGTTAGAAACTATTGCTTTATGAGTTAACACTTATGCAAAACTGTTTGATGCTTGTCTCGAAAGTACTATTCATGAAAACGTTTAGCTTGTGTGATTCATTGTTTACTCATTATCTATTTGGTAGCAAATTATAGACCATTGACTTGGATCACTTCATTCATTTACATGTGCCTTGCAATATTATATGATCAAGATTATGATAGTAGCATGTCACCTCAAAAATTATTTTGTTTTTATCGTTTACCTACTCGAGGACGAGTAGGAACTAAGCTTGGGGATGCTGATACGTCTCAAACGTATCTATAATTTTTGATGTTCCATGCTTGTTTTATACCAATTGCTACATGTTTTGCATCTACTTTATATCACTTTTATACATTTTTGGGACTAACCTATTAACAAGATGCCACAGTGCCAGTTCCTGTTTTCTGCTGTTTTTGTATTCCAGAAAAGCTAGTCTGGAAATATTCTCGGAATTGGACGAAAATTTACGGAGGCCCCTATTTTACAGAAGACTCCATGGGCCAGAAGGACAAGTCCGGGGGAGGCCCGAGGGCCCCACACGTGGGCAGGGCGCGGTTGGGCCTTGCCCGGCGCCCTGGGGTGGTGTCGTCTCCTCGGTCACCGCCTCGCGACGCCCTTTGGACTATATATTGCCCCTGACCTAAAACTCACAGGAGAATTGACGAAACTCCCGAATACATCTCCGTGCTCCGCCGCCACGAAACTTCGTTTCGGGGGTCAGAAGGTCCTGTTCCGGCACCCTGCCGGGACGGGGATTGACCCCCGGAGCCATCTCCATCGACCACGCCGCTTCCACTTCGACTCCATGATGGTTTGTGAGTAGTTCCCCCATGGACTACGGGTTCTAGCTGTAGCTAGTTGGTACTCTCTCTCCCATGTACTTCAATACAATGATCTCATGAGCTGCCTTACATGATTGAGATCCATATGATGTAATCGGTGTTGTGTTTGTTGGGATCCGATGAATATTGAATACTATGTCAAGTTGATTATCAATCTATCTTATATGTTATTTAAGATCTTGCATGCTCTCCGGTACTTGTGGTTGCCTTGATCAAGTAGTTGCCTGTATCTCCAAGAGAGAGTATTTATGCTAGATAGTGGGTTCATGCCTCCATTTAACCTGGACAGTGACAAAAAGTTCTAAGGTTGCGGATGTGCTGTTGCCACTAGGGATAACCTAACAATGCTATGTCCACGGTCATATGTATTTGTTTACATTACGCACTTTACTTAATGCAATTATCCGTTGCTTGCAACTTAATACCAACGGGGAACTCGGATGACAACCCAGCGGTGGATTATTAGTCATAGACGCTGTTGGATAACGGTCTATGTATTTTGTCGTAATGCCCAATTAAATATCATAGTAGTCATCATGTCATATATATGCATTGTCATGCGCTCAATATTCTGTCAATTGCCCAACTGTAATTTGTTCACCCAACACTTGTTATTGGAGAGTTACCACTAGTGTAGATAGCTGGGAACCCCGGTCCATCTGTCATCATCATTGCTTTCCCGTCAACTCCACGCAAGCAACTATTTTCTGGTGCCATTGTCTCTGTGCTACTGTTACTATTGCTCTCATATTACTGCTGCTTTCACATCACCCCTGTTACTAGTGCTTTTCCAGGTGCAGCTGAATTGACAACTCCGCTGTTAAGGCTTATAAGTATTCTTTGTCTCCCCTTGTGTCAAATCAATAAATTTGGGTTTTACTTCCCTCGAAGACTGTTGCGATCCCCTATACTTGTGGGTTATCAACGAGCCGCTACCCAGGTTCAGGCCCACCGTGAGGTGTAAAAGCCCTACGTCCTGCTAAGATGTATTGCACTGCTTGAAGAGGTTCACAGTACAAGGGTGCTTGCCGAGGGCACAGTTGTGGCTATAGTGGACTATGGTGGAATGAGCTCCGTCTTCTCCTTCAGACGTAGCTGCTTGGTTATGGAATGAGTTGGTGAATGCGGGATCCCTTCCTAGGTCGTACACTGGCTCCTTATATACTGGGCTTGGTCCTCTTCCCCGAAAACCTCCAGCGGGAAGGGATACCACAATGCCGCCGAGTTGGAGCACAGCGCACAGCGTCGGGGGCGTCCATGGACGCGGTCCATGGCAGAGAGCACGTCGTCTTGGCAGAAAAAGCCACCGTCCAACCAGGACGGTGGGCTGGCGCTGCAGAGCTTTGGGGCGTACCCCACGGTGACGTCGCAGTTGGAGCGTAGCGGCGGCTGGCCGCTTTATCACCAAATTGGCAAGTCTTGGAGTCCGCTTTGCTTCCTCCAGCTCCTTTGACCGCTTTATACACGAGAATGGCAACTGCGGCGTCTTCGTCATCGCGCGCAGGCGCGCGCGTCACTCTGCGGCGGGCGCAGAGCCCATGTGCGCTCTGCAGCGGCGCAGGAGCTTGCTTCCACTTGAAGGAACCCCGCGAGGGCCTGGAGCCTCGCCGAGGCTTTGTAGCCGTTGACTTCTCGCGAGGGAAAACCTCGCGAGGGCAGCGCGGAACGCGCCAGGACCTGATGGTCTTCTAGGAGAGGCCTTCCGAGGCAGAGGTTCCTCTCGATGCCCCTTAGGCCGAACGTATGGTCCTTAGCAGAAATGCTCAGTCGAGCAAAGAAACCCTCGCGAGGCTCGTCAGGCTGAAAGCCTGGTCCTTAGCAGAATTTCCTGCGGAGCGGTTGAGGGTTGTGGCAGGCCGGCCCATAGTACCCTGGTTTCCACTGGGCCGACAGTAGCCCCCGGGCCCGCGATGGGCACGCTGGAGTTCCCCAGGCGGAGGCGAATCGTCGTGGGCCCAAAGAAGCCTGCGAAGCCCGAGACACGTGGAGCGTCACGGCCGGACACGATCCCACGATCTCCTCTGAAGTAACGGGGTGTGTGGTGGGTCCCGCCACGTCCTGGTAACGGCTCGATGAGCCGATATAAGGCGAAGAGCTCGGCGCAGGCGGCCATTACTCCACTCGTTCCCCTTCCATCTCCTTCTTCTCAGCGCTCAATCCCCAAACTTCTCCTTCGCAACCTTGCTGTGATGGCGCCCAAGAAGGCCACCGCTGCCACGAAGGGCAAGGCAGTGGTGCAGGGCGGCGAGCCTGCTGCGATGCAGCGGGACGGTGACTTCGAGCCAGCTCTGTCCGGCTCCCGCTTCGAGAAGGAAGCGCAGCTGGACAAGGTGCGTCACATGGCGGCCTCGAAGACCAACGAGCACGGCGCCACGGTGCTCAAGCGAGCGGGCAACTCTCACGGTAGCTTCTACCCCATCTTCATGCACACTCTCTTCGCCGGGCTCGTTCCTCCCTTCTCCGATTTCTTCCTGGCGGTTCTGGAGCGCTACCAGATCCAGGTTTTCATCTCCACCCCAACTCCATCCTCGTCCTCGCCATCTTCGCCTACCTCTGCGAGGCGTACATCGGCATTCCGCCTTCGGTGGACCTCTTCCGCAGCTTCTACGCGCTCCGGTTCACGGCGAACAAGGAGCGGTCGGGGTGCGTGTCCTTCCGCATCACCGACGGCATGAAAGGCGTCTACATCCCCATCGCGCGGAACGGCGAGAACATTGTGACCAGCGTGACGAAGAAGGTGGAGGACTTCCGCAAGCGCTGGTTCCTTATGCAGTTCGGGAGCCAGAGCGCCTTCTTCGAGCTGCCTGAAGCGCCTCCGACGAAGAGGGCGAGCTGGTCTTCCAAGGGCTCAAGGGCGCGACACTTGGCCCTGTGGTGAGGCGCTTGAGGGACCTCCGCGAGGCTGGCCTCACCGGGCAGATGGTGGCCAAGGACTTCGTGAGGCGCCGCATTGCTCCGCTCCAGAGGCACGCGGACGCGATGTGGCTGTACTCCAACCAGAGGGACAAGATGCGCCTGAGCGCTACCCTCTACACGCAGGAGGAGTGCACGCCCTCATGGAGACCCTCTTCACGTCTCCAGACATCCCCCGCCCACCGACCAGACTGTGCCGCTCCATCGGATCGATCTCGGGCGTCGTGTCTCGCACGTGCAGACGATGCCGAAGTTCGACCAGTGGGGCCTGGTGCCTAAGGGGCACGTTGGGCCTCGCGAGGACCCGGAGTCGCGGCGCAGGGGGCACCAGCTGAGGGCGACGAGGAGACGACGGAGACGCCCGCGGAGTCTGACGCAGGCGCAACCGGCGCCTCGGGAGGCGCCGCTTCCTCGGCGGAGAATTCGAGCGCCTTGAAGAGTGCGGCGCCTGAAGCTGAGATCCACGAGATCTCCTCGGGCAGCGGCGACCAGTTCGTGGTTGCCCCCTCGCAGCGTGTCGAGGGGAAGGAGGAGAGCGATGATGACGATGCTTCGTCGGGCCACTGCGAGCCCCGCTCCAAGGCGATCCACGACAGGAACGCCGGAGCCCGGGAGGAAACAGAGGCACGGACGAGCGCGGAGCCCAGTGCTCCGCCCGCGCGGCGGAAGAAGAGGAAGTGGGTCGACACCGCGGCGTAAGTTTTTGTACTCCCTTTCCTGTTTGATGTTGTTCTTGTGTAGGCTCTCGAGGGTTTTTGAGTCTTTTCCTCTCCAGGCGCCCTGAGGAGCCAAAGAGGCGGAGGCTCCGGAGACTTGGAGAGATCTCCAGCTCTGCCGCGGCGTCTGCGGCGCCTACGGCTGAAGAGGTGCACCCCGAGGCCACCGCTTCCTCTCCCGAGGCTGCGGCGCCGCCTCCTGGCAGAGGAGCGCCGCGAGGAGGAGGAGGCAGAGGTGACGATGCCGTCACCTGCGCGGCCTGACGCCTCTCCTGCGGCAAGAGAAGACGCCGGAGAAGGATGCGGCAAGGACCACGCCGCCGGCGAAGGAGGGCGCGGCGGAGACAGCTGCGTCTGCAGAGACGCACGCTGACGTCGAAATGGAGGAACCACTGTGCCGTCGCCTCCACCGAGCTCGGGCCTTGGAGGGCCTACGGTGGGCACTGAGGCTGCCGCGGGGACGGCCTCAGCAGAGAAGGCCAACCCTGCTCCTGGGAAGAGGAGAGTGCTCCCCAGGGGCAGAAAGATGGTGGAGCTGATGGTGGGGGCGCCTCGAGCCCCCAGAAGGCTCCCAGCGCAGAAGGCGAGGGGGGCTCTCGCCAGAGCCCCCAGAAGGCCCCTAGCATGGAAGAAGGGGGAGGCTCCCAGCAGAGCCCCCAGGCGCGCCTCGAGGACACTCAGAGCCCAAGGCGCGATGCCCCGGGTCCTCGGCAGGCGCTGGCGCTTCCAGGCCCTCTGGAGAATCATGGGCCCTAGCCTTGCTGGGTCAGCGCCCAGTCGCAGCTCGCCGAGAGGCTGTCCTTCGCTCGGCGAGGGAGGTGCTCGATGGGCTCGAGGCCCAGCTCGCTGAGGAAGACCGCGCCAGGGCGGAGGAGGTCGCCGAGCTTGCGCGGGGCTGGGCTTGCCTCCAGGAGACCGTGGAGCGCTGCCGCCGGAAGGACGAGGCAGCCCAGGCGCAACGCGAGGCGGCGCTGCGCTCTGCTGAAGAGATCCGCATCAGCGTGGTCCGCGAGGTCGAGGAGACCCTTGCGGACCTGAGTGCTAGGCGCGAGGCTCTCGAGGCGGAGACCGAGGCCAAGCATCAGGAGCTGGCGGCGCGCGAGGCGGCGGTCTCCACCAAGCACAAGAGCTTCTGGACCGCGAGGCGGGGATCATCGCCGAGTCGGAGACCGTGCGGCAAGGCCTGGAGAAGCTCCGCGAGGACCTGCGCGTCCGCGAAAACCAGATGGTGCAGCGCGGAGCAGAACTTGATGCCCGCGAGACCGAGCTACGCAAGCGCGAGGAACAGGTGAACAGATCGAGAAGGATCAATCTGCGCAGCGGGAGCACCTGGAGTCTCGCGAGAGCAAGGTTACTCAAGACGAGGCGTTCTACCAGAAGCGCCTCGCGCTGACCAACGAGAACCTCCGCAAGAAGGAGGAGCAGATGGCGGAGGAGTCCGCGACCAAGGAGAAGCTCTTCCGCGACAACTGCAGGAAGGAGTTCGCGGAGAAGGCCAAGAAGCAGGAGGACGCTTCACGAAGAGACGCAACGAGCTTGATGCTCGCATCAGGGAGCTTGAGGCTCAGAAGAAGCGATTTGACTCCCGCCTTCATGACGCTGTGGAGGCTCGGAAGCACGCGGAGCAGGACCTTGCCTCCTTGACGCAGGACATGAATGAGATGCAGCAGCAGGTGGGGCCTGTTGTGGAGCTCGTCGAGGAAGCTCGGCGGAGCGCTCTGGCTGCGCAGGTCTTGTCGCGCCAGCGGGAGCGCATGTTTGCTTCCTTGGTGAGGCGTGCGCGGGCCGTTGCGGGCCGCCTGGGGACCGAAGCCCCCAGGCTTCTGTCGAGGGGAACTCCGACGTGCCACCTACCTCAGCTTCTTCGAGCAGCTTCTCACCAAGCTTGAAGAGGTCGTGACGAACCTCGACGACCTGGTCGACACCGAGAGCCGCGAGCTCCTTGGCGTCGCGGTCGGCCAAGTCTTCGCCAACCTTGCACACCTCCACCCCGGCTTCGACTTCGCGTCTGTGATGGAGCCTCTGGAGAAGGAACTCGCCTCGAAGCTGGACGCCTCGGTGTGGGACGACGTGGAGAAGTACATCAACGCTTCAAGAGGGTCGAGGTCGAGGAGAGCGACGACGAGGCAGGTGCTGAGGAGGTGGATGATGAGGCTGTCGACGGCGACGACGACAACCCCGCTGCTTAGGTTGCCCCTGTGGAGAGATGTGCCAAGGGCACCAGTTATCTTAAGACTTGTTGCTTTATTTTGTGCTGGTTTGTAAAGACACTTTTATTTTGTGCAAGTGTGAGTGCCCCTCGGGAGGCCTTTTATCTGTTCCCTCATGTCTTTTTCGCTCTACGTCGTTAGGACCCTGCTCTTAGCGCAAATAGCACCGCCGCTTCGGTATGCCGGAGTCAGGGCTCGACAAGGCCGGGGGGTGCGTAAGGCTTAGAGAGGTAAGAGCCCTCGAGGCGCGATGCTCGGGCTCCCCTTTGACGTGCAAGCAGCCCATGAGGCGTAAGAGAGAAAAGAGAGGCTCGAGGGGCGACAAAACCAGCGAGAGGGAAAAAGAGCTCATGAGGCGTAAGTTCTGGACTTAGCTTGGCGAGACGCCTGCTTGTAGAGGGTGTTGTGTTCCTGGTGAGGTGTTCTCCCTCTCGAGGCTGCCTGAGGCTGGTTTGGAGCTTTTGGAGCCCTGCAAGGCGTCTTGTTCCCTGCGTTGGAGAGAGAGGCGAACCCACAAGCAAAGCATAGTTGTACAACTCATGCGCGCTCATAGATTTCCTCATGGGTATCTCACGAGGAGAATAAGCACCAAGGTCCTTGGTGAGGTGACGTGCATGGGAGCTAACCCACGAGTCAGAGCTCTTTGGTGAGATAACGGTCGTGGGCGGAGAGCCACGAGTTAGAGCTCGGATCCTTTGGATTTTACGATGCTGCTGGGATGCTCCCGAGACACAGGCACCGTGCTCAGCCCCCGCTCGCGAGGTGCGCATGGGGAAAAATGTGAGCGCGAATGAAATGTAAGAAAACAAACTCACCAAGCAATATTACATAACGGCGCCGAAGCGCAATAGGTTCATGATGACCTGAAATTGTTCATTACACTTGGCGAGGCCAAGACAAAGTCCGCCATGTCTGGGCATGGGGTTCCACATGGAGTGGCTGAGGCTTCCCGCGGCCCGTGGCGACGCGTTGTAGGAAACTCTCAGTGGAGATGGCCCTCGTGAAGGGAAAGCTTGGTGAAGCTGGGAGGTGAAGACGCGTGCTTCCCTCTTGAGACAAAAAATGCCTGCCGCGACGTGATCACGGGTAGAACTTGCGTAGGTGCTCGATGTTCCATGGATTTTTGATCGGATCGCCGTCTTCCGTCTCGAGCCGTACCGCGCCGGCCTGGCGATGTGCGCGACCCTGTAGGGGCCTTCCCACATGGGTGAGAGCTTGTGGAGGCCCTCTCTGGAGAGGATCCTCCTGAGGACGAGATCGCCTGTCTCGAGGGTGCGCGGCCGTATGTGGCGGCTGTGGTAGCGGCGCAGGTCTTGCTGGTACTTCGCCGCTCGGAGGGCGGCACGGCGGCGTAGTCCATCGAGCAGCAGCAAGTCGTCGTTGTGGAGCTCCTCTTGGTTGTCCTCGTTGAAAGCAAGGATCCGTGGGGACCCATGCTTGATCTCGGTGGGGAGGACTGCTTCAGCGCCATAGACGAGAGCGAACGGCGTTTCTCCAGTGGGCTTCGTGGCGGTGGTGCGGATGGACCAGAGCACGGAGGGGAGCTCTTCGATCCAGTTCTTGCCGTGGGCCTTGAGGCGATTGAAGCTTCTTGTCTTGAGGCCTTTGAGCACTTCTGCGTTCGCCGCTCAGCCTGCCCGTTGCTTCGTGGATGAGCCACCGAGGCGAAGCAGAGCCGTGTGCCAAGACTCTCGCAGTAGGCCCTGAAGATGCCGCTGGTGAACTGTGAGCCGTTGTCGGTGATGATGCGATTTGGCACGCCGAAGCGACAGGCCAGGCCTCTGATGAATTTCACCGCTGATCTCGCCGGGATGGTGCGCACCGCTTCAACCTCCGCCCATTTGGTGAACTTGTCGATGGCGACGTAGAGGTAGCGGTAGCCCCCGCTGGAGCGTGGGAAAGGTCCCAGGATGTCCAGCCCCCAGACCGCAAAGGGCCAGGAGAGAGGGATGGTCTGGAGCCCCAGTGCAGGCTGGTGGACTTGCTTGGCGTGGAATGGCATGCCTCGCAAGCCTGGACAACGGTGGTTGCATCTTGAAGCACTGAGGGCCAATAGAACCCACTCCTGAAGACTTTCCCTGCAAGGGTGCGTGATGACGAGTGGTGGCCACATTCTCCACTGTGTATGTCCTTGATCAGCTGGCGGCCTTCTTCAGGGGGGACGCATTTTAGTGCAACTCCATTTGGACGCTTGCGGTACAGGTCTCCCTCGTGAAGGCAGTATGACTTGGCCTGGCGAGCAACTCTCTCTGCTTCTGCATCCTCTTCAGGGAGGACTCCGTCCCTGAGGTACTCCTTGAGCTCATCGATCCAGCCCGTCTCTTGATGCGTCATGGCCAGCAGCAGGCGTTCCCCTGTGGGTGGACCGCAGCTCGGCGCTCCAGATGTTGGTGGTGGTGGGAGCTCTTCGTCCATGTTCATTTCGACCGCTTCTTTTGGCTGTTTCACCGATGCCCTGGTGAGTCTCTCCTCGAACACGCCCGCCTGCTGGGCTTCTCTGCGTGATGCTCGCCTGGCGATGTCGTCGGCCTCCTGGTTCTCCCTTCGTGGGATGTGCCTGAGCTCCATCCCCTTGAAGTGTTTCTCGAGCTTGCGGACCTCCTCGAGGTAAGCGGCCATGTGGCCGTCCTTAGGCGTATAGCTCTTGTTGGAGAAGTTGACGAGGAGCTGGGAGTCGCCCTTGATGAGTAAGCGCTTGATGCCGAGGGCGATTGCGGCTCTGAGCCCGGCGAGGAGGCCCTCGTACTCGGCGATGTTGTTGGAGACCTTGTCTGTCGTGAAGCACAGCTGGACGGCGTAGTAGAGCTTGTCGCCCTTGGGTGAGGTCAGGACGACGCCAGCCCCAGCGTTCTGGCATGCGAATGCTCCGTCGAAGTGCATGGTCCAGTGGCTTGGCACGTGTCTCCAGCTGGCGTGGTTTCTGCCTCATGAGGCTCTTCTTGCTGGGTGTCTGTCCACTCGGCGACGAAGTCAGCCAATGCCTCCCCTTGATGACCCTGGTGGTGTCGAAGCGCAGGCCAAAAGGTTGCAGCTCAATGTTCCACCCTGCGACGCGATCAGTGGCGTTTGGATTGCGCAGGATCTGCTCCAGAGGGAATGATGTGACCACCGTGATGGGGTGGCCCTGGAAGTAGTGGCGCAGCTTCCTGGAAGCGATGAGGAGCGCGAGGAGGAGCTTCTGCTGCATAGTGTACCGCTCGCGAGCATCTCGCAGCACAGTGCTGACGAAGTAGACGGGATGCTCGACGAGGGTTGTCGATGGTGACGCAGCGCTGGGCTCCTCGGGAGCCTTGTCGAGCCTCTCTTGAGGTGGACCCTCGACGAGGGTGCCTTCTGGTTGCGCGGGCTCGGCATGGGGCTCAGGGCCTGAAGAGGATGTTTCCTTGTCGGGGGGATCTGGGCTTGGCGTGGCGTGTCCTTCTTGGCGAGGACTGGCTCTTCCCTTTCTGCCACCAAGGCTGCGCTCACTGTTTGTGGAGTGGCTGATAGGTACAGCTTCAGATGCTCGCCAGGCCTTGGGGCAACCATGACAGGTGGGCTAGCCAAGTACTTCTTCAGGTCTTCAAATGCCTTGTCCGCCTCAGGCGTCCACTTGAACGTGCCAGACCGCTTCATGAGCTTGAAAAATGGCAGCGCCCTCTCGCCGAACTTGGAGATGAAACGGCCGAGGCTGGCCATGCATCCCGCGAGGCGCTGCATGTCCTTGAGGCGACGAGGTGGCTGCATCTCTTCTATGGCTTTGATCTTGTCAGGATTCGCTTCTATGCCGCGGTGAGACACTAGGAACCCGAGGAGTTTGCCTGACGGTACCCCGAAGACGCACTTGGCGGGGTTCAGCTTGATGTTTACTTTGCGCAGGCTGGCAAAGGTCTCCTCGAGGTCCTCCATGAGGGTGTGCTCTTCGCGAGTCTTGACCACGATGTCGTCGACGTAGGCTTCTGCGTTTCTTCCCATCTGAGCCCCCAAGGCCTTCCTCATGAGCCTCTGGAAGGTGGCGCCGGCGTTCTTCAAGCCAAAGGGCATGCAGACGTAGCAATACACACCACAAGGGGTGAGGAATGCTGTCTTCTCCTCATCCTCCTTCGCCATCTTGATCTGGTGGTAGCCTGAGAAGGCATCCAGAAAACAGAGGAGGTCGCAGCCGGCGGTGGAGTCCACGATCTGGTCTATCCGAGGCATGGGGTACGGGTCCTTGGGGCAGGCCTTGTTGAGGTCGGTGTAGTCGATGCAGAGCCTGCCGCCCCCGGTGTGCTTGGGAACGACCACCGTGTTGGAGAGCCATGTGGGGTGTGGAACTTCCTGATGATGTGTGCTTCTTTCAACTTCTCTACTTCCTTGATGATGAACTCTTGCTTCTCTGGCGCCTGGCGCCGTGCTTTCTGCTTCACGGGGCGTGCGTTTGGACACACGGCTAAGTGGTGCTCGATCACCTCCCTCGGTACTCCGGACATCTCTGACGGTGTCCATGCGAACATGTCAGAGTTTGCCCTGAGGAAGGCGACGAGCGCGCTTTCCTATTTGGGAGGCAAGCCAGCGCCTATGGTGACGCTAGCCCCCGAGCCGCTGGCGTCCAATGACACCTTCTTCGTGGCTGCCTGCTCCTGTGAGAACAGCTGCTTCTTCTTCGCGGGCCTCTCGAGGGGCTCCATGTCCTCATCAGCGGGGAATGCCACGGCAGCGGCCTTGTAGGCGGTCTCGACAGAGCGCATTGCGTCCTGGACTTGACCGTGGATGGCGATGGTGCCGCCGCTGCCTGGAAGCTTGACGATGTTGTACGCATGGTGAGTGACGGCCATGAACTTCGCGAGGGCGGGGTAGCCGAGGATGGCGTTGTAGGGCAGGCCAATGTGTGCGACGTCGAAGTCGATCTGCTCGGTGCGGTAGTTCTGCGGCGTGCCGAAGGTGACCGCGAGCCTCACCTGCCCCAGAGGTGTGGTAGAGCCACTTGTCACCCCCGTGAAGGGCCTAGAGGGCATAAGCCACTCGTAGGGCACTTGAAGCTGCTCGAAGGTCTCGACAGAGATGACGTTCAAGCCCGCACCCCCATCTATGAGTGTCTTGGCGACGGCGATGTTGTTGATGATGGGAGTGCACACCAGAGGGATGGTGCCTACAGCCTTGGTCGACTTGGGGTGGTCCTTGGAGTCGAAGGCGATGGTGTACTGCGACCACTTGAGGGGCTGGGAAGCCTCAAGCCCTGGAAGCGCTGCGCTGACCTCGCGAGAGAATTGCTTGAAGTGGTTGTTGGACTTGGGCGCCTGGGACCCGCCGAGGATGCAGGCTATTGCCCCCTGAGGGGCCTGGTAGCCCCCAGGGTTCTCGTCGGGGAGGTTGCCGTTTTGCCCAGCGTTGTTCCCCCGAGCCCTCTGCTGGAAGTTGTGGCGTCCACCTCCGCGGCCACCACGGCCTCCGCCGCGGCCGCCGCGGCCCTGGTTCTTCTCCGCTCCTTGCTGAGCTGCTTGAGCTCCCAGCAGTCTCAGTGCGTGGTTGTGCCTGTTGTGGTAGATGCAGTATGGGCGATTGTCCACCTTTTTCTCTTCAGCCGCCGGAGAGGCCTCGCGAGGCTGCTTTGCGTCAGGCTCTGCCGCGAGGATGGCGGTGGTCTTGCGCTTCTCGGCAGGCTTCTTCTTGCTCCTGGACCCCTCAGGAGGGTCATCCTCCACTTCCTTCTTGACGAAGAGGAGGCCCTCTTCAGCCTTGGCGCACTTGTCAGCCAGATCAAAGAGCTTCACCACAGAGGAGAGGGTGTCGTGGATGCCGAGCTTCTCGAGCATCCTGTGGTTCGTGACGCCCTCCCTGAAGGCGGAGATGACGTGCGAGTCCGGGATGTTCGGAATCTTGTTGCGGACCTGGCTGAAGCGCTGGATGTATCTGCGGAGGGTCTCGTCAGGCTTCTGGCGCACCGCGCGAAGGTCGTTGTAGGTGAGCGCGCGTTCGTAGGTGCCCTTGAAGTTGGCGACGAAGACCTTGCAGAGGTCCTCCCACGTGTCGATGGTGTTCTCGGGGAGGTTCATGAGCCACGAGAGCGCGGAGTCCTTGAGCGCCATGGAGAGCCAGTTGGCCATCACCTTGTCGTCGCCTCCCAGCCTGGATGGAGACGGTGTAGAGCTGCAGGAACTCCAGAGGGTTGGTCCTGCCGTCGTAGCGTGGAGGGAGGTCTGGCTTGAACTTCACGGGCCAGACGACGCGGCGCAGGTTGCGGGTGAAGGCGGTGCAGCCCGTGGCGTATGTCACGGCGCCACCAGCGAGTACGCCGCGGTTCTGGCGACCTGCAGCGGCAATCTCCTGCACGACGCGGTTGTGGCGGTCCCTCTGGCGCTCGATCTCCACGCGGGCATCCGCCGGAGTCCGCTGCACAATCTGGCAGTCGTGCGGCGAGGATGCGTGCGACGCGGCGCGGTGGTTTGCTGCCGGAGCTGCAGCTGGAGGAGGTGGCGGAGGCGGAGGGGGAGGAGGAGCGCCGTGCGCTATGTTCCCCTCGCGTCCGGAGTGGCGCACCAGCGAGCGAGAGGGCGCTGGTGCTGCAGTAGTAGCGGCAGGAACGGCGGCGGCGTTGATGAGCTCCTCGAGACGCCCAGCCAGTTGTCGTGGCCCGCCTGCGTGGGACGGTAGCGTAGCAGCTCTTGCGCCATCAGTAGCGCGGTGGCTGGACTGGGCGCCGCTCGGCCCATCGTGGAGGCGCTCTCGCGCCTGGATGGGTGCAGGGAGGAAGCTCCCTCGTCCTCGCCGTCGATGCCGCCGTCGTTGCCGCTGCCGTTGCCGCCGTCATCCTCAGGATGTTCGACGCGCGGCTCGGCGTTGCGCTCTGAAGCGCGGTTGGCGCGTGGGCGACCACGCGGGTTGTGGTTGGCGGCGGGCTCGGTGTTGGCCCTGCCGGACGTCCGTCGCGCAAGACGCGCAGCTCGCGTGTCAGTCATGGCGCGGAGAGGTTGAAGAAGTTGAAGACGCGCCTCAGCCCCCTACCTGGCGCGCCAAATGTCGGAGACTAGTCCCAGGAACTAGGGGTGTCTCTCAGAAGCCAGGAAACGAGTAAGGGGCTGAACACAACGTCAAACAGATCCTCAACAACCTCGGCGACGGTGCTCGTCGAGCTCGGTGAGGAACATCACGACAGAGAAGAACACGAGCCGCTACCCAGGTTCAGGCCCACCGTGAGGTGTAAAAGCCCTACGTCCTGCTAAGATGTATTGCACTGCTTGGAGAGGTTCACAGTACAAGGGTGCTTGCCGAGGGCACAGTTGTGGCTATGGTGGACTATGGTGGAATGAGCTCCGTCTTCTCCTTCAGACGTAGCTGCTTGGTTGTGGAATGAGTTGGTGAATGCGGGATCCCCTCCTAGGTCGTACACTGGCTCCTTATATACTGGGCTTGGTCCTCTTCCCCGAAAACCTCCGGCGGGAAGGGATACCACAATGCCGCCGAGTTGGAGCACAGCGCACAGCGTCGGGGGCGTCCATGGACGCGGTCCATGGCAGAGAGCACGTCGTCTCGGCAGAAAAAGCCACCGTCCAACCAGGACGGTGGGCTGGCGCTGCAGAGCTTTGGGGCGTACCCCACGGTGACGTCGCAGTTGGAGCGTAGCGGCGGTCGGCCGCTTTATCACCAAATTGGCAAGTCTTGGAGTCCGCTTTGCTTCCTCCAGCTCCTTTGACCGCTTTATACACGAGAACGGCAACTGCGGCGTCTTCGTCATCGCGCGCAGGCGCGCGCGTCACTCTGCGGCGGGCGCAGAGCCCATGTGCGCTCTGCAGCGGCGCAGGAGCTTGCTTCCACTTGAAGGAACCCCGCGAGGGCCTGGAGCCTCGCCGAGGCTTTGTAGCCGCTGACTTCTCGCGAGGGAAAGCCTCGCGAGGGCAGCGCGGTCTTCTAGGAGAGGCCTTCCTGAGGCAGAAGTTCCTCTCGAGGCCCCTTAGGCCGAACGTATGGTCCTTAGCAGAAATGCTCAGTCGAGCAAAGGAACCCTCGCGAGGGAAAAATCCCTCGCGAGGCTCGTCAGGCTGAAAGCCTGGTCCTTAGCAGAATTTCCTGCGGAGCGGTTGAGGGCTGTGGCAGGCCGGCCCATGGTACCCTGGTTTCCACTGGGCCGACACTATCATAAAACATGTCCAAACCATACTCCTCATCATTTTTAAAATTATTATCAATAGTGTTCTCATTAGGCATAGGTTGATAGTCATCCTCATCATCAGAATCATAAAAGCAAAGTTTATCATCAACAAAATTTTGAGTGTTACCCTCATCCATAGGTGGTGAAGGTGGAAGTTTCCTCTCTTCATTCTCTAGTTGTTCATCATTTTCATCATCTTCTTGGGGTTGAACGGGCATCCCCAAGCTTAGGTTTTTATCCTCCTCTTCCTGCAAAATATTAGTATTTTCCGTGGCAGCAAGAATTCTTTCTTTAGGAGTAAAATATTTAAGAAAAACCTTCCTCAAAATACTCCATTCAATAGTGACTTCTTCATCCAAAGACATGAACCAGATACGAGCATTACCAGATAAAGACAAACATAATAGCTTCCTTTTTACCTGATCATCAGAAATACCAGGAAGCCTAAATAAACCACATATGTCTTCAATTGTCTCCACGTGTTCACGTGCAGACTTAGTTCCATCCCCTGTAAATGGATCTTTCATAACACTTTTAACATGACCAACGGGAATTTTAAATCCCACTTTAGGTACCTCAGACACAGTAGTTTCAACAGCTTTAGGAGGAATAGCATAAGCACTTTCATATAAAGCAAGATGCAGCGAGGCACGATTCATAAATGCGATAGTAACAATGAGATAAAACAGTAAATAAAATTCAGCTTTCAAGTTTACTTACCAAACTTCTTACCAATAGCGCTACGCTCCCCGGCAACGGCGCCAGAAAAGTATCTTGATGACTCCGAAGTGCAGGAGATCAATTGTAGTACCTTTCAATTAGAAAAGGTTGTCGAACCCACGAGGAGCTCAAGGTATTGGTTAGTAAGATTGATAAATAAAACAATAAAAGATGCAAGTGTTTTTGGTATTTTTGGTTGTATAGTTGCAATGCAGAAAATAAACAGTAGCAAGTCAAAGCTCTCAAAGAGAGAAAGCCCAATCCTCTTATGTGCAAGAGGACAAGCTCAAGTGATGTGTAACTTATATGTGGAAAACGTTCCCGAGGGCGGCATGGATATTGCTAGGCATAGAGATTTATTAAACGCCACGTTGAATATCTTGTCAAGTTTTAATCTTCTTTGGACGGAGCCATTATTAGGTATAGCTAAATAAATAAACTACAACCCCTTATGATGGATCATGTGGCCAAGTAAATGACTGCACAAGAATTATTAAGACATAAAGTCCCACCATTGCATTACACTCCAAGGTCCCCGATACTAATACCCTCATAATATAACTTCATGATTCGGTCCCAGGTTTACATGTCCTCCCAAGTCTCCCTCAATTCATTATACTACGGTGTTCTCCTATGAGCCCATATAGGTGAAGTGTTGTGCAGTCGACGTTCGCACAACACCGTCATAGAATCACATAAAAGATAAACTCTTGACAAAATACTAACACATGTTACATATAAATCATTGCCAATTCATCCTATGCCCTCAGGAACATATGGGAACTACTCACAACGTGCAAACATGATAATATTCAGTGGCATAAGTGGTACAACACAATCTGAAAATATAATCTCACCACAAAACAATGACAAGTAGCTAATCATACACAGGTAGAATAGCACTTAAACAATTATCTAGGGTTCAACAATCTCAAACTATGAGGGGGATGAAGTGGATCACGAAGATGGTGATGGAGATGGTGCTGGTCTTGACGTTGGTGTTGATGGAGACTCCGGAGGGGGGATGGAGGAGCCTTCCGGAGGTGATTCCGGCGGCGTTTCCCCCTCCAATCTTCTCCGACGGCAGCCTTCTGACTCTCTGTTTCGTGGTTTTGTGTTTCTCCGCCGCCTCCTCGCGAAACTCCTCAGGGGACTATTTTTATAGACGTTTTTAGGTCAAGACGAAGCCACGGAGACGAAAACGGACGGCATCGGAGCCACGAGGAATAAAAGAGGTGGTCCCACAAGGCCAAGGAATCTGGCTGCGTGGGACCATCTATTTTCTTCCTCAGACTTCCTTTTTCGCGGATCCTTGGCTCGTACGTCTTCTTATTTCCAAATATTGGGCCCCGTAAAATCTTAGGTCATTTGGACGTCGTTTGGTCCCTGAAAGTCAAAAACATGGAAAAAGGGGTTTTCTGGTTCTGCAGGGTTAATTCCAAATAAATGGGAAAACTGTGAATTATCCCCTAAAATCATTATAAAACGTAAATATATCCCATATATGATGCAAATAAGTTGGAATATCAAGTAATAAAATGTAAAGTTCATGTATGCATTTTACATGCATCAAGGGTTCAGAAGCTCTTCCCGGCACCCTGCCGGAGAGGGGAATCATCACCGGAGGGCTCTACATCACCATGACTGCCATCGGAGTGATGCGTGAGTAGTTCATTCTTGGACTACGGGTCCATAGCAGTAGCTAGATGGTTGTCTCTCCACTTTATGCTATCATGTTTAGATCTTGTGAGTTGCCTATCATGATCAAGATCATCTTATTGTAATGCTACATGTTGTGTTTGCTAGTATCCGATGAATATTGAATACTATGTCAAGTTGATTATCAATCTATCTTATATGTTATTTATGATTTTGCATGCTTTCCGTTACTAGTAGATGCTTTGGCCAAGTAGATGCTTGTAACTCCAAGAGTGAGTATTTATGCTAGATAGTGGGTTCATGCCTCCGGTAATCTGGGAGAGTGACAACAACTTCTAAGATTGTGGATGTGCTGTTGCCACTAGGGATAAAATAACCGATGCTTAGCTTAAGGGTGCGCCGTTAGGTCTAATGCATTTGTTTACATTACGCACATTACTTAATGTGATTATCCGTTGCTTGCAACTTAATACCAACGGGGAACTCGGATGACAACCTGAAGGTGGATTATTAGTCATAGACGCTGTTGGATAATGGTCTATGTATTTTGTCGTAATACCCACATGAATATCATAGTAATCATCATGTCATATATATGCATTGTCATGCGCTCAATATTTTGTCAATTGCCCAGCTGTAATTTGTTCACCTAGCATGTTAGTTATCTTTTATGGAGAGACACCACTAGTGAACTGTGGACCCCGGTCCATTCTTTTACACTGATAATACAACCAACTGCAAACATTGTTCTTTTTCATTCTCTGCAATTTATTACTGTTTTCCACACCATACGTTTAATCCTTTGTTTTCAGCAAGCCGGTGAGATTGACAACCTCACTGTTTCGTTGGGGCAAAGTAGTTTGATTGTGTTGTGTGCAGATTCCACGTGGGTGATCGAGTAAACGGCGCCACCAACAACCTTCAGAAGTGATTTCTTGCTCCTACTGGTTCGATTAAACCTTGGTTTCATACTGAGGGAAACTGCTGCTACACTGCTTCATACCTTCCTCTCGGGGTCTCCTGATAACCCACAAGTATAGGGGATCGCAACAGTCTTCGAGGGAAGTAAAACCCAAATTTATTGATTCGACACAAGGGGAGACAAAGAATACTTATAAGCCTTAACAGCGGAGTTGTCAATTCAGCTGCACCTGGAAAAGCATTAGTAACAGGGGTGATGTGAAAGCAGCAGTAATATGAGAGCAATAGTAATAGTAGCACAGACACAATGGCACCAGAAAATAGTTGACGGGAAAGCAATGATGATGACAGATGGACCGGGGTTCCCAGCTATCTACACTAGTGGTAACTCTCCAATAACAAGTGTTGGGTGAACAAATTACAGTTGGGCAATTGACAGAATATTGAGCGCATGACAATGCATATATATGACATGATGACTACTATGATATTTAATTGGGCATTACGACAAAATACATAGACCGTTATCCAACAGCGTCTATGACTAATATCCACCGCCGGGTTGTCATCCGAGTTCCCCGTTGGTATTAAGTTGCAAGCAACGGATAATTGCATTAAGTAAAGTGCGTAATGTAAACAAATACATATGACCGTGGACATAGCATTGTTAGGTTATCCCTAGTGGCAACAGCACATCCGCAACCTTAGAACTTTCTGTCACTGTCCCAGGTTAAATGGAGGCATGAACCCACTATCTAGCATAAATACTCTCTCTTGGAGATACATGCAACTACTTGATCAAGGCAACCACAAGTACCGGAGAGCATGCAAGATCTTAAATAACATATAAGATAGATTATAATCAACTTGACATAGTATTCAATATTCATCGGATCCCAACAAACACAACACCGATTACATCATATGGATCTCAATCATGTAAGGCAGCTCATGAGATCATTGTATTGAAGTACATGGGAGAGAGAGTACCAACTAGCTACAGCTAGAACCCGTAGTCCATGGGGGAACTACTCACAAACCATCATGGAGTCGAAGTGGAAGCGGCGTGGTCGATGGAGATGGCTCCGGGGGTCAATCCCCGTCCCGGCAGGGTGCCGGAACAGGACCTTCTGACCCCCGAAACGAAGTTTCGTGGCGGCGGAGCACGGAGATGTATTCGGGAGTTTCGTCAATTCTCCTGTGAGTTTTAGGTCAGGGGTAATATATAGTCCAAAGGGCGTCGCGAGGCGGTGACCGAGGAGACGACACCACCCCAGGGCGCCGGGCAAGGCCCAACCGCGCCCTGCCCACGTGTGGGGCCCTCGGGCCTCCCCCGGACTTGTCCTTCTGGCCCATGGAGTCTTCTGTAAAATAGGGGCCTCCGTAAATTTTCGTCCAATTCCGAGAATATTTCCAGACTAGCTTTTCTGGAATACAAAAACAGCAGAAAACAGGAACTGGCACTGTGGCATCTTGTTAATAGGTTAGTCCCAAAAAATGTATAAAAGTGATATAAAGTAGATGCAAAACATGTAGCAATTGGTATAAAACAATCATGGAACATCAAAAATTATAGATACGTTTGAGACGTATCAGCATCCCCAAGCTTAGTTCCTACTCGTCCTCGAGTAGGTAAACGATAAAAACAAAATAATTTTTGAGGTGACATGCTACTATCATAATCTTGATCATATAATATTGCAAGGCACATGTAAATGAATGAAGTGATCCAAGTCAATGGTCTATAATTTGCTACCAAATAGATAATGAGTAAACAATGAATCACACAAGCTAAACGTTTTCATGAATAGTACTTTCGAGACAAGCATCAAACAGTTTTGCATAAGTGTTAACTCATAAAGCAATAGTTTCTAACAAAAGGTATTTAATCAACACAAAGGAAGAATTTAGTTTCAGCATTTGCTTCAACTTTCAACATATTTATCTCATGGATATTGTCAACACAAATAGTATAACAAGTCCAATACATTGCATATAACGCATGTTGTAACAAAGTTGACACTAGTGTTTGCTTGTGGAAGACAGAAAGAATAGGAAAACTGACTCAACATAAAAGTAAAAGAAAGGCCCTTCGCAGAGGGAAGCAGGGATTAAATCATGTGCTAGAGCTTTTAAGTTTTTGAAAGCATATAGAGATTGCATAAAATATTTGATACTCCTCCCAACCTTGCTAACACAAGCCATGGCTAACCGAATCCTCGGGTGCCTTCCATCAATCACATACCATGGAGGAGTATCTATTTTTGAGAGGTGTTTGTTAATTGTCAACGAATGGTAGCGGGTGAGAACAGTATTCTACCTGTCGAACGGACTTTTAAGAGCGGCTCCCATGAAGGACGTTATTTCTACCAGCAAGGCAGATCATCCCTCTTTCTCTTTGGTTTACACACATTCAGGTATTTCACTGTTTGTCATTGCTTACTGATGAATCAGGGCAAAAGTGTGAAGAGAATTAATTGGTTAAAGTTGTAATTAATTGGGACTGGGCACCCCGTTGCCAGCTCTTTTTGCAAGTTATTGGATAAGCGGATGTATATGCCACTAGTCCAGGTGTAAAAGTCCACTCGACAAATAGAATAAAGAATAACCACACTAATTCCTCATGAGCTAGTAAACATTGACACAAAAAGGGAATAATAACATTTTGAATAATTTAAAGGTAGCACATGAAAAATTTACTTGGAGTGGCAAGGAAATACCACATATAGGTAGTTATGGTGGACACAAATGGCATGGATTTTGGCTCAAGGATTTGGATGCACGAGAAGCATTCCCTCTCAGTACAGAGTTTAGGCTAGCAAGGTTATGTAAGCAAACAAGAATATCAACCCGTACACCAAGTTTTATATGACAAACATATTGCAAACGTTATAAGACTTCATACCGTCTTCCTTGTTAACCAAACCCTGTTATTAGAAAATATCTAGACCTTAGAGATACCACCGATGCAAACCAAATTTTCAACAAGCTTTACGGTAGTTCTTCACTAATAGGCTTAACTCATGTGATGCACAATTTAATCATGATCTACTTGTTAACTCAAAACAATTGACAAGCATCAAGTTATCCATTTTAGTGATCTACAAGATTAAGCAAGTTTTTCCTTATACCAATTACCACATGCAACATTTTCTGAACCAACCAAACACCAATCAATTTATTTCATCAACTCTCCAAACAAATATAAGTGAAGCAAGAGAGTACTTTCTACAAAAGAAAGCTAATAGCTCTGACAAGAGATACATGAAAACAAGAGCTAAAAGCTGAACAGCGCTAGATATGAATACTCAACAAATATAAGTGAAGAATAGGAGTATTCTCATGAAAAAGCGGAGCGTGTCTCTCTCCCAATCAAGAATGCTAGGGTCCAGTCAAGCTTTATTGAAAATAAAAATGCAATACTGAAAATAAAAAGCACACAGACGCTCCAAGAAAAGCACATATGATGTGAAAGAATTAAAATATAGTTTCACTAGAGATGACCTGATAATTTTGACGATGAAGAAGGGGATGCCTTGGGCATCCCCAAGCTTAGACGCTTGAGTCTTCTTGAAATATGCTGGGGAGATCCATGGGAGCCTCCCCAAGCTTAAGCTCTTCACTCTTCTTGATCCTATTATATCATCCTTCTCTCTTGACCCTTGAAAACTTCCGTCACACCAAACTCAAAGTAGATCTCATTAGAGGGTTAGTGCATAATCAAAAATTCACATGTTCTGTAAAGACGCAATATGATTTGTTACTTTAAACATTAGCTACAGCCACTGATGTTATGTGAAGCTCTTCCACCCAAAAAAGAATTTCACTCAACACTAGTAAAAGAGAGAATGCGAAAAATAAAAAGGCATAATCTGTCTAAAACAGAACAGTCCGCAAAGACGAATTTTTTCGAGGCACTTACGACGCTCAGATCGAGAAACTCTGAACTAATGAAAGTTTCAGACATTCATAAAGATTACGCACAAATTTTTTCAGATTTAATTAACAATCTGGTGATTTTAGGAATTTCGTACAGTGAACAGCAAAAATCTGTTTCTGCGCAGCAATCAAAATTAAGCATCATCTTATCATTAGAGGCTACTCTTGGCACAAAAATGCGAGAAAATAAAGATACAAAGGAGTTGCTACAGAAGTAAACAAACTCCTTGACTCAATAAAAGAAAAATTGCAGAAAAATAAAATGGGTTGCCTCCCATAAGCGCTTTTCTTTAATGCCTTTTAGCTAGGCTTGATAGTTTTAAAGATGCTCACATAAAAATAGAAAATGAAGCAAAAGGAGCATCAAGAAGCAAATTCGAAACACATTTAAGTCTAACCCACTTCCTATGCATAGGAAACTTGTACACAAATAAATTCATAAAGAACAAAGTGACAAGCATAGGAAGATAAAACAAGAGTAACTTCAAAACTTTCAGCATATAGAGAGGTGCTTTAGTACCATGAAAATTTCTACAACCATATTTTCCTCTCTCATAATAATTTTCAGTAGCATCATGAACAAACTCAACAATATAACTATCACATAAAGCATGCTTTTCATGATCTACAAACACATAATTCTTATCAAGCTCAAAAATAGTGGGATTAAAACTTTCAAACCCACTTTTAACAATTTTATAACAAGATGATTGATCATTCTCAAGAGGTATGGGACTCCATCTAGATAAAGTCAAGACCTCTCCAATCCCATTTTCATTAGTAGTACAATTAATATTATCAACCAATATAGGACCATCATCTAGAGCTTTATCATAAACATTTTCTAAGCAAACTTTCTCATTACCATGCATTTCGAAATTAGGCACAAATAAAGGATTATCATAAGATTTATCAAAATAGCATGGATTATCATAAATAACAGTAGCATAATTATTCTCACAAGTTTTACTCATAGGGAATATTTCAAGAGAATCCACAGGAACATAACATTCATCCTCCTTTGGTAAGCATGGAGGGCAATCAAATAGTGTAAGAGATAAAGAGTTACTCTCATTAGAAGGTAGGCATGGGTAGCTAATCCATTCTTCCTCCTTTTGTTCATCACTCTCCTCCTCTTTTTCATCCAATGAGCTTTCAGTTTCAGCAATAGTTTCTTCTTTCACAGGTTCCTGCAAATTGTGAGTACATTCTTGTGCATTAATGAGTCTCTCTTTATAATCAATGATATAACAATTATTGCTGAAATTTTCTAGGCAATAATCAAGAATAAAAGAGACCGTTTCTTTAAGTTTATTGCAAGCAACACAAGTTTCATAATTTTTAGCCATGAAGGAATCTATTTCAGAAGCTCCCATAAATGTAACAAATTGTTCTACTTGTTCAGCTCCAAATGAATATAGTTATTCCAATGATAGTTCATAATTAAAACTTCTTCACTAAAGCCACATTGGAATTTAAGATGTTTAGTATCTTGTTCAGAGCAACAATTTATATCATGGCGTTCCAGCAAAATTTCAGCAATTTGATTTAACTTTTTTAACATGCCTCTCATGATTTTACCCTCTCTTGATTCTCTATACTTTATATATAATTCTTTAGCTTCCATAAATATAGAGGTTCTAGCATGTTCTTCCATAGCAACAGTTTTTTTAGATTTTCGGTTTTTAAATTTTTATGGATTTTCGGGTATATAAGAAAAATAAAACTAGATAAAAATAAACTAAACAAAAGTAAACTAAAAAAATAAACTACACAAAAGTAAACTAAGCAAAATAAAACTAGACAAAAGTAAACTAGACAAAACAAAATAAAATAAAAACAGAGAGAGAGAGGTGGAGAGTACTCCCCAGGTGAACTTATGAGTAGAGCTATGCTCCCCGGCAACGGCGCCAGAAAATAGTCTTGATAACCCACAAGTATAGGGGATCGCAACAGTCTTCGAGGGAAGTAAAACCCAAATTTATTGATTCGACACAAGGGGAGACAAAGAATACTTATAAGCCTTAACAGCGGAGTTGTCAATTCAGCTGCACCTGGAAAAGCACTAGTAACAGGGGTGATGTGAAAGCAGCAGTAATATGAGAGCAATAGTAACAGTAGGACAGTGACAATGGCACCAGAAAATAGTTGCTTGCGTGGAGTTGACGGGAAAGCAATGATGATGACAGATGGACCGGGGTTCCCAGCTATCTACACTAGTGGTAACTCTCCAATAACAAGTGTTGGGTGAACAAATTACAGTTGGGCAATTGACAGAATATTGAGCGCATGACAATGCATATATATGACATGATGACTACTATGATATTTAATTGGGCATTACGACAAGATACATAGACCGTTATCCAACAACATCTATGACTAATAATCCACCGCCGGGTTGTCATCCGAGTCCCCCGTTGGTATTAAGTTGCAAGCAACGGATAATTGCATTAAGTAAAGTGCGTAATGTAAACAAACACATATGCCCGTGGACATAGCATCGTTGGGTTATCCCTAGTGGCAACAGCACATCCACAACCTTAGAACTTTCTGTCACTGTCCCAGATTACCGGAGGCATGAACCCACTATCTAGCATAAATACTCTCTCTTGGAGATAAGGCAACTACTTGATCAAGGCAACCACAAGTACCGGAGAGCATGCAAGATCTTAAATAACATATAAGATAGATTGATAATCAACTTGACATAGTATTCAATATTCATCGGATCCCAACAAACACAACACCGATTACATCATATGGATCTCAATCATGTAAGGCAGCTCATGAGATCATTGTATTGAAGTACATGGGAGAGAGTACCAACTAGCTACAGCTAGAACCCGTAGTCCATGGGGGAACTACTCACAAACCATCATGGAGTCGAAGCGGAAGCGGCGTGGTCGATGGAGATGGCTCCGGGGGTCAATCCCCGTCCCGGCAGGGTGCCGAAACAGGACCTTCTGACCCCCGAAACGAAGTTTCGTGGCGGCGGAGCACGGAGATGTATTCGGGAGTTTCGTCAATTGTTCTGTGAGTTTTAGGTCAGGGGCAATATATAGTCCAAAGGGCGTCGCGAGGAGGTGACCAAGGAGACGACACCACCCCAGGGCGCCGGGCAAGGCCCAACCGCGCCCTGCCCACGTGTGGGGCCCTCGGGCCTCCCCCGGACTTGTCCTTCTGGCCCATGGAGTCTTCTGGTAAAATAGGGGCCTCCGTAAATTTTCGTCCAATTCCGAGAATATTTCCAGACTAGCTTTTCTGGAATACAAAAACAGCAGAAAACAGGAACTGGCACTGTGGCATCTTGTTAATAGGTTAGTCCCAAAAAATGTATAAAAGTGATATAAAGTAGATGCAAAACATGTAGCAATTGGTATAAAACAAGCATGGAACATCAAAAATTATAGATACGTTTGAGACGTATCATCTCCCAACGAACGTGCGATCCACGTCATCAAGACACCATCATCACAAGTTGAACCGACGCCTACCATGGAAGCAAATGATGCACCAACCCAAGAACAAGTTCAAAACCCTCCTCAAGTTGACCAAGTTGTTATGCAAGAACCAAGTACTCCTATTGTTGATGCTAGCCAAGGTCAAGACCAAGATCAACCCTCTCCTTCTATTGTTGAAGATGTGCATCAAGATGATCAAGGTCAACATTCTGGTCAAGACGAGGACTCAAATGATCAAGATGATTAAGTGATACCTCCAAGATCCAATATAGATATCGAAGCCCGTCGGAAAGCAAGAGTTAAAAGAGATTTGGAATTAAAGAGTCGTAAGCTAGAATCAATCATTGGTGACCTAAATAGGAAGGTTACCACAAGGGGTCAATTGGCAAGCTTTAGTGAGCACCAAGCACATATCTCCATGGTAGAACCAAAGAAAGTGTTTGAAGCTCTTGAAGACCCGGATTGGTTGGAAGCTATGCATGAAGAGCTAAATAACTTCAAGCGCAATAAAGTGTGGAATTTAGTTGAGAAGCCAAAGGATTGCCACAATGTTATAGGCACTAAGTGGATTTTCAAGAACAAGCAAGATGAACATGGAATGGTTGTGAGGAACAAGGCAAGATTGGTTGCACAATTGTACTTTCAAGTTGAAGGCATTGATTTTGGAGAGACTTTTGCACCCGTGGCTCGCCTTGAGTCCATCCATATCCTTCTTGCATATGCATCACATCATAACTTTAAATTGCAACAAATGGATGTGAAAAGTGCTTTTCTTAATGGTCCTTTAAAGGAGTTGGTATATGTTAAGCAACCACCATGGTTTGAGGACCCAAACTTCCCTAACCACGTCTACAAGCTTGATAAGGCGCTCTATGGTCTCAAACAAGCACCTCGTGCGTGGTATGAGCACCTAAGAGAACTATTGCTAGACCGTGGGTTTGAAGTGGGGCAAATTGATCCCACCCTCTTTACCAAGAGGGTTAAAGGGGAGCTTTTCATATGCCAACTTTATGTTGATGATATTATCTTTGGCTCATCTAAACAAGCTTTTAATTATGAATTTTCAAAGCTTATGACCGATAGGTTTGAGATGTCCATGATGGGAGTGTTGAAGTTCTTTCTTGGTTTTGAGATCAAGCAATTGAGTGAAGGGACTTTCATCTCTCAAGCCAAGTACACCCAAGACATGCTCAAGAGGTTCAAGATGCAAGATGCTAAAGAGAAGAGGTTTCCTATGGACACTAAATGCCATCTTGAACTTAATCCAAAGGGTATTGATGTTGATCAAAAACTTTACCACTCTATGATTGGTTCTTTGCTTTATCTTTGTGCATCTAGACCCGATATTGTGTTGAGTGTAGGGGTGGGTGCAAGGTATCAAGCGGCTCCTAAAGAAAGCCACATGAAGGCGGTCAATAGAATCCTTCGATATTTGGTTTATACCCCAAGGTTTGGTTTATGGTATCCTAAGGGCTCCAACTTCTCTCTTGCCGGGTACACGGACTCGGATTGGGCCGGTGATAACGATGATAGGAAATCAACTTCCGGGGCATGCCAATTCCTTGGTAGGTCCATGGTGAGTTGGTCTTCTAAGAAGCAAAATTGTATATCTCTCTCCACCGCCGAAGCCGAGTATGTGGCAGCCGCTAGTGCTTGCACTCAATTGTTGTGGATGAGGCAAATTTTAAAGGAATACGGTGTCAATTGTGATAAAGTGCCTCTTTTGTGTGACAGTGAAAGTGCTATCAAGATTGCTCACAACCCGGCGCAACACTCAAGGACGAAGCATATTGAGATTCGACATCATTTTATTCGAGATCATGTTGCTCGTGGTGATATTGAGCTTAGCTATATTCCAACCAAAGACCAACTTGCGAATATTTTCACGAAGCCTCTTGATGAAGCAAGATTCACTTATTTGAGGCATGAGCTAAATATCGTGGATTCAAGGAGCGTGGCTTGACTATCTTGCATACACACCTATTTCTTGACTATCTATTTGGTTTAGGTGTAGGCATGGACATAGGGGGAGTGCTGTCCTAATCCATTGGACTATCCCTTCCCCCATTATGCCGATAGTAAGAACTCTTTTTGCATCTCTACTTTCATCTTTATGAATTGTGAGCTTAAGTGACGAGTAGTGGTAGTGAACCCAAGATATATCTTCGCGGTGTCACGCCACAACACTCAAACATGGTGGCCTAGGCCACCGTCCTCTTCTTTGTGAAGAGTTGATTTTTTTGGAGCTTATTGGGTTTTTATTGCCTATCCGTTGTTCTTTATGGAAAACACACTCAAATGTTGTTTTTTAGTATTTTATTTGCTTCTTACAAAGTTTGAGTGTGAAGTACCATTTCCAGTGACTTTGTTCCAAACCCATGCCCATCTTATCTAAAAACTTGCTCCTCTTGCAACATACATGTCCACCACCATAAATCTGGCATTTTCAAGTCTGTGGGGCCGGAGACTCCGGTGTTCAAGCCCGGAGACTCCGGTCTGACTGAAGTCTCCGCCTCAAACCCCGGAATCTCTGGCCAGGCCGGAGACTCCGGTGTGTTTGGGCCGGAGACTCCGGTCTCGGCATTTCCGCTGGGCTCCAAAGGGGATCGGGGTGGAGAGTTGTTTCACAACTCCTCACACACCCCAACCCCAAAGCTCTCCCAGCCGCCGCCGCCGACACGAAGTGCCACTCCGGCTTCTCCCCGCCACCGGATTTCGCCGTGCCACCGGCTTCCCCACCTCTCCAGCGTCGGGGATGTCCTTCCCTCCGTTTGGACCGCACCATGAAGCCCAAGGGTATTTCCTCTCTCTCTTTCTCTCTAGGGTTTTGTCCTAGATGAAATTTGGAGAGTAGATAGTTTTGGACTTGGTGGTGTAGAATCTTTTGCTGGCAATGTGCATCTCAGAAGTAATCTTCAATGTCTTGGCCCCAATTTTTGACCTAGATTGGAATCTAGGGTTTCAGGGCCGGAGACTCCGCCCCCTGACACCGGAGACTCCGGTCTAGATCAGCCATTAGTGCCCAGAAATTTTTGATTACTTCTTTTTGAATTCCATGGACATGTATGCTTATCTCTATGCTATCCTCCTACTCTGTTTCTCACAGGTTATCAGAGGACCAAGGCTTCTTCATCCAACCCCCACAAGGTTTCGAGAAAAAACCGTGCTCAAACTCGGGACACTCTTCTGTATGATCCTAATACAGACAGCCATCGTCAGCGTTGTGCCATGGAAGAGGAAGCCACCAGGGCTCAAGCCGAGGCAGATTTTCTCGAGCAAGAGTTGGCCAAGAAAGCCCGTCATGACAACCTGACCACTGTTTTGGGCATGGGGAAGAGTGACTTTCGCTCTATGAGGGAGCAGCCTTTCTACTCCATGGCCCGCACCTCCGAAGACCCAAACTTTTGGCGGAAAGAGCAAGAACTCATTATGCATGAGATATATGCCAAGCTTTCACGCAAGCATGCCGTGTGTGAGCAAAAGGTGCTCAATCTCGATGCTTTGAACTTGAAGCCATACTTCCAAGAGGCTGTTTGGATTGCTAGGAAGCTCGGGCTTGAGAAGCTTATCTCTCTTCAACAAAACTATGATATCACCTTTGTGCAACAATTCTTTGCAACCCTTGTGTTTGGAGATGATGAGAAGATCACTATGCCATGGATGACGGGACTAAACCGTTGTTCATCCAACTTTGAGGAGTTTGCTAAACTTTTGGGATATCCGTTTCGAGGTGCCTCTACCTCCGTTGGAAGAAGAATGCATCATGAAGGGGTGGCTTATGACAAAGCCCGTTTGGCTCCTCTCTACTACAAGGACTCGGATAGAAGCTCAACCTCCAACCTCCTCCCCACTTTCAACATCTTTCTTCGCATGACTCGGTTTAGCATTGCTCCTCAAGCCGGGAATGTTGATGCTCTTCATGGAGGACTTGCCAACCTTCTATACCATGCTTACAAAGTTCAAAAGGCTGGTCCGGATTGCCAAGGTGCTGAGATTGATGTTATGGATTTCATCAAGTGTGTGATTCATTGGACTATTTGTGAGAAGAAGAACCCGATTTATGCACCCTATGTGATGATGCTCATTCTCCAAGAGGTGTCCAAGGTGACCACTCTCAACACCTCCGCCTTCACCATTCATCCCAAGGGCACTATCCAACAGCTCAAAAAGCATAAGAAGCCCCGTCAACCTTCTTCCTATCGTGTGCCTTTTCAATCTAGTGACGAGGAGGAAGTTTCTGAGGCCCCCAATGCCTAGACGAAGCAAGAACGCCGACCCTCCCTCTCATGCTCGTGGCAAGGCTCTAGTGAACAAAGAAGTGAGTAAGATCTCTTGGAGGAAGAGAAAGATGCTTTGCATGGTATTGTGGTTCACAAGGAAAACCATGATGCTTATAAGGACAGGAAGCACATTTTGAGCAACCAAGGTATTATCATCCGGGAATTGAGCAAGGTTAACAATGGTGGCACCTCTCCTCCTCCCGAAGTGGATGAAGATGGGAATGAAATTGTCTCATCCGGATCCGAGACCACTATCACCATTGGCCATTGGAACCAAGAATATTTTTCTTGGGCTGATTATGAGGATGTGACTTCCATGCCATCCACTTCTCGCAACACCGGCAAGGCTCCTATGGTTGAATCCGATGAGGACTACAATGAAGAAGGTGGAGGTGGTGATGAGGAAGACAAAGACGAAGCCTCCGGGTGATCTCCTTGGGTTCGAGTAGCATCGCTCTTTTCCCTTTTTGGCGTTTCGATGCCAAAGGGGGAGAAGTAGTTCTATTAGGTTCCTATCGCGGGATTTGCATGGGTCGGACGCAAGCATGCTCTTTTATCATTCTTTTTGCGCTTGTGTCCATTTATCTTTGTTTGTGCAAATTGTTGTTCCTATATCATGTTGATGTATATTGTTGGAAATTGTCTCTCTATATGTGTGTATTTGCATTCAAAGGCAAATTGATTATATGCACACATTTAGGGGGAGTGCTTTCCATTTTTCTTGAGAACATGATCTAGTTGTGAAATTTTATTGCAAATCCTAGTGCTGTCATCTAACACCAAAAAGGGGGAGATTGAAAGAGCATTTCGTGATCCCTTGTGTTTTGTGTGTTAGTTAACAATACTAGCGATATTTTAATCAAGTGTTAAGTGATACATGTTTAACTCTATAAAACATTGTGCATCAACACCAAAAGGAAAAGAGGATTTTATCGAAGGTCTGTTGGGCCGGAGTCTCCGGACTCAGGGGAATTTGTCGAAGAAGCTCAACATGGTTCAACCCCTGGACCCTGTCCGGAATGTTTCCGGAAAGTTACCGGAGGAAGGCCGGAGTCTTCGCCCCAGGCCGGAGTCTCCGGTCCTTGGACCAAAAGAATCAGGTGTATCCTGCTCCAAGCATCAGGTGGTTCAGCCGCTGGACCCAGGCCGGAGTCTTGCCGGATTCTTCCCGGAGTCTCCGGTGCAGGCCGGAGTCTCCGGTCACTCTGACCGGAGTCTCCGGTGTGAAGCCTGCAGCAACGGTTACATTTTGTGGAGGGGGTATAAATACCGCTCCACCTACCTCCGGCCAGCTAGCTCGTCCACATTGAAGAACACCATTATTGCAAGCTCAAGAATCGCTAGATCTCCCAATCCCTCCACCCAAACTCGTTGATCTTTGGAGGATTGAAGGAGAAGGCCCAGATCTACATCTTCACCAAGCCGATTTACATTTCCCCCTCATTCACTTGAGGGACCATTTGGTAGGGTTTCCATTGGGAAAACCTAGCCCCTTGTTGTACTCACTTGTTGTTCTTGTGACAGATTGTAGCCGTTCGGGAGCCCCCAATCCAGTTGTGGGTTGTGCCCCGAATTGTTGTTGTAAAGGCTCCGGACTCCGCCTTGAAGGTTTCCGATAGTTGATGGTGAACCAAACCTTTGTGGTGCGGTTCATCGGAGAAGAAGGTGAAGCCTTTGTGGCTGTTCAGCCATTGTGTGGGCTCACACCTCTCCAACGAGACGTACTCCCCTAAAAAGGAGGAACTCGGGAATACATCCGTGTCTCCACGTGCTTTCACTTCGGTTACCTCTATCCTTGTTTACCGTCTTTACCTTGTGTATCTTGTTTAGTTGCTAGATTTATCATATAGGTAAATTCACCGTAGTTGCATATCTAGAGAATTTACCTTTCATGTCAAGCCTAATTTGAAAAAAGAACTAAAATTGGAGTAGCACCTATTCACCCCCCTCTAGGTGTCATACGATCCTTTCAGGTGTCACCTAGTGGCTGCCGTTATGATCGCCCAATTAAGGCCGTGATGATTGACAGTGCCAAAGTAACACTTCGTGCAAACACAACTTTAATAACCTCATGGTCTACGGACATGTTATATAATAACCTTTCTGTGATAAGATACTAAGGGCAAAATACACTTAACGGTTTCTCTTAGTATATCAATAACTTGGGTCTACCCAGGCATATTGTTCCACTAACAATATGCCATTCGTTGATGCTGACATAAACAATGCCCATGACCAGGAAAGCACGGTCACCTTGCTTTCAACAAAATAGTCTATACAAGACTAGGGTATTTGTTTCCTGTTCATGTTTACCACACGTGCGTATGAGCTTTCCTCTAAATCTCTCATTCAGGAGACATAAGAGTTATAGCATAGAAACATGAATCATAATTAATGAATCAGATGTATAAAACATTGCTTTTTGGCATACATCCAACATTTTCGTGGTGTTAGACTCCCGTTATGCGACCTTGAGAACGCCGCGTGCGAGCGGTTATAGGCACCGGAGATTGCGTGATCTCGAAATTGCGGCAGAGAAATTTGGTCACCCGCCCCTCCTCACTCATCCCCCTATTTACAGCCACCCCGCTCACTGCCCTCCATGGCGATGATGAGACCTTTTACCGACTCCACTGACGAGTACGGCGGCGGTAAGATTGCTCCTTGCTCTTTCCCTAACTATCATCTGCATCCGGTGACTGTAAGACACTCTAGCCCTTTTTTCTTGTAAGCTATAGTTGTGACCATGTGTTAACTATGTGGTAGATTTTGATGGATTCGCTCATTTGTTGTGGATGATCGTGTTTCATGTCCGTATGTGGTTTATTGTGATTCATGCTTATCATTATTCTTAAGTAGTTTGTCTACATTGTTTGTCAGTGAATTTTCCGCATTTGATATTTCTATTCAGAAACGCGTGAGAATGCACGTTTTTTTATGTACATAGAAATAGAGTGACATGAGTCTACAACACAAAGTGGATCTTGTCAATGTCCCCCACATCTCCGGGGACAATACATAGAAAAGAATCATAAAACATAAATCCTACAAATTTGCTCAACTCAAAGAGGATCTTGTCCATGTCGCCACATCTCCTACTATTTTTCCTTCTTTATGAGAATCTTATCCGCTAGATGTTGTCTGGATAAGAAAGATAATATCATAATATTGTCTTTAACTATTAATATTTATATGCTCCTAAAATTATGTCACGATTAGAGTGAATTTCACTCTTTCACCCTACTTGTGATTTTGTGACGATCTTTATCCTATTTTACTTTTTGGCTAAATTATATCATTAACTTGTGATGGCGTGTCAAGGTTTTTCCCATTTAATATTTTCGTGAATTTCCCTAGCATGCGCCGAAAAGTCAGACTGACGCGTGATTTCGTTGCCAATTCAAAAGCATATTGTAGTTTTATGGTTTCCCTCCCTATACCTAACCAACACCTGCTATGTTGTCACTTAGCCACACAACACGCCAAATCGGTGTTCCACCAATTTGCTACTCCTCTCTCTCACTGTGTGGTATCTAGAGTCAGTGATTGGTGCGGCGATGAGTCGACTTCGACGGAAAGACAAACTTCTTTGGATATTGAATTTCATATGGGTGGAATGTCACCCACGAATAGCCGGCCGAATCCAAAGGGTGTCGCTCACGCCAGAACGTTCTTCTCGATGGAGGAAGAAGTATCGAGTGTGATCAGCTGGGCCATGAAGTGAGAGCCGGAGGCAAATGACGAATTGGGGTACTAGCTTGACACATCATCATAAGCTCGGGGGTAAAAAGTGACACACAAAATAAAACATGTTAAACACTTCCACAAAATAAAAAAGTAAAACGTGGAATTTGCTCGAGAAATAAACTGGGAAAAATATATATGATTGAGCGAATAAATTTCATACAATAAGAAAAAATGTTTCACATTTTTTTCTACGATATCTTATATCTGAGAGAAGGAAAAATATGTTTTTTTAAAGTTTTTTCCTTCCTCTAACTCAGTAATCAAGATAGCACCGTTGTATTGTATCGTGTACGCGCACCGATTGATTCCAGGTTTTCGTCCGGCGGCGTGAGCTGAAATCCGTCCGTTCTTGCTCGGGTGCATGTCTGGCGACGAGTTACCAAAGCAGGAAAGCAGGAAGGAATGCCGTGGGCACGAGTTCACTACAAATAGGCCGCTCCCCATTAGAAAGGCCACACGAGCGCCACCCAACCCACCAACCCCGGCCCCTCGATTCCGTCGCGATCCACCGCGCGCCGCCACCCACCCAAACCCTAGCCCCCCATGGCCACCGTCTCCTTCTCCTCCCCGCCGTCCTTCGCCGGCGACAACAGCGGCGCCCTCACCTCCGCCACCATCCTCCGTTTCCCGCCCAACTTCGTCCGCCAGCTCAGCACCAAGGCCCGCCGCAACTGCAGCAACATCGGCGTCGCGCAGATCGTCGCCGCCGCCTGGTCCGACCGCTCCGCCGTCCCCTCCCCTGCGGCGGCGGAAGCCGCGCCCGCGGCGTCTCCTCCCACGCCGCGGCCGCATCCGCCGCCGCCTCTTCGGCGGCGGCTGCCGAGGTTGGCGCCATCCCCAACGCCAAGCTCGCGCAGCCGTCCGCCCTCGCATTGGCCGAGCGTGCCCTGCTCGGTTCCGATGCTAGCCTCGCCGTCCACGCAGGTAAACCCACTCGCGCTCGCTTCTTGCCCGTCAGATCTAGCGGTACCCGCGCATCTTTGCTTTTCGTTTTGACCTGCTTGGTGTTTTGTCTGCAATAGGCGAGAGGCTCGGGAGAAGGATCGCGACTGACGCGATCACCACACCAGTAGTGAACACCTCCGCCTACTGGTTCAAAAGCTCGCAGGAGCTCATCGATTTTAAGGTTTTTCTGAAGCTCTCCCTACCTTTGGTATACTATCCTGTGTTCTAGATTTCAGGTTTAATAAATCTGCTACTTCTTTTGTCAAAATTTCATTTTGTTAGGAGGGAAGGCATGCTAGCTTTGAGTACGGGAGGTATGGGAACCCGACCACTGAGGCCTTGGAAAAGAAGATGAGGTGAAATCTAGATTCTGATTTTTTGCTAGTAGTCTGTATTTTGGGACTCCGCTTCAGTCACTTTGAGGAGCAAGTGACTTAGCCCTCCTCCGTTATAAATCGAACGTACCGGATTGACCCAATCCGAACTGAAAAGTTCAAACTATTCAGAAAAACTAAAAAAATCCACTAAATTATAAATATGTTGTTCAGTCATCCAAACATTTATTATTTATCAGATTTTTTTTTCCATTTTTATGAACAATTTGAATTTTTGAGTTTGAAATTCCGATCAATCTGGTGTGTCCGACATAGAACAGGGGTCTGATAAGAGGGCTAAGAGGCGACTTAGCTCCTCAAAGTCACTGAAGCTGAGCCCGTAATTTTGATGCTTTCTTTGTTCCATTGATTGGGATTTTTGATAGTTGCTAGTTTTGAGGTGAAATCTAGATTCTAATTCTTGCTAGTGGTAATTTTGGGACTCAGCTTCAGTGACTTTGAGGACCTAAGTCACCCTCTTATGAGCCCTACATATTATAGATTGAACTTACAGGAAGGACCACTAAATCATGAATATTTCGTTTTGTATTCTGAGATTTTTTTATTTCATTTGGAATACTGGATTGTGATTGAATATCCTTTTATGTTTTTGAGCTATTTAATCATTAACCAATCATCAAGTGATTGAAACTTTCTCAGAATATACAATGAAACTTTTATTACCAGATTTTTTCCCATTTCTTATGAACAATTGGATTTTTGATTTTGATATTTGGATCAATCTGGTACGTTCGACCTAGAACGGAGGGCTGCGAAAAGGAAGTCGCTCCGCGACTTAAGTCACTTAAGCTGAGCCCGTAATTTTGATGCTTTGTTTGTTCCATTGATTGGGATTTTTGATAGTTGCTAGTTTTGATGCTGCAGTGCACTGGAGAAAGCCGAGTCCACTGTATTTGTGGCCTCTGGGATGTATGCAAGTGTCGCTATGCTCAGCACACTTGTCCCTGCAGGTGGGCACATCGTGACCACCACAGATTTGTACCGCAAGACAAGAATTTACATGGAGACTGAGCTCCCCAAGAGGGGAATTACGGTAATATGTGCTATCCTTATGCTCATGTTATTGTTTCAGCAATATGATTAGATAATCTCGATGCTTAATACTACATCTGTTCCTAAATATATGACGGTTTGGGAGTTCAAACGTCTTATAACAAAGGGAGTTGCAGTGAGTAATGTGGTATGTGACTAGATCATAGAAGCCAAATGCGTACTGCAATAACATACAATAATCGTAGAAGTATTCAACACCATGCAGAAATGCAACTGCATTCAAGATCTTTCAGAAGGCTTTACTATATAACCATGATTTGCACATTACTAACTAATCAGAAAATCGATCTTTGTTGCGTCTTTTTGTATAGTTTGTGCGATTCTTATCTGTTATACATTTGATTCTCAGATGACTGTTATTAGACCTGCTGACATGGATGCTCTCCAAGATGCACTTGATAAAAATAATGTGAGTGTTACCTTTGCAATTTTCTCACCCCAGTTGTTGGTGCTAATCTATTCGTTGACAAGTAGCCTAATTTGTTTGTTTCTATATGTTCAGGTATCTCTATTCTTCACCGAGACTCCTACTAATCCATTTCTCAGATGCATTGATATCGAGCTTGTCTCCAAAATGTGCCATAGCAAGGGAGCATTGCTGTGCATTGACAGCACCTTTGCCTCCCCTATCAATCAGAAGGCTCTGACTTTAGGTGCTGACATAGTTGTTCATTCTGCAACAAAGTACATTGCTGGGCACAATGATGTGAGTCAATCAACCAAATTTGCAGTACTCTATTTACAGATCAAGATATGCATTGTTGAGATTTTTTTGTTTTAAGGTTATTGGAGGCTGTATCAGTGGCAGAGACGAGCTAGTTTCAAAGGTCCGCATTTATCACCATGTAGTTGGTGGTGTTCTAAATCCGGTAAGTTGGAATGGTGCAATTTCTGTCCATTTATCGAACCTATTTGCTTTCACCAGATTTAGTTGCAAAATCCTGTATTTCTGTCTAGCAAGGTTTACTATATACCAGGAGTTATATTTGGCTCTCAGCCTCATATAGTAATGTCCTGCAACTGTCCATACATCAAATTACTCTGACAGGAAAAACCCTTGATCGATTGATTGCAGTTGCACTATATACAATACTGAATCTTCATTGTCTTTCAGTTCTAGATGATGCCATAAAGAAATTATTGTTGTTATAATTTGTGTTTCTACAGCATACTCTATTCCAATCATGAGGATTATTACAATTTACAACATGAGAGTGCCATAATCGCTTTTCCCTGCATAGATAACACGAAACCCTTCAAGATTGTATTCCTAGTTTATTTCTGAATGAATTGGATCTTATCTTCCAAATGTTCAACTCAATAAATCACAGAATGATGATATTGTGTTCCTAGAATACTCTATGTAAATGTATTAATACCAAATTTCGTATAAATAAGGACAACTGCATTTCCGTAGTTTAGGGTTTGATCCTAGTTATACTAGGGTACTCATGTGCCTGTACATCATTGTTGACGTTAAGCTGTTGAAAAGCAATTTGAATAGCATTTAAACGATATACGTCGTGTTTGTCCCATGTTATCCTGTTTTCGTTTTATATAACATGGTCGAATGTTCTGATGTCTTGTTTCCATCTGCTAACATTTTCACTGTACTGTGATATCAGAATGCTTCCTACCTGATCCTCCGGGGCATGAAAACACTGCATCTCCGTGTTCAATGCCAGAATAATACTGCACTACGGATGGCCCAATTTTTAGAGGAACATCCAAAGGTGTGCTAACTATGTTTCTCTTATTTGTATAGCTAATTACTGATTATCCCTGTTTTTGTTGTTTTAACTGAAACTCATTTTATATTTCTAGATTGCACGTGTATACTATCCTGGCTTGCCAAGTCACCCGGAACATCACATTGCCAAGAGCCAAATGACTGGCTTTGGTGGTGTTGTCAGTTTTGAGGTAATTTCATGTCTTAGTAAAATGTACCATAACACAAAGTTTGTTGACTATATCAAGCATTTTGACCTAAATTTCACTATGTATTTAGGTAAATGGAGACTTCGATTCTACTAGGAAATTCATTGATTCTGTCAAGATACCCTACCATGCCCCTTCATTTGGGGGTTGTGAGAGCATAATTGATCAGCCTGCTATCATGTCCTACTGGTATGAACATGTATTTATCAGTCCTCACATTCAGTAATTGTGCACATGATATTGTTTTAGTTCTAACTCTTGAACTGTGATTCATAAACAGGGATTCGAAGGAGCAGAGAGACATCTATGGGATCAAGGACAACCTGATCAGGTTCAGCGTCGGAGTGGAGGATTTTGAGGACCTGAAAAATGACATTGGTCAGGCCCTTGACAAGATCTAAGCACCGTATGCATCCTCAATAGGGAAACCTATCTGGTCATGTTTGTCTTGAGATTTCGTGGAGAACTCTTGCTTATTCAGTTGATGACTGCGAATAAGTTGTTTCATTTGTTTCCTCTACTTGTTCTTTCGATTTCAATAAAGGTTGTTATTCTTAATTAGAATGCCAGGATGTGAGTGTCCTTCCAGTTTATAGTTCTCAACCAGATTAATTCCATTAACCCATTTGCCGAGCAAGATCGCTGGCAACAGGATCGAGTGGATGATCGCTGGCAACTGTTTTGGGGCTGGGGAACCATCTTGGCACCAGACACTGCTAGGTCAAATCAAAATTTAAGAACAGATGACATCAGTTTCATTGTGCAACATTTGCCAGCTGGGCATCAGTTTCAACTTGGACTTGAATCATACCCAAATCTTGTGCAGCTTCCAGGGCATGTAGACAAAGCAGCAGCTTCCCCGTCCGCTGCCTCTTCTAGTTTCTTCTGGAAAAACTTCTCAAGCTCCAGAGCACGGCTTGCGATGCGGGCTGCAACATCATCCACTGACCATCATTCGTCCCCTGTATTTGATTTGTTCCTCGCGTACCACCATATACATAGCAGGGCGATGCATTGTAGCTTGTTCAGAAACTCCGTCCGCCTCTGGCACTGACCAATCTGCGCGCCGATCATCACCTGCTCCGCCAGACAGTGTCGAAGGTAAACGCTCTTACTCGTTGTGCACTACGCTAAAACGATGTTTCACACCATCGGACCGGCAAAGCTATTATGTGCTGTACACCATCAGAACTGCTGGACATTAGTCGACCAAATGTCAGTTCAAGCAAAATTCTGTGCGTTTCCAGCGGAACCAGTTCATGCAACAGCTTGAATGTAGGTACTTGTTAGCCAGTTCATGCAACGGCTCGTGACATTCTTTTCAGCGATTTTTGCCTTCCCATGTTTTCCCGTTTTCCAAATCCTCTGAACCAGAGGCTGTAAGACAATAAAAAAAGGAAAATAAGTAAAAGCCCCTTACGTTGCCCAAAAAGATCATTCCACTCATATTTTGAGCCCAAATATTATCTCCACCATTCATTTCATACGTATTCGTGTTAGAATTTGGCTCAACATCCCCTTTACATCATCCTTTTATCTTTATGAAACCGCTTATATTTTGCAGAATCGTGTGTTAATTTCTTCCTGTCTCACCATCCACCGGAACAATTGTTCTCTCAACCTCCAGTTTCGGTTGCTTTTAACATTAATAGTATGCATTTTTCTAACATTTCCGATTACCAAGAGAGTATTTATGCATTTTTCTATGGCCCCTCGATCCTGTACAAAATCACAACTGTGAAGGACTATGTTCTTCATAGTGTTCACTGTTCAGCAGAATTGTCTTGGAAAAAAACGCTGTTACTCCGTTGCCTCCCCGTCTTGCCGATCACCGCGGCTCTTCTCCGATCTCCCCACGTCCTCCATACTCCATCTCCATGGCAATCCGCATGCCCAGATCCCTACTCCCTCTCGCGTTCTCCTCCTCCTTCTTTCCGGCGCCCTCTCCGCCGGTGCCCTACGATTCGACTGCTGTCAGGCCACACGAAGTGCATCTCCGACGACATCAAGGTCGGTGCCATGGCCGCCGGCAAGTACAACATCGTGGAACCCGAGGGATACTCTCAGCTCCCGGACTCCCACCGCATCTCGCTGCGGGTGACGTCCCCCTACGGCAACAGCCTGCACTACTCGGAGAACGTGCAGTCCGGCAACTTCGCCTTCACGTTGTCCGAGGCCGGGGACTACCTCGCCTGCTTCTAGGCGCCCGACCACCGCCCGCCCTCCACCATCGCCTTCGAGTTCGACTGGCGCAGCGGCGTCTCCGCCAAGGACTGGAGCAGCGTCACCAAGAAGGGCCAGGTCGATGTGAGTGCTCCTCCTCGATCCAAACATAATAGCAATATATGCAACAGGAAATTCACAATAGTTCAGATCCTCTAGAGTTGGGCACACCACTCAGGGTTCAATACATGCCATGAATCTCTCTGTGACCTGGTTGATAATGACATATACGCGGACCCAGCCGCCACGCCACCAACCCGCATCGCCCGCTAGCCTAGATACTAGTATTTGCATGAACACGAAAATTTGGGCTCCACTTGGACGAAATTTTTGTTCTTTTAGTAGCAATGTTTTGTTACACAATTTTGTTCCATTCGGTCTAATTTTCTTATTTTATGAGCAGCCATGATTTGTTCCACAAACACTACGATTAAACCCATTCCTCTGTTCACTTGTTTCACCTGCAGTCATGATTTGTTTCCAAGAGCATTGAAATCTTGTTCTATTGGGAACATTTGTTTCTCCAGTAGTCGTGTTCACTCAATCGAATCATTTGTTCCACCCAAAATCACGATTTTATCCAAGCCCGCCAAAACTTTGTTCTCCGCAGTCTAGTCATTTGTCCCACCAATAGTCATGATTTGTTTCACTTGCACTAATTTTTTCCCCTTTGACCTAGTTTTTTAGTCCACGAATAATGATGTTTTGTTGAGCGGTGCAATAAATTTTGGTCCATCAATTGTAGTGATTTTTTTTCGACTAGCACTATTAGTTTGTTCACTGTAATATCTTTGTTCCAAAAGTAATCGTGATTTTGTTCTAAGAAACTTCAATTTTGCTTCACCCAGCTAAACATTTGGTCCACTAGTAATTATGATTTGTTTCACTCAAACTACCATTTTTTCCACCAAAAGTCATGATTTGTTCCACACTCGCAAAACTTTGTTTCCCTCATTCTAATTATTTGTTCCACCAATAGATTTGCCCCACTCACACTAAATGTATGTCCCCCTTGGCCGAGTTTTTTCAATTCCGTGAGTAGTCTTGTTTTTCGGAGTGCAATAAATTTTGTTCCATCGTTGTCGTGATTTGTTTCACGAGAAGTAATTTTTTAGGTTTGGTCTAATATCATTTGCGACGTGAGTAGTCATATTTTTTGACGAACACAGTATAAACGCAGACGCTCTCAAATACACACGTACACTCTTCGAAAGACTCAACCACCAGATCTTTAGGTTGATGAAGTCATCCCCTCACCATTGACGGGCACGTCACCTACCACTGAAAGAATATCGCTGATTAAAACCTATATTAAATCCAGGTAAATGCGAGTTCCCATGCCAAGTCTAGGATTTTGAACCTGGATGGGCTGGTTTCACACAATAATACAACATCTTATATAATGGGACAACGGGAGTACCTTTAGAGAGATTAGAATTCACTCTGCACCTTTTTGGGTATACTCCTTTTATCCCGAAATATAAGCCTTCTTGGCTTGCTGTGCTTCCAAGATACAACTTCCACGTCTGATCTTAATCAATATATTACTCTCTCCGTTCTAAATTATAAGATGTTCTATTTTTTTCTGAATTGCATGTATATAGGTGCGGTTTAGTGTGTCCGTTCACTCATTTCGGTCCATTGTAGTCCGAGTTGAAATATCCAAAACATTTTATAATTCGTTACAAAGGGGTATAATATAAATTATGTTAAAAAGTGGAGTACGGCAGCACCTTGAGTACTTATGTTAAAAAGTGGAGTGCAGTATCCACAAAGTGAATTTCCGTAATGTCCTTTTTTTTCTGTTGTAGATAATGAAACTTGAGCTCCAGAAATTGGAGGATACGATCAAATCTATCCATGAAGAAATGTTCTATCTTCGCGAGAGGTATTCTTTGTTTATTTTGGAATAACGAATACTTATTTCGTTATATAACTTAACTTAACTAAGCTCTTAAATCCATTTTTCGATCTTCCATTCCTCCAGGGAGGAGGAGATGCAGGAACTGAACAGGAGAACCAGCTCAAGGATGGCTTGGCTCAGTTTCCTCTCACTTGGTATCTGCTTATCAGTGGCAGGGTTGCAGTTGTGGCATCTGAAAAACTTCTTTGAGAGAAAGAAGCTGCTGTGATTTTCCCGTGACTAACATTTAGGCACAATGTTGTTTTATTTAGGCATAATTATGCGAATTTCACGTTCAGCTATATTTTTCTTCCTGTGATCTATACCAGGCCTAGAGTTTCCTGCGAGTAAAAATTACCTTAGGTCTTAGAGCAACTGAGAAATATCAGTTTCCTAGAAAAGATTAAACGGGTGTAGAATGCAGAGCAGAAATCTAAGTTCCCCTCTTCGTTTGTGAAGATCCACTACGGAACTACTGTATGTTGTTACTCCTATATCCAGATGATTTATTCTTCGTGAAAAGTTTATTTTCCAGTTTAAAGAAGTTCATTATTGTGTCTCACCATTTTCTGTTGGACTGGTTGCCTGGTTGGTACTCTTATACCAGGATTGAGTTTTTTTTAGTTCCCGATTTCTATTATCGGCCATAGCAATCAATGCCTGCACTTGAGCTGATGGGTGCTGATTTTTTCAGGATTGAAGCACGCGCTAATCGTGCCGGATAGACTAGTCGGAGGACCAGATTACTTTGTCAGCATCAGCGACTGAAAAAAAGGTTATCCGCTGAACTTCTTACTATGGTGTTGGAGTTACAGAACAGGAAGCGCCTTGCTTTCTCACTCCTTTTTTCCATTCTAAAACTAAAAGCTCCCATTTCAGTATGAAAACTAGAAGCTCTCTTTTTAGCATGAACAACATGCGGGGTAAGACGCAACAACCTCCACCAATATAAACAACGAGGAACACCTGAACAATCCAGACAGAGTGTGGCCTAGCGCGATTCTTTAGGAAGCTCGTATCATATTTCTACTGAGAAAGCTGAAGCCCATCTTCGCTAGTTTCCTAAAAGGACTAACGCGTATACCAATAGAAAGGTTACAGAGAAAGAATCCCTGCAAACGAAAAAGTATTGCCCCACGCGGGAACACATGCAGGACTGAAATACATTCGATTAACTAACCGGAACACACACGTCGTTCTGAGCTGACCAATTTTTGCCTTACCTTTTTGGGAGTATTATGTAATTTTTCAAGTTATCGTCGAAATTATTGTCGTCTGATGATGGCATGATCACGACATGGCTTCCATTCACATTCAACAGGAGCCAAGTTTCACTTTAATTCATACAGTTTGGGATTTTCTTCCCGCTTCCTTGATTAACTTTTTTTTGCGGGTTGCTCAATGAACTTCTAAGCAAGTAAAAAACTTGCTTGTACAATTTGTTTTTATTCTTTTATATGCTTTCCGTTCTTTTCAACTGATATAAGCAGCAACCCCAGCTTTGAAGTCCGGAAGATCACAGTGGGAACTTCCTCGTGTGTGTTTTGCCCTATGTTTCGACTGTTGATGTTGACTAAGCATGCAATTGAGTCCAACCTGCAGCAGATTTGAATATTTAAGAAAGAGATAGCTTGATGCTGACACATTTGGAAGTAGGAGTACAAGTCAAGGAAATGCGGGGAGGTTCAGTGTCTATTTTGTCTGGAACGGAGAGCAACTTGATGGAATGATCACTGCACAAAAGCTATTTTTCTTCAAAGCAGGCAGAATAATTGCTAGAGTACAACGTCAAGTGGTGACAAAGTCGTCTCTGAACATTTGTTTCATTTTTTTTAAAAAATACGTTATGCAAAGGCGTATAATTTTTATAAAAAATGAGGCCAGAGGGCCGATCCACGAAAAACAAAACCAAAAAGGTCAAGAGTGTGCGCTCTCACATACACTCGCTTGACGACACCACCGACTAAATAAAACCGATTACTCGCCTATCACCCCACCGGGTAGACATCGTACCCTACTACCAACAAGATCTCCAGTATGTGTTTCATATCATATATTCACATTCTGCAGTTTTCATGTCTGATAAGAAATATAGTGTTGAAATCAAATGGTACTCATGGCAAACGTAGTGTTGCCATCACATTCTTGGGTTTATCGCCAAAACCTGACAAGGCCGATGATTTATAAACGTAAAAACGGCCAAATCTCATTTCTTATTACTGTATTGTATGTGTATTTACAAACATAACATGAGAAAATCTGCCACACATCTGCATAGTGGCAAAACGTATGTTTTTCCTTATTCATGGTTTGTATATACACCCTGGAGCCAAAAGCAACCTTTAGCAATGCCTAGTCATGGAGTAGGGTTTGGTAATTCCTCCCTATGTCACTACACATCTCAGGCGCATACAACAATCACATGTCTGGTGACATAACCTACAAATTGGTGAGAACTCTTAAACTAACATTCTCAGTGTGTCTCAAGTTGGGTCGTTCCAAGGTCATGATCCGTAACATATGGTTAGATTATTGTTTCGACATCTTTGTGTCCATGACCTGTAAAACTTAGCCGTTAAACAGTACATGAGGTAGTCTATTAGTCATAGGTGTTCTCATATTTTGACGAGAGACCAATTAAAAACAAACATTTAGTTTAGTATGGAGTTCACAAACAATTCACATACTAACTAATCAATACAAGTGATATTATTGAAGAAAATAAATCATGCATAGAATGAAATGATTTCTCTATGATTGCCATTAAAACCAGGATCCAACAACACTACTTCGGAGCAAAATGTTTTTTGTGTCATCGACTAGTTCACTTTGTTTATCTCTTCAGCCGAGTAGTGGGACTGCCAGTCTACCCTCAACTTGGCTTGGTCTCTGTACTGTAGTAGTGTAGCGGGTATGGGTGGTAATCTCGTAAATTAGTGATGTTTCGTCGAAAGGCATTGTATCAGCCCGTTCCCGCTGGGTCTTCCTTTTATGCAATATGATACACCTCTCCATGATGTATTCTAAAAATATTAAGCAACCACCATCAATCAACATTCAAACTTGATCTTTGAACCAGGACTAGTAGTTTTACTAGGTGTTCTAAGGGGTAGAATGACTAGTAGTTACAGCCGTGGAAAGATATCTAATTCATTTCGGCGCCCGACTATTGCTAAGCAGTTTTGGGATACTAAACGGACCTCCCCAGATGGTAATCTTAAAGTGGCCGATTTACCCTCTTTTGCAATCAGTTTCGACATAAGACAGAGGGCATCGACATGATCTTGCTTTAGATAGTAGAAACCATCTCTCATTATCCCCACACCAAGTTTGATTCCTGTTTCCCAACGCCTTCGAAATGATGAAGGAAGAGGTGGAGTCGCTCACAACTTTTGGGAGCACCGAGATCCTGAATAAGATGCTGCACGAATTGGCTAAGGTTCTTCGAAACCTATATCAGGTACTGGAACATTGCGCCCTACTATGAATTTCTCATCAGTCTTGCATGTGCCCTGTGAATCCACTCTCTGTTAGTGCAGCAGCTAAATTGCTGCTTCCCGAAGTTGTGTTTGTTTCGACAATGAATAATCTCAACCGCATCCTATCCTTGTGACTTATTCCCGTTTTAGCTCTTAACTATCCGATTATTGTTTTACGAGTTAGATCATGTACAATGGTCTTATCTTAATAGTGCCACATTGGATGATTGCCGAGTTGGAAGAGAGAAAAATGTTAAAAGGGGTTTGTCTTCTCTTAACTAAGAGATGATGACTTATTATGGAAAATAAGACAATTCTCTCAATTCTACAACATGCCATATCTTAGTTAATTTTTTATCTAATTTTGATCACTCCATAATTTTAGGAGCATGAAAGCATTAAAATTGCTAGTGATAACACTACATATAATCCATTGTATAACATGTTTATGTTTCTTTGGCATGCGAAAAAGTCTTATCACATGGCCTTAAATGCGATTCTTAACTCCCAAATCAACTGAAAAGGAATCTCGCTACTTAAGGAATCCCACCATAGTAGGAATTCGTTCTAACAACTTTTTGTTAGTTCGTCTGTTTGTGCCTCTGTATGGTATTACCAAGGCAATCAGGCTCTTGTCATGCTTAACGAGTGACGCACTAGATGCAATTGCAAACGTCTCAGAACTGAATTTTCTAGATGTTCCAAGATAGTATGTGTGCCTACGGCCGAGTGGGCAGGCAGGGCAGGGCGGGATCGAATCTGAGAACACAACAGCAGCGGCCCAAATAAAAGAAAGGAGGCTGGGTCCACCACGCGCGGTAGTTACGCTAGGGCGACTTGGAAGGCGATCGCGTTAGGCTAGGGTTTATCGCCCGGAGGGTGGTTGATCTCGGCGGCGGAGGCTGATTGCGACTGCGTGATCTTCTCCGGCTGCTGTGTTCTCGAGTGGCCCTTGCCTAGCGCTCGGTGGAGCGGAGGTTGTAGGGCGCCATGGCTTCTCCATCGAAGAAAGCGAGTTTTGGGGGTGGTTCTCTAAGAACTCCTCTTAGATCTCCGGCGAAGGCGAGTAGTGAGGAGGCCACGGCTGGATTGTCGGCTAGACTGGGAGATTTAGTGCTAACTAAGAGGGAAGCGACAGGCTTGGTGATCAAAGGAGTGGATCCAGATCGGGTTCCAAAACCTAGATGGGCTGCTGTTGGCAAAGTTTTCTCTCCAAGGAAACTGGTGATTAGTGCTTTAGAAAGAGCGATGCAGCGAGCCTGGGGTCTCCATCGTGAGGCACAATTTGATCAGATAATCGATTTGTGGTACGGTTTGGAACAGAGGGAGATATGAGACATGCAATGAAGAATGGTCCGTGGCAGTTTGATTTCAGTCTTCTACTGCTGAAAAAGTTTGATGGGGCGATTCGGCCGTCTGATATGAAGTTCGAGAAGATGGACATCTGGGTGAAAGTGCTAGACCTGCCAATGGACATGATGAATAAAGCTTATGGGGCGTTAATTGGTGGATGGATAGGAGATTTTATTTCGGTTGATGTGGATGCGGATGGGATGGCCTGGGGGAGGAACTGAGGATCAGAGTGGCTGTTCGTATTGATACTCCGCTTCTGAGAGGCGTGATGTGAAGGAGTCAGAGGATGATGTGGAGGGCCGCTGGTTTGACATCAAGTATGAAAAAGTTCCTCATTTTTGCTTTGGATGGGGTAGACTCGTACACTCTGACGAGGACTGCGATGCCGAGAAGGAGGAGGTGCAGCAGTGGGGAGAGTGGCTGCGAGCTATGCCGGGGAAAAGTCTTAAACCCCCACAGCCTCAGAGACCTGCTGTGTCATCGAGTAGCTATGGGAGTAGGTCTGTTGAGGACAGCCGCACTAGGGAGAGGGTTGTTATAAGAGATTTACCTCCACACAGAAGTCTCTACAGGGAACCTGAAAAGTCTGTCTCGTCTCGCACTGGCGGGAGGGGTGGGCGTGCTGATGGTGGAGAGGTGAGCAGCCCGGTCAAATGCCACGGGGCACATGACCAGGAGCGCGGGAAATCTGCAGTTCACACACAGAAGAGTAAGCATGGGACTTTTGTTCGTAAACCGAGGAAGGCACCCAATGCACCAAAGGCTGACAAGAGCAATTTGCCGCCCAGCCAACAGAGCCGAAGAGGCAGACGAAGCAGGTCTGGATGCCAGTGGAGGTGCAAGTTGTTGAGGAAGGTTGTGCTGAATCTGCAGGAAAGAAACAGAGGACAACCTCTGTGTTTGACAGACTGGAGGAACCATCGACTAGTGCGGCGGACCCTGCGAGGAGGGCTGCCGGGACCAATGATCATTTTAGCCCGTAACTGCCGTGGTTTGGGGTTGGACGCGGCAGTGGGCGAACTTCGTGACCTGATTTGGTCCTACAATCCAGGGGTGGTCTTTCTGTGCGAAACAAAAAAGAAAGAAAAAGAGATGGATAGACTGAAGTGGAGTTTGGGGTTTACCAATGGAGTGGCGGTGGACTGTTGTGGTAGGAGTAGCGGTCTGGCTCTTTGGTGGAGGGAGGAGATTGAGGTCACGGTTAGACCATGGTGTCAATATTACCTCGATGCTAAAATTGTCTTCGAAGGTAAAACTTGGCGCTTCAGTGGCATATATGGGGAACCGAGGACTGAACTCCGATCAAAGACTTGGGAAGTGTTGTGGTATCTGCGAGCTCAAGATAACCTCCCTTGGCTGTGTGCCGGGGACTTTAATGAGATTACCAGCCAAGAAGAGCAGCTTGGGGGAATGCGAGGAGTGTGGGACAAATGACAGCTTTCCGTGAGTGTCTCATGGATTGTAATCTCACAGATCTAGGATACAAGGGATATGATTTCACCTGGACAAATAAAAGGGAGGGTGCAGATAATGTACAGTGAGACTTGATCGTGGAACGGCGACGGCGTCGTTCCTAGACTTGTTTCCTGCTACCATGGTGGAGCACATTGCTACTGAGACTCAGACCACATGGCTTTGCTGATTAGGGTGGCCGAAGAAGTTCCTATAAGGAGACCTTCGGCTAGGGGCTTCAGATATGAGGAGATGTGGACCAAGCATGAGGGGTATGAGGAGATGGTCAAGGAGGCTTGGGAGCGAGAGGATGATGACAGCGGCATGCAGGACCTATGGAGATGGCTCCAAGGGGTCTCTAGAGACATGCAGAAGTGGAGTTATGAGTCTTTTGGATCAGTTAAAGCTGAGATCAAGTGTTTGAGAGCTAAGCTGGATGCTGCCCGCTCGGCTGCGAGGGAGGTTGTCACCACGCCGGAAATTAAAGATATTGAGATGAAGCTCCATGAAATCTATGAAAAGGAGGAGATCATGTACAGACAAAGATCAAGGCAAGATTGGTTGAAAGCCGGTGATCGCAATACAAAGTATTTCCAGAATCGAGCGTCGCACAGGCGGCGGAAAAATATTGTCAAGTCCTTACGGAGGGATGATGGTACGATATGTAAAACTAATGAAGGAATGCTTAATATGGCACATGCCTTTTACCAAACCTTATATGCATCGGAAGGATCGAGCAGCTCGGAGAATATCTTGAGCCTCATTGACAGTTCGGTCACTGCTGATATGAATCGAGCACTGACGGCAGTGTTCTCGGACCGGGAAATTGAGGAGGCTTTGTTCGCGATGGGCCCAACTAAGGCGCCAGGCCCAGATGGGCTTCCGGCCTTGTTTTATCAACGACACTGGCCATTTTTGAAATCTTTCGTTTGCCGTGCTGTTCGCGATTTCCTGGAAGGTAAAGAATGTCCGGAAAATTCCAATGATACAGTGCTTGTTCTTATTCCGGAAGTCAACTCGCCTGAGTACTTTCCCAATTTCGACCCATCAGTTTGTGCAATGTTTTGTACAAAATTGCATCGAAGGCGTTGGCTAACCGACTGAAGAAAATTATACCTATCCTTATCTCGGAGGAGCAAAGCGCTTTTGTACCGGGACGGCTGATCACGGATAATGTCTTAATTGCATACGAGTGTGTTCATGCCATTAGGAAGCGAAAAGGGAAGAAGCCACTCTGCACGGTGAAGTTGGATATGATGAAGGCGTATGATAGAGTGGAGTGGGAGTTTTTAGAGGCTATGATGCAGAAAATGGGGTTTTCCCCAACTTGGACAAGCATGGTGATGAGATGTGTACAATCTGTTCGCTTGGCTGTTAAGCTTAACGGTGGTTTGTCAGACTGTTTTCTACCTTCGAGAGGTTTGCGGCAGGGAGACCCCCTCTCACCTTATCTCTTTCTGTTCTGTGTCGAAGGTTTTTCAGCTTTGCTACGCCAGGCTCAGAGGGAGAGGCAAGTGGCGGGTGTCAGCTTTGGGAGTTCAGGCCCAACGATCACTCATATGCTATTCGCCGACGACAGCGTCGTTTTTCTTGAGGCTACCCAAAATCTCACGGCCCTAAAAAATATTCTGCAGCAATATTAAGTGAGTTCGGGGCAGCGTGTTAATCTCCAGAAATCCTCAATTTACTTTGGGAAAGGGTGTAGAGAGGATGACCGCATCCCTCTGAAGAACACCATCGGTATTTCGTGTGAGGCACTCTCTGAAAAATATCTTGGGCTACCAACAGTGGTCGGCCGATCCAAGAACGGTGCGTTCAAACATCTAACAGGAGATCATGGAGCAAAGTGCGAGGATGGAAGGGGCATGGCCTTTTAAAGGTCGGGAAGGAAACGTTGGTCAAATCGGTTCTTCAGGCAGTTCCAACGTACCCGGGGTGTTTTAAGTTGTCCAAGTCTACTTGCCAGCAACTGACCTCTATATCTTCAAGATTCTGGTGGGGAGCTGCAGATGGACAGCGGAAGGTACATTGGGTCAGCTGGGAACGGATGTGTGCGCCTAAAGGGAGTGGTGGAATGGGCTTTTCGTGACTACATAGACTTCAATCAAGCCTTGCTGGCTAAACAAGCATGGAGAATCCTGTCAAACCCTGAGTTTCTTTGTGCGAGAGTACTCCGGGCTAGGTACTTCAAAGACAATGACTTTATGAATGCCGGCTGTCCAAAAAATTGCTCCTACACTTGGAGGAGCATCGTTCACGGCAAAGAGCTATTGAAGGAGGGACTGATTTGGAGGATTGGTGATGGTACAAAGATCTCTGCCCTGCAAGATAGATGGATACCGAGAGCAAGTGCCCAATTTCCATTGGGACATCAGCAGGGGAAAACTGTGGATCGGGTGTCTGACTTGCTGCTACCGGGCGGTGATGACGTGAAAACACACGATCGTTGGGAGACCCCAAGAGGAAGGTATGATGTAGTGCAGCAGCAATTTTCTCTTGATATCTACCAAGGTTATCAATAGTAGGAGTCAAAGTGCTTCAGAAGGTTGTCAACGACACCTGAAAATATGGCACGGCGCAATGTCAGATGATTTGGTGGTTGACGTGACCTGCACACAATACAATAAAACTACTTTGCCCCAACGAAACAGGAAGGTTGTCAATCTTCCCGGCTTGCTGAATACAAAAGATTAAACGTATGGTGTGGAGAATAATAATAAATGCAGAAAGTAACAGAGAACAGATGATTGCAGTTGGTGTTTTTATCAGTGTAAAAGAATGGACCGGGGTCCACAGTTCACTAGTGGTGTCTCTCCATAAAAGATAACATGCATGTTGGGTAAACAAATTACAGCTGGGCAATTGACAAATAGCAAACGCATGACAATGCAATATATGACAAGATAGTTTATTGTAGTATTTATTGGGCATTACAACATAATACATGGACCGCTTACCAGCTGCATCCATGCCTAAATAATCCACTTCCGGGATAGCATCCGTGTCTCCGTTAGTATTAAGTTGTAAACAACAGATTATTGCATTAAGCAAAGTGTGTAATGTAAACAAACGCATTAGACTTAACAGCAGTACCCTTAAGCTAAGCATTAGTTATTCTATCCCTAGTGGCAATAGCACATCCACAACCTTAGATGTTCTTGTCACTCACCCAGATTACTGGAGGTATGAACCCACTATCGAGCATAAATACTCCCTCTTGGAGTCACATATCTACTTGGCCAAAACATGTACTAGCAACGGAGAGATGCAAGAACATAAATAAAACAGTAGATAGATTGATAAACAACTTGATCATAACATTACTTTCATCGGATCCCAGCAAACACAACATGTAGCATTACATAAGATGATCTTGATCATGTTAGGCAGCTCACAAGATCTAAACATGATAGCACAAAGTGGAGAGACAACCATCTAGCTACTGCTATGGACCCGTAGGTCAAGGATGAACTACTCACGCATCACTCCGGAGGCGGGCATGGTGATGTAGAGCCCTCCGGTGATGATCTCCCTCTCTGGCAGGGTGCCGGGAAGAGCTTCAGAACCCTCCCGAATTAGGGTTGACGACGGCGGCGGCGACGAAACTTTTCGTGGAATAATGCTCGGGTCTTTAGGGTTTTGGGACGGAGGCAATATATTGGCGAAAGGGCGGCGCATGGGGCAGCCGAGGGCCCCACACACCACCTCGGCGCGCCATCAAGGGGCCGCGCCCTAGTGTTGTTTGGCTCCCCTGGTCGCCTCTTCGTGCGGCCCTTCGGATTTCATCTTCGTGTCAGTGAAAAACTGGGCTCCGTTCATTTTCGTCCAATTCCGAGAATATTTTCTGACTAGCTTTTTTGAAACGGAAAAACAGCAGAAAACAGGAACTGAAACTGTGGCATCTTGTTAATAGGTTAGTCTCAGAAAATGCATAAAAATGCTATGAAGTGTATATAAAACATGTAGCAATATGTATAAAACAAGCATGGAACATCAAAATTATAGATACGTTTGAGACGTATCAGCATCCCCAAGCTTAGTTCCTACTCGTCCTCGAGTAGGTAAACGATAATAATATAATTTTTGGAGTGACAGTGACATGCTACCAACATAATCTTAATCAAATAGTAGTGTAAGGCACATGAACTGAATGAAGTGATCCAAGACAATTGTCTATAGTTGCTAAAAAAGTAAACAAGGAGTAAACATAATATATCATACAAGTAAAAAACTTTTCATGGATAGTACTTTGGAGACATGAGCTATGAGAATTTACATAAACGTTAGCTCACCAAGCAACATTTTCGAATTAAAAGTGTTTGACCAACACAAAGGAAGATTTAAGTTTCAGCATTTGCTTCAACTTTCAACATATTTATCTCATGGATATTGTCAACACAAAGTAGCATAATTAGTCTAATATGCTAAAATAACAATTCTTGTTCCAAAGTTGACACTAGTGTTTGCCTGTGGAGAATAGACAGGAGTAGAAAAACTGACTCAACATAAAATTAAAAGAAAGACACTTCAGGGAGAAGGGATTATGTCATGTGCTAGA